>JASVEL010014200.1:0-46869 GCA_032618575.1 Nicotiana noctiflora | reverse complement strand
CTGCAGGATCCCCTCCAAGAGTTGTACACCCCTAGTGAGCATGGTTACCCAATGTGAGATGTGATACTGCTTGAGGCGCTATTGTTGTTTCATGTTATTGCCCGATGGCTGAATACAAGTGACTGTCATGTAGCTTGAGGGGCTGGTTTCTGTTGATGTTATGCCCAAGGGGCTGTTTACATTTCTATCCTTTTACTCACTATTTTCATCACTCTTTTGAAACTATTAAAAGACGTTTTAAAGGATTTTTACTGAACTCGGTCATTTTTACGAGTTTTATTATTTTAGTGCATTGTTTTGGACTTATACTGCTTTGTTGTATCAACTTGACATGTTTATGTATTTTCTTACTGCTCAGATGCTCTTACTTTTATTACTTACTGAGTTGGCGTACTCACATTACTTTTTGCACCCTATGTGCAGATCCAGAAGTCTTGGGTCGCGATAGCGAGTGCTAATTTAGCTTCCAATAGTCTTTCGGAGTTGACTAAGTAGTTGCTTGGCATTCATAGCACAGTGTTTCTCCTTCCTATATTTTTTCAGCTTTGTATTGGCTTTTTTTCTAGACTATGTTGTCTTTAAATTCCTAGATGAGCTATAGATGCTCATGACTGGTAACACCCTGATGTTGGGTCGTGTTTAATTTCTACACTGTTTTATTCTATCTTAAATTTTGGAATTTTAGCCTATTAATGACTTTTATTATAATTTTTTGGTTGGTTTTGGGGTTTGTGTCCTCTGCCCTAGTTTCACGATCGGCGCCATCACGACCGGGTCCATTTTAGGGTCATTTAAAGTTTGTATTAGAGCCTAAGTTACATAGGTCTCACAAGTCATGAGCAAGTTTAGTAGAGTCTCGTAGATAGGTATGGAGACGTATGTATTTATCCTCGAGAAGTTGCAGATTCTTTAGGAAAACTTCATATCCTCGAACTCTTATCGTGAGAATTTTTTAATTCCAGTACTAAACCACTATTATTGTATTTTCTTACAAATGGTGAGGACACGTGCTATCTGTCAGGATGCACGACTACCAGTACCACTAGTTGCAGCCGCTAGAGGGTGAGGATGCGGTCGAGGTCGTGGTAAGGGCAGAGGTGTAGCCCGCACAGTAGCTAGGGCAGCACATACAGATCTACCAGCTACCCAAGTTCATGATCAGTTCCTAGTTGTGGATGCTTCGATACCACAAGCTCAGGAACCAGCTATACCTATTGTGATTCCATACTTTTAGGAGGCGCTGACCCAGATTCTATCAGTGTGTATTGGACTAGCTCGGTCGGTCTCAATTACTACAGTCACAACTACTTCTTAAGTGGGAGAGGAGGGGCACTCAAACTCTCGCTGCTCGCACAACTGAGCAGGTCGTGTAGGGACTTCAGACGCTGGGGGAACATCCATCCCAACCGGTTGCAGATGCTCAGGACTATGTAGCTCTTGCTATGCTAGAGGATGAGCAACGCAGATTGGAAAGGTTTGGTAGACTCCAGCTTCAGACTTTCAGTGGTACATAGGGCGAGGATGACTAGGGTTTCTGGGATAAGTGTTAGAGGATTCTTCGTACAACGGGTATTCGGGAGACCATCAGGGTAGAATTTATTACATTTTAGTTTTCTAGAGCTTCCTTCACTTGGTAGGAGGCTTATGATAGGTGTAGGCCTATTGGTGCAGCGCGCCTTAGCTGACAGTAATTCTCTATTCTCTTTTTGGAGAAGTATGTGCCACAGTCCCATAGAGAGGAGCTGCGCAGGCAGTTCGAGTAGTTGCGACAAGGTGATTTGACTATGATGTAGTATGAGATGAGGTTCTTAGAGTTAGCTCATCATGTTGTTTTGTTGGTTACGACGGATAGAGAGAGGATCTGAAGGTTAGTTGATGGCCTCACATATCAGCTTAGGATTATCATAACCAAGGAGAGGTGTCAGGTGCTATTTTTGAGGAGGTTATTGATATTGCTCCCGAGATTGAGTCAGTTCGTCGCTAGGAGCGAGATAAGAGGGAGGCCAAGAGGCCTCGGGGATCTAGTAGTTTCGGTGGTGCTCCTTTGAGAGGTCAGTTTCAGTACGATAGAGGTCACCCGTTCACACATGCTCAGTAAGCCCCCCAGGTTATCGTGGGGTATCATCGGGCCATAGTTCTCACAGTTATCATCAGGGTCATTCATCACTCAGTGCCTTTCCATCCCAAAGTTTGTCCCATGCTCCATCAGTTCAGGGCTCTTATATGCTAGGTGCATTTGCTAGTAATTCCGGTGCTACGAGTTCCCTTCAGTCCCCGTCTCTAGAATTAGGGAGTTGTTATGAGTGTGGAGAGTTAAGGCACATGTGGAGGCAGTGTCCTTGTCATCTTGGGGGTTTTTCTCAGTAGAGGAGTTAGCCATCAACTTAAATACCAGTTACTTCACCACCCACCCACCAAGGGTAGAGGACACTCGGCTAGGGTCGCCCTAGAGGGGGAGGTCGATCAGGTAGTGGTCAGGCCCACTTCTATACACTCTCAGCTAGACCCAATGTTATTGTTTTGGATGTTATGATTACAGGTATTATCTTAGTCTACCACAGAGATGCCTCTATGTTATTTGATTCTGGTTCCACTTTTTCATATGTATCATCATATTTTGCTCATTATTTGGATACGCCCCGTGAGTCTCTTGTTTCATTTGTTCATGTATCTACGTCGGTGGGCATTACTATTATTGTGGACCATGTGTACCGATCGTGTATGATGACTATTGGGGGTCACGAGACCCGAGTTGACCTTTTGTTGCTATGTATGGTGGACTTTGACATGATATTAGGCATGGATTGGCTAGCTATATGTCACGACCCCAAATCCGGTCGTGATGGCACCCAACACATTGCTAAGCCAGCCTGACCAATCAATAACAACGACGGAGCTAGAAGCTCGCTTTATCCCATTTAAGTAGATCAAACATGAAGCAACAGTGATACATATATCGAAAACGGGGAACCAAGTCCCAAAATATACCAACTCCCATGGACCAAAAGGTCAAGAGTCATGAGCCTCTACTGAACATAAGTGTATAATGGTTTACAAGATACCAAGTACGGAAAGAAACATCAATACAGAATCATAAGACAGTAAGAAGGAATATCGGGTCCTGCGGACTCTGCAGCTACCTCGAATATCCTACAGATGTCGCCTCGAACAGCTACCGGATCACTGCTGAGAGGTACCTAGATCTGCACACAAGGTGCAGGGAGTAAAATGAGTACTGCCAGACTCAGTGGTAATAAACAGGGGTAAGACAGCGCAGATAAGAAATCCGCAATAAAGCACTATGTAAAGCTGTAATCAAATACCCTGTCACAGAATCAATATCAACTGTACCTGTACCAACAAGTACCAACAAAACAGTATAACAGCTATCAGATGTAGCTAAATGCAATGCAATGCATGATATGACCGCTACGACGCGTAGCCTGATCCAATTTGGGTACCCGTGCTCATTGTGGGGGTTCAGACTCCGGAGGGGCTCCTACAGCCCAAGCACAATATCACTGCGGCGTGCAGTCCGATCCAACATATATACTGCTGCGGCGCGCGGCCCGATCCACTACCAGTCAGCTAATATGCAAATACAGCCTCGCAGGCTCAAAAGTAGTTTTGAAAACTCTTTTATCATTTTTCAGTTGGAAAACAGTAATATCAAGTTCCACAGATTGGAAATAGCATGATAACAGAAATAGCTACGGACTGGTAGTAACTAACATGTCAATATGATAAGACAATGATAACGATCCTCGCGGGATCCAATAAGTGGCTCACGGCCCACAAGTATACTCAACCGCCCAAGAAGGGGGTTCCTCGGCTCAAGAGTGGCCAATATCACAATATATAGTATGTAACCATCCGAGAAGGAGGTTCGACGGCTCAAGAATAGCCAATGTCATAACACAGTATCAACAAGTCGGACTAAGCCATAGTCCCCAATCACAATCGACCCCGCACTCACATGAGAGTACGTGTCTCGCCGCTATACATCGTCACAAAGTGGTATACCGGGGTTTCGAACCCGTTGGTCATCACCCACATCTATTACTCACCTCAATACAGCGAGACGACTACTCCGCAATGCCGTTGCCACGAGAATCAAGCTCCGCACGCGTAGAATCTGATCAAATACAGTAGAAATATAACAAATTAGGCCAATGGGACGACACCCAATCAATACAACTCAATTTACATCAAAATTCCCAAAGTTGTCAAAACCCGACTTTTGGTACGCTTGTCGAAAAATTACAAAAGTCACATATTCGGAATCCTCATCTCGATACGAGTCTAGGCATATAAAATTTACCAAAATCGGACTCCATTTGCCCACTCAAATCAGTGTTTTTCTTCAATTTAGGCATAGGGCTCAAACCCACCTTTAATCTTCCATTTACAGAAATTTAACCAAGGATTTCATGTTAAAATGATGTAATTAAGCCACAAAACTTACCTCCGACGAATCCCCGATGAATTCCCAGCAATTCCCGTGAGTCTCTCTATCTAGAACTCAAAAATGGCATTTTGGGGTATTAAACCCGCGACTGGTTCTGTTCTGTAATTAAACTCACTGCCTGGCCAATTCCTTCATCGCGTTCGCGACGCCTCTCACGCGAACGCGATGCCTTAACTCTGTTCTTCATCGCGAACGCGACACTCTTTCACGCGTCCGCGAAGTTCAACTTCTCAGCCTCCAGACATTTCCTCTACGCGAACGCGTAGTCTCTCACGCGAACGCGTGGCTTCGCCTAATCCTTCTTCGCGATCGCGGCCTGACTCCACGCGAACGCGATGCGTTCCAACTCTCTTATATGCGAACGCGTTACCATCCCTCGCGAACGCGATGGTCACCGGGCCCCAGCCTACGCGAACGCGGCATAGCCCTCGCGAACGCGAAGGCTTAAATTTCGCCCAGTGATCTGCAATTTACAGCAAGATGATGGTCCAGATTCACCCCGAGGCCCCCGGGACCCCAACAAAAACCACCAACATACCCCAAAACACGATACGAACTTGTTCCAATCATAAAAACACCATCCTAAACATCCAAATCACCAATTACACACGGATTCAAGCCTAAGTTTCTTCAAAACTTCCGAATTACACATTCCATCAAAAACCCGAACAAACGACGTCCGAATGACCTGAAATTTTGCAGGCACATCCAAAATCACCTAACGGAGCTACTGCAACTGTCGGAATTCCATTCCGACCTCCGGATCAAAATCTCACCTACCGTTCGGATTTAGCCAAAATTCAACCTTAGCCAATTCAAGCCTATTTCTACACCGGGCCTCCAAATTCAATTCCGATTGCTCCCCTAAGTCATAAATCACCTCCCGGAACTAACCGAATCATCAGAATCCGATTCTGAGCCCTCTAACTAAATAGTCAACTCCGAGTTGACTTTCCTTATTCAAGTTTCCTTCAAAAAGGCTATATGCCTCATTTCCAATCCAATTCACTCCTAACTCACCCGATAGACTCTAACACTGATATAAAATCAACTCATATGCCACCTCTCTAACTCTCTTAAGTATCTCAAAAGGACCAATGTACCTGGGACTCAACTTCCCTTTCTTCCCGAACCTCGTGACACCCTTCATGGGTGAAACCTTCAACAATACTCTGTCACCAACCATGAAACACAACTCTCGAACTCTACGTTCTGCATAACTCTTCTGGCGAGACTGTGCTATACGAAGCCTCTCCTGGATCAACTTTGCTCTATCCAGAGCATCCTGAACTAACTCGGTCCCTATCAATCTATCCTCACCAGGCTCAAACCATCCCACGGGGGATCTACACTATCTGCCATACAATGCCTCGTACGGGGCCATCCGAATACTCGACTGATAACTGTTGTTGTAGGCAAACTCAGCAAGTGGCAAGAACTTATCCCACGAACCACCAAAGTCAATCACACATGCTCGTAACATATCCTCCAAAATCTGAATAGTGCGCTCAGACTGTCCGTCTGTCTAGGGTGAAATGCCGTGCTCAACTCAACCCGCGTACCCATCTCTCGCTGAAATGCTCTCCAAAACTGAGAAGTGAACTGAGTACCCCTGTTGGATATGATAGACACTGGGACTCCATGCAACCGGACAATCTCCCGAATAAAGATCGCTGCCAACCGCTCCGACGAGTAGGTAGTACTAACTGGAATGAAGTGAGCTGACTTGGTCAGCCTATCCACAATCACCCAAACAGAATCAAACTTCCTCGCTGTCCGAGGGAGTCCAGTAACAAAGTCCATAGTGATCCTCTCCCATTTCCACTCAGGAATATCAATGCGCTGAAATACACCACCGGGCCTCTGATGCTCGTACTTAACCTGCTGACAGTTGAGGCACCGTGCTACATGTCTGACAATGTCCATTTTTATCTTTCTCCACCAATAGTGTTGTTTCAAATCTTGATACATCTTCGCGGCTCCTGGATGGATAGAATACCGCGAGCTATGGGCCTCTTCCAGAATCAACTCACGAAGGCCATCAACATTGGGCACACATATCCGGCCATGCATCCTCAATACGCCGTCACTATCAATGGTGACATCTCTAGCATCATCATGCCGAACTCTGTCCCTAAGGACAGCCAAATGTGGATCATCATACTGGCGCTCACGAATACGATCATATAGAGATGACCGAGATACAACACAAGCCAATACCCGGTTGGGCTCCGAAATATCTAACCTCACTAGCCGATTGGCTAGCACTTGAACATCATAAGAAAATGGTCTCTCCTCAGCTGGAATATATGCCAAGCTCCCCATACTGACCGCCTTCCGGCTCAAAGCATCGGCCACCACATTGGCCTTCCCCGGATGATATAGGATAGTAATGTCATAATCCTTAAGCAACTCAAGCCATCTCCGCTGTCTCAAATTAAGATCCTTCTGTTTGAACAAATGTTAGTGACTACGATGGTCAGGTATACACCTCACAAGACACGCCGTACAAATAGTGCCTCCAAATTTTCAAGGCATGAACAATGGCGGCTAGCTCCAAATCATGAACGGGATAGTTCTTCTCATGGGGCTTCAACTGCCGAGAAGCATAAGCAATCACTTTACCTTCCTGCATCAACACACAACCTATCCCCACTCTCGAGGCATCACAATAAACAGTATATGAACCTGAAGCTGATGGCAATACTAACACTGGAGTTGTGGTCAAAGCTGTCTTGAGCTTCTGAAAGCTCTCCTCGCACTTATCCGTCCACACGAATGGTGCACCCTTCTGAGTCAATTTAGTTAATGAAGAAGCAATGGATGAAAATCCCTGAACAAACCGGCGATAATGTCCCGCCAAGCCAAGAAAGCTCCTGATCTCTGTAGCTGAGGACGGTCTAGGCCAACTCTGCACCGCCTCTATCTTCTTTGGATCAACCTGAATACCATCACGAGACACCACATGTCCCAGAAATGCTACGAACTCGAGCCAAAACTCGCACTTGGAGAATTTAGCATATAGCTTCTCCTCCCTCAATCTCTGCAACACAATACTCAAATGCTGAGCATGCTCCTCCTGACTACGGGAGTAGACTAGAATGTCTCAAAGGGGAACGGGTCGCTGGCAAAACGGGTTGGGGCGATGAGATCTCAGTCGTTGGATCAGGAATGGATTTATGGTTGAGATCTATTGGTGCTAAAACGACGTAGCTTTAACACCATGCTACGTCGTTTCGTTAGTCTTATAGACCCACTGGATTTGGACCAAGGATGAATTCGATTTGGGCTGGTTTTGCCTGGACTGGGGATGGCCCAAATCTGGCCATCTCTCTTTTTTTATCTATATTTCCCATCTATTAATTCTTAATTAAAACAAAAACTCTAAAATACATTACAAAAAATCAAATTGGTTTATAAGAGTCCTAATTAGGTTCTTATTATAGTTAAATTAAACTAAAATCACATAATTGGGATATTAAACGCTAAAATACAAAAATACATATTTTGTGATTTTTCTATTTTTGTCAAATAGACTTGATTACTTTCAATTGTAAACTAAAACCTGAGAATGCACACGCAATATATTTTTGTATTTTCTTAATTTAAACAATCAAACATGCATACACCGAGAATACAAATAGTAAGAAAATTAACACAAAAAATCCACAGATATTACAACGATACAAAAACAGTTTTATTTTGAATTTTTGGGAGTTAATCTCATGTAGGGCAAAAATCACGTGCTCACACCAGTCCATACCCAATATAACATCAAAGTCCACCATCCCCAACAATAACAAATCAGCCTGGGTCTCCAAACCCCAAATAGATATAACACAAGATCTATAGACGTGATCCACAACAATTGTATCACCCACGGGGGTGGATACATGAACGGGTAAGTCAAGACTACCACGAGTCGCACCCAAATGATGTGCAAAATAAGAGGACACGTAAGAATATGTGGACCCTGGATCAAATAGAACAGAGGCATCTCTGTGACAGACAGAAATGATACCTGTAATCACTGCATCGGAGGCAACTGCATCACGCCTGTCAGGAAGTGCATAGAATCGTGCCTGGCCTCCACCAGATCTCTCCTCGCCCCTGGGGCGACCATGAGAAGACCGACCTCCACCTCTACTAGACTGAGATGGTGCTGAAGATGAGGGCTGATCCCTCTACTGAGTCCTGTCCCTACGGAGTCGAGGGCACTGTCTCCTCATGTGGCCAAACTCACCACACTCATAACATGCACCTGGTGCTGGAGAAGGGGATTGAAGGGAACCCCTCACCGCAAAAGAACCCTGGGCTGAAGAAGTAGGTGCTGCACCCTGGGCTGGAAGGGCACTAAGTGATGACCGACCCTGCTGAAACCCCTGTCGACCACGACCATAAGAACCTCCGCTCTGCTCTGGGCGGCCTGAATGAGAAGGTCTAGATGAGCGACCTCTGCTATGTTGGGAATGCCCTCTAGATGGAGCACCACTGAAACTGCCAGAACCACGAGGCCTATTGGCCTCCCGCTCCTCTCTCTCTCGGCGACGATCCGCCTCGATGGAGCGTGCCATATCAACAACCTGCTCAAAAGATGTTGACAGAACTCGCTCTCTGGTCATAAGAATGCGGATAGAATAGTTGAGGCCAGCAATGAACCTCCCGATCCTCTCCCTATCGGTAGGGATCATCCACGTGGCATGCCTAGCCAACTCGTGTGAATCTATGCTCATACTGGGGTCACGGACATGTCGCCCCGAACCAACCACTCAAACTGGAGACGTAGCTCCTCGCAACGAGACGGAGGTACATGTTTTTCTAGAAAGAGAGTAGAGAACTGCTGCCAAGTGAGAGGTGCTGCTCCTGCATGCCTACGCCTCTCAAACTCTTCCCACCAATCAAATGCGGGACCGGTGAACCGAAAGGTAGTAAATGAAACTCCGCCTGGACTCAAGAATACGAGCCGTCCGCAACATCCTCCGACAACTTGTCCAAGAAACCCCGGGCATCCTCGCCCTCGACGCCACTGAAATAGGGTGGTCGAAGTCTACCAAACCTCTCGAGACGACGCTCGCTCGTCGTCGGGCATAACTTGGAAACATATGCTCTGGAGCCGGAGCTGGTGCAGTCGGAGGAATAACCGGTGCAACCACATGAGCGAGGACCGCCTCTGGCGTCCGAAGTCCCCGAACAACCTCGCTCGGGTGTGCGAGGCTGCAGGGTCCGCCGACCACCCCCGACCGAGATGTCGCTACGGTAGCGGTAGGCGAAACTACCCGAGCCAAACCGGAACACACCGATAATATCCGAGCAAGAGTCTCCCGAAGACCGAGGAATAGCAATAGATACGGTCCGGCACCGAACCGGGGCTGCGGAGCATCAACCACCGGGGATGCTCTCGAACCGGTACAACGGGCGGGTCAGCTGGCGCACCTCGCGCTTCCCTACCTCTACCTCTAGCACGACCGCGCCCACGGCCTCTAACGGGTGGCAATGGAGGTCGTCCACCTCGTCCCGATGCTCGCGTTCTCGCCATCTGCGAGAGAATAGAATATAGAAGTTCAGTTCTCAGGACAACAAGATCGCACGATAGAATTCAAGAAAAGTGAAGTTTTCCTAAAGGTTCGCAGCCTCCCGAGGATAAGTACAGGCGTCCCCGTACCGATCCACAAGACTCTACTAACCGGCTCAAGACTCATGAGGCCTAGTAAACCTAGGCTCTGATACCAACTTGTCACGACCCCAAATCCGGTCGTGATGGCGCCCAGCACATTGCTAAGCCAGCCTGACCAATCAATAACATCGACGGAGCTGGAAGCTCACTTTATCCCATTTAATTATATCAAAACATGAAGCAATAGTGATACATATATCGAAAATGGGGAACCAAGTCCCAAAATATACCAACTCCCATAGACCACAGGGTCAAGAGTCATGAGCCTCTACCGAACATAAGTATATAATGGTTTACAAGGTACCAAGTACGGGAAGAAACATCAATATAGAGTCAAAACACAGTAAGAAGGAATATCGGGTCCTGGGGACTCTGCAGCTACCTCGTATATCCCACAGATGCCGCCTCGCACATTTACTGGATCACTGCTGAGAGGTACCTAGATCTGCACACAAGGTGCAGGGAGTAAAATGAGTACTGCCAGACTCAGTGGTAATAAACAGGGGTAAGACAGCGCAGATATAAGAAATCCGCAATAAAGCACTATGTAAAGTTGTAATCAAATACCCTGTCACAGAATCAATATCAACTGTACCTGTACCAACAAGTACCAGCAAAACAGTATAACAGCTATCAGATGTAGCTAAATGCAATGCAATGCATGATATGACCGCTACGTCGCGTAGCCCGATCCAATTTGGGTACCCGTGCTCACTGTGGGGGTTCAGACTCCGGAGGGGCTCCTACAACCCAAGCACAATATTACTGCGGCGTGTAGTCCGATCCAACATATATACCGCTGCGGCGCGCAGCCCCATCCACTACCAGTCAACTAATATACAAATACAGCCTCGCGAGCTCAAAAGTAGTTTTGAAAACATCTTTTATCATTTTTCAGTTGAAAACAGTAATATCAAGTTCCAGAGATTGGAAATAGCATGATAACAGAGATAGCTACGGACTGGTAGTAACTAACATGTCAATATGATAAGACAATGATAATGATCCTCGCGGGATCCAATAACTGGCTCACGGCCCACAAGTATACTCAACCTCCCAAAAAAAGGGTTCCTCGGTTCAAGAGTGGCCAATATCACAATATATAGTATGTAACCATCCGAGAAGGAGGTTCGGCGGCTCAAGAATAGCCAATGTCATAACACAGTGCTAAAAAGTCGGACTAAGCCATAGTCCCCAATCACAATAGACCCCGCACTCACATGAGAGTTCGTGTCTCGCCGCTATACAACGTCACAAAGTGGTATACCGGGGTTTCGAACCCGTTGGTCATCACCCACATCTATTACTCACCTCAATACAGCGCGACGACTACTCCGCAATGCCCTTGCCACGAGAATCAAGCTCCGCACGTGTAGAATCTGATCAAATACAGTAGAAACACAACAAATTAGGCCAATGGGATGACACCCAATCAATACAACTCAATTTACATCAAAATTCCCAAAGTTGTCAAAACCCGACTTTCGATACACTTCTCGAAAATTTACAAAAGTCATATATTCGGAATCCTCATATCGATACGAGTCTATGCATATAGAATTTACCAAAATCTGACTCCATTTGGCCACTCAAATCAGTGTTTTTTCTTCAATTTAGGCCTAGGGCTCAAACCCACCTTTAATCTTCCATTTACAGAAATTTTACCAATGATTTCATGTTAAAATGATGTAATTAAGCCACAAAACTTACCTCCAACGAATCCCCGATGAATTCCCGGCAATTCCCGTCAATTTCTTCTCTTGGAACTCAAAAATGGCTTTTTGGGGTATGAAACCCGCGACTGGTTCTATTCTGTAATTAAACTCACTGCCTGGCCAATTCCTTCATCGCGTTCGCGACGCCTCTCACGCGAACACGATGCCTTACTCCAATCTTTCATCGCGAACGCGACGTGAAGTCACGCGTCCGCGAAGATCAACTTCCCAGCCTCCGGACTTTTCCTCTACGCGAACGCGTAGTCCCTCACGCGAACGCGTGGCTTCGCCTAATCCTTATTCGCGATCGCGGCCTGACTCCACGCGAACGCGATGCGTTCCAACTCTCGTATATGCAAACGCGTTACCATCCCTCGCGAACGCGATGGTCACCCGGCCCCAGCCTACGCGAACGCGGCATAGCCCTCGCGAACGCGAAGGCTAAAATTTCGCCCAGTGATCTGCAATTTACAGCAGACCATTTCTTGCTTCCAAATGCCGGATGATGGTCCGGATTCACCCCGAGGCCCCCGGGACCCCAACGAAAACCACCAACATACCCCAAAATACGATACGAACTTGTTCCAATCATAAAAACACCATCCTAAACATCAAAATCACCAATTACACACGGATTCAAGCCTAAGTTTCTTTAAAACTTCCGAATTACACATTCCATCAAAAACCCGACCAAACGACGTCCGAATGACCTGAAATTTTGCAGGCACATCCAAAATCACCTAACGGAGCTACTACAACTGTCGGAATTCCATTCTGACCCCCGGATCAAAATCTCACCTACCGTTCGGATTTCGCCAAAATTCAACCTTCGCCAATTCAAGCCTAAAACTACACCGGACCTCCAAATTTAATTCCGATCACTCCACTAAGTCACAAATCACCTCCCGGAACTAACCGAATCATCAAAATCCGATTCCGTGCCCTCTAACCAAATAGTCAACTCCGGGTTGACTTTCCTTATTCAAGTTTCCTTCAAAAAGGCTATATGCCTCATTTTTAATCCAATTCACTCCTAACTCACCCGATAGACTCTTACACTGATATAAAAGCATAAAACATGTAATTACAACATAACGGGATGGTAATTCCCGTGACGACAGGCCGGGTCGTCACACTATATGTCATGCTATATTGGACGGTCATGCTAAGACAATGACGCTGGCTATGTTGGGTATGCCGCGTATTGAGTGATGAAGTTTGACTGATTTTGATTCTTGTAGGGTGAGTTAATTTCTGAAGGCCCAGCGGATGGTTATGAAAGGCTTTCTTTCATAGTTAGCTTTTGTGAGGGATGTTAGTGCAGAGACTCCCAATAATTATTCTATTCCCGTAGTAAGAGATTTTTCTGATGTGTTTCCTGCAGCCCTACCGAGCATGCCCCTAGATAGGAATATTAATTTTGGTATTTACCTGGTGTCGGGCACTCATCCCATATCTATTCCACTGTATCGTATGGCACCTGCGAAGTTGAAGGAGAAGCTTCAGGAACTCCTTAATAAGGGGTTCATTTGGCCTAGTGTGTCGCATTCGGGTGCGCCTGTTCTATTTGTGAATAAAAATGATGGCATGATGAGGATTTGCATTGATTACAAGTAGTTGAATAAAGTAACAATCAAGAACAAGGATCCTTTGCTTCGTATGGATGATTTATTTGACTAGCTTAAGGGAGTTAAAGTGGTCTCCAAGATTGATCTTTGTTCAGGGTATCACCAGATGAAGATCAGGGACTCGGATATTCTTCAGACAACTTTAGGACCCGATATGGTCATTATGAGATCCTAGTGATGTCTTTTGGGCTGACCAATGCCCCAGCAACATTCATGTATTTGATTAACGTGTTTTGGCCTTATCTCAACTAGCTTGTCATAGTTTTTATTGATGATATTCTAGTGTATTTACGTAGTCAGGAGGAGCATGTGGAGCATTTGAGAGTTATGTTACAGAGATTAGGGGAGGAGAAGCTTTATGCAAAGTTCTCCAAGTGTGAATTTTGGCTCAATTTAGTGGCATTCTTGGGGTACATTGTGTCTAGTGAGGGTATTCAGGTTGATCCAAATAAGCTAAAGGTAGTTCAGAGTTGGCCCATACCATCATCAGTTACAAAGATTCAAAGTCTTCTCGGTTTTGAAGGTTACTACCATCGGTTCGTTCCAGGATTTTCATCTATAGAATCATCCTTGACAAAGTTGACTTAAAAGGGTGCTCCTTTTATGTGGTCGGATGAGTGTGAGGTGAGCTTTCAGAAGCTCAAGATAGCCTTGACCACATCTCCATTGCTAGTTTTACCATCAGCTTCAGGTTTATATATCGTGTATTCTGATGCTTCGAGAGTTGGTATTGGGTGTGTGTTGATGCAGGATGGTAGAGTTATTGCTTATGATTTTTGTCAGTTGAAACCCCATGAGAAGAACTACCATGTTCATGATTTGGAGTTTGCTGTCATTGTTCATGCATTGAAAATTTGGAGGTATTATCTTTATGATGTATCTTGTGAGGTGTTTATCGATCTTCGTAGCCTCCATCACTTGTTTAAACATAAGGATATCAATTTGAGGCAGTAAAGATGGTTGGAGCTGCTAAAGGATTATGATATTACTATCTTCTACCATCCAAGGAAGGCTAATGTAGTGGTTATATTGATGCCTTGAGTAGAAGTGCAATGAGCATGGGGACTTTGGCGCATATTCATGTTGGGGAGAGACCTCTTGTAGTTGATGTTCAAGTCTTGTCCAATCCGTCACACCTCCCTTTTTACTACTTTTAAATAAGTATACCCTGCTACTTACTAATACACCCCAAGAAGGGATATAATAATAACAACATGGAAGGAGTTTTTTCCACTTTAAGGACAATCGGAACGGGATTTGTTTAAATTTCAGAGTCACCACTTGGGAAAATAATGGTGTCCAAGTCACCGTTTTAATCCCAAATCGAGGAAATTATGACTCTGTTTTAACAGTCCGCGAAACTAGAAATCCGGATAAGGAATTCTGTTAATCCGGGAGAAGGTGTTAGGCACTCCCGGATTCCGTGGTTCAAGCACGGTCGCTCAACTGTTGTATTTGTCTTATCTGATTTCTTTAAATGATTCAATTTTACAAGTGTTTTTAGTGTCACGCTTTGTTATTTTTAAAGACTTGCGACGTCACGAAAATGCATTTCGAGTCATACCGCAACCAGTACGCCTGTGACTTTAGTGCATTTCAGCTTCGCCGGGATTTGAGATTTGAGTCACATAAATGTGCACTCGTATTAGGAATGTATATTTATTACAAATCATTCCGTACAATGTCTACGTCTTGTTAATTTGGGAGAGGCCGTGGAATTTGCTAAATGGTCTTTCCAATTTCTAATATTTTCATAAGAAGTTACGGAGGGCCCCGCAATTATGCTTTTGTGATTTAGCGAGGCTCATCTCCGTTGTTATTAAGGTTTTCCTAAGTTTTCTATATTTTCTATTTCTGTTTTTTCCTCAAGATATATAAGTATACTATATTTTCTATTTCAGTTTTTTTTCCTTAGATATAAATGTTTCAGATTTTATGTCATTATTTGTATTATCCTTTAATGGGATTCTGGCCCTTTTTTATATGCTATTGGGCCTGAAATCCAGGCCTCCTCATATTATTGTGCCCAAGTGCAGCTGGGTAATCCTGGTTCCAGATATCATTCTATTTCTAGCCCAGGGAATTAATGCCAGGTTAATTATATTTGGGCATGTATTCACAGTGAGGCCCAAGTCACTAGAGTTTAAAACGGAATTGAAACAGATCAACATTTAAACCACGATACTATGAACAAATGTTTAACAATTAACTATTTGTGAATAATGGAATACAAATACATCTGATCCTAACTGTTTTTGGTATTGTCAATTAACTAAGATGTCAGCATTAGTTTGTTTGGCTGGTTACCATTTAATTACCGAATTAACAAAATAGGAATCTACTAACTATCTATCAATCGAGACGCTATTTATAGAATCATTATTGCTCTCATTAAACTGAAAACAGTATTCTTAGTCATGCTTGAATTATCACTGTTATTATAAGCACATTCAGGTCACCATGTCACAACAAATTAATACGAGTTCTACGGCTAAACTAGATTCAACAGTGATATAGTAATTACGATTTCAGATCTTAATACTCACGCTTTTCAACTTAATTAATGTTGATCCAGAATTTGACTGATGAAAATGTCTAAGTATAGTATTACATGTCCAATTTCATAATAATTATAAATCTAAGTATATTAACTGTGTTTTAGCCGATTTTAATTTTGAATTAGGTGATAGACCATATCTAACTATTGATTTATATCTAACTACTGCATTTTCTACTTCTACTCTAATCTAGGTCAGATTCATAGAGTGATTAATTATTACAACCATTCTAATGAATTACAATGATTCTACGAATTATAACTACAACTAAAGAGAAGAAACAGAAATAACTTCATCGAAAATCCATTTAACTTCATTCCTTCATCATAATTTCAATTACATCTTCAGGAAGCAGAAGTGTACCTGATTCAAAACAATTCGATGAGTCTAGAGTTTTGGAGAAGAAGAATAGTCAGCAACTAATAGCAATAATACAGCAACAACAACGAGACTAGTTGATCACAGTAAAGCAGCTAACAAAACCCCAAATATAGACTCTAGCAAGATCAACCCAAATAGAATCAAGGGATTCAGCAAAGTCAAGATGAATTAATGAAGAGTCGACTCCACAGAAATTCTCAAAACTGAACCCAGAATTATAATGTGTAGAACTCTAGAATTTCTGAACTTCTAAAAAACGTAACCGGATTTCAGAACCTCTAATTCAGATATTCGAACCCCCATTTCTCAAAGATTTGGAACCCCTTTTTCAGGATTATGGAAGCAGTAATAGAGTCACTTTGGGGGGAATTGGGGGAAAATTTCAAATAAGTTAATTTCATTTCCCTCCCCTTATTCTTTTCAATTATTACAGTGTAGTCTATTTAGATTGTGTCGAAATGCTTTCCCTTGCTAGAAGGTTCTAGGCAATTCTATAGGGTTCTTTTAGGTGTGTTTTACCTAATTACCCTCACTTGCTAATGTTTGTTACACAAATGTCTTTTTATTCTTCCCAGTCTGCCATTTATTTTCTAAGTAATTGCAGAAATACTAGGCACTAATGTCAGTTTTAGCCTTATAAGCTCTATTTAATCCTCAGGAATGCCATTTACTATTTTCTTTTTACCCTTTGTATTTATTCCATATTACCCGACCTGCCTAATGTGTGGCAGAACTAGGGTAAAGAGTTATTTAATAAGTAACCCCTAATTAGAAATATTTTAAGATTTAGCCAGTTTTAGGCCCCAACCCTTTTCATTATTAACCAATACTTATCAAAACCAAATCACCACTATTTAAAACATAGCCCCTTATTAAAAACATAGCCACTTAATAGAAGCATAGCCACTCAATAACCAGACTTAACTTTCAGAAATAGCCACAAGACCTTTACACTCATAACCCAAATCACAAAAAGCATCCAAAGGTTCAAAATGAACTCACGTACGAATCAAGTTACAAATATAGCCAGTTTTATGTTATTTTGCACATATAGCCTTAATCACGAATTAATTTTCAATTAATCAGAACTCAGAAGAGAAGTTTGATAATGATTGAATTCCAACTAACCAAAAACTCAATCTTAGACAGAGCATAATGAACAAACACATAGACAGACTAATTAGCACATGATTCATGCGTGGTTAATATAAAAATCGTAAGAACACTTAGAAAACTTAGGCATGTGTAAGATTCAAGACTTATATGAACAGGCAAAGATAGATTCCTATTTTTAAAAGCATGCAGAAGAAATAGGCTCAAGTAAACATTGAAAACATGCCAAGGAACAATTTTTCAGAACAGCAAACAAGAATAGAAACAGGGATAGGAACTTAGCTTTTTTTGTCCTTTTCCTTTTCCTTTTTCCTTTTCTTTCTTTCTTTTCTTCTTTCTTTCTTTTCATTTTTCTAGATCTTCAAAACTTTGAAGACGTTTAGTCTTCTGAGTGTTGGATTTGTCTAAATGGGGCTGCGGGTTCGATTTTGGTGTATATGTGGGTGGTCTAGAGCTTGGTATAGTATTTTGGGGTAGGGTTATTTATGGGTACTCGCCGGAGTAGGGTTCCGGCGGGTGTTTTTCGAGATTCGAGGCTAACCACCCATATAGGGTGGTAGATCACCTCAAAGTGGTTCAGGGGTGTTAATTTTGGACCTTGGTTCATACTTGGTGAGGTCGTCGGCTAGGGTTCCGGCGACCGAAGTTTCAAGAACAGGGGGGTCTTTTGGTTTTGGTGGGTTTTTATGGTGGCTTGAAAGGTTTGTGGATGGGGGATAGGGTGTTGGAGGCTCGCCTGAGCCGGAGAAAACGGCTGAGGCATGGTTTGCCGGCCGTCTCCATGAGAGATTGAAGGAAGAAAAAGAAGGGTTGGAAAATGGCCTCAGATGTAATAATTGAGACATCAACTTGGCAAATGTGAAGTCAACCATGCTAGTTAATGATCGCAACTGTGAGTAGAAGCTCACAATTGCGATCAACAAAGTCTAGCAATTTTCACAAATGCGAAATGAGGGTTGCAAATTCGAAGTCAAACCAGAAAGTCAACCTTTGCAAATGCGAAAACAAGTGCACAGTCCCTAGTTCGCAATTGCGAATATACAAATCGGAAATGCGGTGTTTAACAGTGATGTCAAGGTTCGCAATTATGAATGTTACGCTCTAGTTTTGTGCACCTCTGTCATTTCACATTTTCTTCATCCCAAAACCTTTATACACACGACTTAGCTTATAGGAAACAAATCTTTTGGCTTATTTTTAAATCTCTTGACTAGAGAAGACAAGTTTTGGAGCTAGGGTTATTGTACATGCACTTGGGTCTTGAAGATTTGAAGCTCTTGGTTGAGTATTTCTTCCCCATTTATGTTCATTTCTTCATTTCGTGCTTTGTATTGTATATCCAAGTGTGTAGAGTTTATTCCAACAATTGAATCTTTTTATAGGAATATTCATATTTAAAGTGTGGATTAAGTATCTTGTTATGCTTATGTATTGAATGATTTTTATTTATTATGAAGTGAGTTATTGTATCTTTAATTATTCTTGTTATTTAATATTTTCAAAGGGATTAGATAACCCTAGGACTTTTCCATTAACTTCGAGTTAGTTTTGGTAAAGATAATTAGGGGTTGGAAAGAATAATTAACAAGAACTTGAGGTGCTAAACTCACTTTATATACTCTGCCTAGAGATAGTATTGAACTATTTGTAGCCATATTTGAGTGTGCTTAATCTCTTAATTGTTATAAGGATAATTCAATTAGGAAGTATTGTTAGTCTTCAGAAGAAGCTAATATAGAATTATCACCCGAGGCTAATTAACATAAACTTCATATTTTAAAATCGTAAAATACATTGGATCGTTACTTAGGTGTAATTCCCAATGCATCCACACTTGTAGCAGTTGATCATTTTACTTGCTTTCTATGTTTTGGGTTGTGAACTTAATCAAATCTCTAATTTGGAGGAATGAACAAAAGAAAATTATCGTGATAATAAGGCAAATTTTAAAGCTTTAGTGTTATGACTTGGTTTCTACTTTGATTAATGTGGTGTTTGAGCACTTGAGCTGAAGTGAATTTTGTGAGAAGTTGTTGGCAATTCATATTCTCTGGATTAATTATTGGTACCAACCAAAATCACTAGATTGTGCTTAATTTGGACCTTTTTTATTTGAAATGATATTTGGTATGTCATTGAGCTTAATTGATGATTTTATTAAAGGATATTCTTAGTTGTTGAATTGCTCGAAGACAAGCAATAGTTTAAGTTTTGGTGGTTTGATAAGCTGGTATTTTACTAACTTACATCTTCTTGATACTTAGACTTTTGCATGGTTTTATTTAGAAACTAAGGCATTTATTAAATATTGTTGGAATATTTCAGGTATCATATAATTTGGAGAAGATGCGGAAGAAAATAAGTCAAAATGTGTTAAATTGGGAAAAATAAACTGCTGCTAGTTATCACTACGCGATCGTGGAAAGTTAATGCTATCGCAAAAGTCCAGAATAAAGAAGCTATGCAAACGCGGTTGAAGGTATGCGATCGCGAAGAAGTAAAGTTGGTCAGCACTAGTCAAACGTCTACGAGAATGCAGTTCCCTATATGCGATCGCGTAGCTTTGCAAAAGTTGCTAACCGCGATTGCGGTTCTCCCTATACGATCGCATAGCATATTGTCACGATCCAGATTTTCCACCCTCGTAAGTCGTGATGGCACCTACTAGTGAAAGCTAGACAAGCCAATTATTCCAATTATTTAACCATTTTCACTTTTAAAACCTCATTTTTTGTTGCCTCGATTTACGTGCACGATCCGAGCATGTAGCCGGAAAGATTTTTGATAGAAAATAGGAATTCTATGAGAAATTTGGATAAAAATGATATTAATATTGATATGGTTGACTTTGGTCAACATTTTTGGTAAACGGACCCGGATCCATGATTTGACTGTCTCAGAAAATCCGTAGAAAAATATGGGACTTGGACATGCGTCCGGAGTCGAATTCTGAGGCCTAGAGCCCAAGTTATGAATTTTTCTATGAAATTGTTTTTGATGTAATTGTTAAAGGAAATGAATTAATTGACCTTGGTATCGGGCTCGTATTTTGGTTCCGACGCCGGTACAAGTCTTAAATATTATATATGTGATTTCTGTAAAGTTTGGTGACATTCGGATGTCGTTTGAGATGTTTTGGACCTTGAGTTCCAAGTTTGAAAGTTTTGAAAACCAAAAGTATGAAAATCATGAATTTGAGGCTTGATTTGATGAAAACGATGTGATATTGGCGATGTGATCGCACGAACAAGTTCATAATGTGTTTTTGAGGTTGTGTACATGTTTGGTTTGGAGCCTAGGGGGCTCGGGTAAAGATTTGATAGGCCGTTGGATTAAATTCTGAATTTTTGCAGTGCTGGTTTTTCACCCAGCTGTTGGCTTCGCAGCTGTTGGCTTCGCAATTGCGAAGGTCGCAGATCAAGGCAGGGCTGGCAAATGCGAACCCTGATCGCAAATGCGAAGCCCCTCATACCCGGCCTTGTTCGCAAATGCGAACAATTGTTCGCAAATGCGAACATCCCCTTGTTCTGCCTATGTTCGCAAATGCGAACCATAGTTCGCAAATGCGAACATTCCCAAATCCGGCCTTGTTCGCAAATGCGAACAATAGTTCGCAAATGCGAACAATTCCCTTTACTGTCTGTGTTCGCAAATGCGAACATTAGTTCGCAAATGCGAACACCCCCCTTTCCTGCCAGTGTTCGCAAATGCGAACTTCCCAGCCTTAGCTTATTTTTCAAACTCCAGAAATTGGTCGGGGTTCGCAATTGCGAACCCATGTTCGCAAATGCGAACACAGAGACCTATAAAACACGATTTTCAGTTCATTTCTTCACTTTTTACAAACCAAAAACACCCATTTGCGATTCTTCACGGATTCTTTCTTCTTCAAAACAATTGTAAGTCACTTTTTACTTAGTTCTTTCAATTCCTAACATCATTAAACATGTTTTTCAATAGAAATCAAAGGTTTTCATGGTAGAATTTCTTGTTTTTGTTAGAATATAGGGTTTTTCATAAATTGGGAAATTGGACCTCGAATTGAGGTCCGATTTTGAAACAAATTATATACATGAACTCGTGGGGGAATGGGTAACCGGATTTTGGTCCTAACCCCGAGTTCCGACCATGTGGGCCCGGGGTCAAAATTCACTATTTCGGGCAGAATGTTGTAAAAGTTGTAATTGGCCTTATGAATTAGTTCGTTGAGTAGTATTGATGATATTAAATCAATTGTGTATAGATACGATTGGATTGGAGCCAAATTTGAAAGAAAAAGACATTTCCACGGATTGAATTGTTCATAAACATTCGAGGTAAGTGTTTGTTCTATCCTAGCTTGAGGGAATAGGATTATGTGTTATGTGTTATGTGATCGAGTACGGTGTATGGGTTGTGGTGACGAGCATCCATACACTAGCGTCTAGTATGACCGTGAGTCGTTGAAAATGCTTATTTTGAGATATATTTACAGATGAATTGTTGAACCTTTGTTAGGTTGTAGAATTGTTATTGTTCTCCCTTGTCGGGACTTGTTGTGAAGATAATTATTGATTGCCCTTATTGGGACGGTTTATGAATTACTGCTTCTTTCTTTGCCCTTAACTGTGATTGTTATTTGGGTGAGGAAGAGTGATAATGCACGAAGGGTGATGCCGTGCCTTGTTTTATTATTTATGCACGAAGGTTAATGTCGTGCCATGTTTTATTGATTATGCACGAAGGATCATGTCGTGCCCTGTTATTGAACCATGTACGAAGGATCATGCCGTACTATGGATGTGAGGATGAGAGTAAAAGCACGAAGGGTGATGCCGTGTACTTTATTTTCTTATTTGGTGAGGATGAGAGTAAAAGCACGAAGGGTGATGCCGTGCAACTGTTTGCTATTCCTTGACTTGATATTACTTGTGTTTCCATTATACTTTGTTTTCCTTGTGAACTTATTAACTGTTGTTAATTGTTGAGTTCTTTGAGATATTCCTTATTGTGTTATTACTTGGTTATTTCTTGTTATTATGTGGTATACATATATATTGAATTGCACAGGTTTATGTGGGTGTCTGGTCCTAGGCTTGTCACTACTTCGCCGGGATAGGCCAGGCACTTACCAGCACATGGGGTCGGTTGTGCTGATACTACACTTCTGTGCGTTTTTGCACAGGTCCAGGTTACGATCAGGAGCAGCAGCGGTAAATCGATTGTGTGGGAGTTGATCACATTTGAGACCGAGGTAGCTTGCAGACGTCCGCAGGCCCGGCGTCTCTCTCTTTAATTATGTTACTAGTTGTAGTCTCTTTGTTCCGAGACAAACAGAATTATGTTATATTTCTTTCAAACTCTTATGTGTAGTATTCAGCAGTAGTTCGTGAGTTGGTGACTCCACGTCTTGGGTAGAGGATTTCGGTATGATTTTCATCTTGTAATTAGTTATTTCTATTTCGATAAAGTATTCCGCATTTATTTAATTAAAATTGTGTTAAAAACAGGATAGTATGAATACAGTGGCTTGCCTAGCTACCACGAGTAGGCGCCATCACGATTGTCACGATCCAGATTTTCCACCCTCGTAAGTCGTGATGGCACCTACTAGTGAAAGCTAGACAAGCCAATTATTCCAATTATTTAACCATTTTCACTTTTAATCCCTTAGTAATTCCAAACAACGTAACAAAAGCAACAGAAATAATAATAACAAAAAACAGTGCGGAAGACGAGATTCGATAATTTAGATTAATACAAACTGCATAAGTTTAAGTACAACTCTACCCAGAATTTGGTGTCACGATATCACGGACCATCTATGAATACTACAAATAAAGTCTGAATAGAGAGACACGAATCTGTCTCTAAATAAGTAAAAATAGAAAGAAAATGATAGAAGGAGATGCTAAGGCCTACGGACGCCAACATGACAACCTTGGGTCGCCTGAATGGACTGAAGGTAGCAACCTCAATGTCGTCCAAAAGCTGCAGCACCGAGATCTGCAGATGATGCAGAGTGTAGTATCAGCACAACTGATACGATGTGCTGGTAAGTGCTTAGGCTAACCTCAGCAAAGTAGTGACGAGGCTAGGACTAGACTACGAAATAAACTTGTGCAGTTAAATTATATACAACAGAAAATAAAGGCAAAAATTTACAATTAAAGATAGGAAGGGGGAAAACATACTGCGGGGGAATCAAGTAACAACAGAAAAAACAGTAAATAACAGTAAAGAACAACATAACTCAATTATCTGCAATAATCAGGAAATCAAAGAAAAGTGCACGACATCACCCTTCGTGCTTTTACTCTCATCTTCACCATAAGAATCAATATAATCGGCATGGAATCACCCTTCGTGCTTTTACCACACTTAATCATGGCACCGAATGATCCTTCATGCATTATCACTCATATCATGGCATGACATTGTACACCGTACGACACGGTATCACCCTTCGTGCTTTAACCTCAAAATATTGGCACGACATCATCCTTCGTGCATTAACGCTCTCTCACAAATATCCTACACGGCGTCACCCTTTGTGCTTTAACACTCTTCCTTACCCCAAACAACAATCACAAAGAGATAAGGGCAAGAGAATCAATAAAATTACATTAAAATCCCAACAAGGGAACAATAGCATAACAACCATATCCCAGTAAGGGAAACAATATCAAAAGCAATAATATCCCCGCAAGGGAGATAATATCAAAATTAATGACATCCCGGCAAGGGAGATAACATCAAAAGTAACAACATCCCAATATGGAAGTCAATATCACAAACCTCTTCTTTTTTTCACATTTACTTCACAACTCAATTTACAACTTGAGCCAATGCTCTACAATGTTCAATTGCCTATAATACTTCCACAAATCATTTGACAACTTGAGTCAACGCTCTCCAATGTTCAATTACCAATAATACTTTCACAAGCCTTGTTTAACAATAGATATCATCTGATAGAACATGAACAACATGAAACAGAGTGTCACGACCCTAGTCCACAAATCGTGGACATGATAATCCCTCAAGCTAAGGTTAGACCAAACACTTATCTCGATGCCACGAACACAATTCAAGCCTCAACAACTGCTTTACCTCTCGATTCCACTTCCAATTTGCTAAAATCCAGTTAAAATATACTTAACGATATCAATAAATGCTAAATAAATTAATTATAATGCATGAAAATAGGTTTTCTAATATTTTTCCCAAAAAGTAAAAAATTGACCTGAGCCCACATGGTCAAACCCAAGGTTCGAACCAAAACCCAATTACCCATTAACCCACGAGCTCAAATATATAATTTATTTTAAAATCGAATCTCAAAATGAGGTCCAAATACGCAAAATTTGAAAATTCTAAGTGTGACGACCCAAAGGGTCATCACCTGCTTTCCTCATTTGTTCTACACTTTCGAGGCTTTGAAAACCTCATTCTACATTGCCTCGATCTACGTGCACGATCCGAGCATGTAGCCGGAAAGATTTTGTGATAGAATATATGAATTCTATGAGAAATTTGAAGAAAAATAATATTAATATTGATATAGTTGACGTCGGTCAACATTTTTGGTAAACGGACCTGGACCCGAGATCGGACGGTCTTGGAAGGTTCGTAGGAAAATATGGGACTCGGACATGTGTCCGGAGTCGAATTCTGAGGCCTAGAGCCCAAGTTATGAATTTTTCTGTGAAATTATTTTTGCTGTAATTATTAAAGAAAAATGAATTAAATGACCATGGTATCGGACTCATATTTTGGTTCTGACGCCCGGTACAAGTCTTAAATATTATATATGTGCTTTTTACAAAGTTTGGTGACATTTGGATGTCGTTTGATATGTTTTGGATCTTGAGTTCCAAGTTTGAAAGTTTTGAAAACTAAAAGTATGAAAATCATGAACTTGAGGCTTGATTTGATGAAAACGATAATATATTGGCGATGTGATCGCACGAACAAGTTTGTAATGTGTTTTTGATGTTGTGTACATGTTTGGTTTGGAGCCCGGGGGGCTCGGGTAAAGATTTGATAGGCCGTTGGTGCAATTTCTGAAAAATAACACAGCTGGTTTTTCACCCAGCTGGTGTCTTCGCAAATGCGAAGAATTTATCGCAAATGCGAAGGGGGCAGGCCAGGCCAGTGTTCACAAATGCGAACCCTGTGATCGCAAATGCGATGAATGCCCAGAAGTCCTTGGGTTTGCAAATGCGAATAAAACCTCGCAAATGCGAGGCCTTCACTCATTTCACGCCCCACTATGCCAGCCAAGTTCGCAATTGCGAACTCTTTCTCGCAATTGCTTGAGCAGCAGACCCCCCGACCTGTAGCGTTCGCAATTGCGATATCCGCAGCCGTGCAATTTTATACTTAAACGAATTTTTCAGTTCATTCTTCACTTTTTCAAAAACCCACACACTACACATGAGCTCTCAAGGCCAAATTCACTCCAAAGCAATTGTAAGTCACTTTTTACTTAATTCTTTCAATTCCTAACAACATTAAACGTGTTTTTCAATAAGAATCAAAGGTTTTCATGGTAGAAATCCATGTTTTTGGGTAGAACCTAGGTTTTTCATGAATTGGGCAATTGAACCTCGAATTGAGGTCCGATTTTGAAACAAATCATATAATTGAACTCGTGGGGGAATGGGTAACCGGATTTTGGTCCGAACCCCGAGTTCCGACCACGTGGGGCTAGGGGCGTTTTGGGAAATTTTGGGGTAAACTTTGCGAAAACCATTTTGAAGCATTCAAACCAAGTTAATTAGTATTTTTTAATATAATGGAATCAATTGTGATTAGATTCGAGCTAGTTGAAAGCGGAAATTCGAGGAAAAAGCTATAATTGAAGAATAATTTGGACTCCAAGGCTAGAGGTAAGTGTTTGTTCTATCCTAGCTCGAGGGAATAGGATTATGTGCTATGTGCTATGTGATCGAGTGCGGTGTATGGGCTGTGGTGACGAGCATCCATACACTGGCATCTTGTATGACCGTGAGTCGTTGTTAATACTTGTTGTGAGACATATTTAAAGATAAATTGTTGAACCCTTGACGGGTTGTAGAATTGTTATTGTTCTCCCTTGCCGGGACTTGTTGTGAAGTGAGATATTGATTGCCCTTGCCGGGACTTTGTTGTGATGATTTTTGTGTCCCTTGCTGGGACGGTTCATGATTTATTATTTTCATTTCTCTGCCCTTAACTGTGATTGTTATTTGGGTGAGGAAGAGTGATAATGCACGAAGGGTGATGCCGTGCTTTGATTTATTGATTATGCACGAAGGTTAATGTCGTGCCTTGTTATTGATTATGCACGAAGGTTAATGTCGTGCCATGTTATTGATTATGCACGAAGGATCATGCCGTGCCTTGTTATTGAACCATGTACAAAGGATCATGCCGTACCATGGATGTGAGGATGAGAGTAAAAGCACGAAGGGTGATGCCGTGCACTTTATTTTCTTATTTGGTGAGGATGAGAGTAAAAGCACGAAGGGTGATGTCGTGCGACTATTTTCTATTCCTTGACTTGATATTACATGTTTCCCATTAAACTTTGTATTCCTTGTTGATTTAATAACTGTTGTTAACTGTTGAGTTCTTCTGTGATATTCCTTGTTGAGTTGTTACTTGATTATTTCTCGTTATCGTGCGGTGTACATATATATAGAACTGTACAGGTCCAGGTTTCGATCAGGAGTAGCAGCAGTAGACTTTTTGCGTGGGAGTTGAGCATATTGAGACCGAGGTAGCTTGCAGGCGTCCGCAGGCCCGGCGTCTCTTCTTTTTACTTATGTTATTAGCTGTAGTCTCCTTGTTCCGAGACAAACAGATTATGTTATATTTCTTTCAGACCTTTATGTGTAGTATTCAGTAGTAGTTCGTGAGTTGGTGGCTCCACGTCTTGGGTAGAGGATTTCAGTATTGTTTTACCTTGAAACCGCTTATATCTATTTTTATAAAGTCTTCCGCACTTATTTAATTAAGTTTATGGTTTTGTTGATAAATTGAGTACGAATTATTGCATAAAACAGGATAGTGTGAATATAGTAGCTTGCCTAGCTACAACGAGTAGCGCCATCACGATCCCGTGTTGGGGGAAAATTCAGGTCGTGACACTAAGTTCTACCCAAAACACCTAATTTCCCCATGAAAACTCTTGATTTTGGCTTGAAATCATGTGAAAAGATGTTATATATTAAAGAAAATGAGTTAGAAATAACTTACAATTGGTTTGGAGATGAACTTTTCTTTAGAAAATCCACTAAGTCATGAAGCATAAGCAATGACCTTGTCATCCTGCATCAACACCGCACAAAGTCCAAATACAAAATGCGTCATAATAAACTGTATATGGCCCTAAATCTGTAAGCAAAACCAACACTAGCGTTATAGTCAAAGCTGTTTTGAGCTTTTGAAAGCACACCTCACACCTGTCCGACCACCTGAAATGGGCACCTTTCTGGGTCAACCTGGTCATTGAGGCTACAATAGATGAGAACCCCCCCACAAACAGACTGTAATAACCCACCAAACCCAAGAAACTCCTGATCTCCATAGCTGATATTGGTCTAGGCTAGTCCTTGACTGCCTCAATCTTCTTTGGGTCCACCTGAATACCCTCTGTTGATACAATATGACCCAAGAAAGCAATTGATCCCAACCAAAATTCACACTCCAAAAACTTAGCATATAATCGACTATCTGTCAAAGTCTGAAGAACAATTCTCTGATACTACTTATGCTCATCCCAGCTACGCGAATAAATCAAAATATCATCAATGAAGACTATTACGAATGAATCCAAGTAAGGCTTGAACACTCTATTCATCAAATCCATAAAAGTTGCTGGGGCACTTGTCAACCTGAATGACATTACCAAGAACTCATAATGCCCGTATCAAGTGTGAAAAGCTATCTTAGGGACAGCGGATGTCCTAATCGTTAACTGATGGTAGCCAACTTAGAATACCTTGGCACCCTGAAGTTGATCAAACAAATCATTAATCCTCGGCAATGGATACTTATTTTTTATTGTAATCTTATTCAACTGCCGGTAATCTATACACATTATCATCGATTCGTCCTTCTTTTTAACAAGCAACACCTATGCACCCAAGGCGAGACACTAGATCTAATAAACCCCTTATCAAGCATGTTTTGAAACTTCTCCCTCAATTCTTTCAACTCAGGCGGGGACATATGATACCACAGAATAAAAATGGGCTGAGTGCAAACCAAATCAATGTAGAATCCAATATCTCTGTCAGGTGGCATACCCGACAGGTCTGAAGGAAAAACCTCAGGAAACTCACGAATAATAGGCATAGAATCTATAGAAGGGACCTCAGCACTAGAATCACGAACATATGCCAAATAGGGCAAGTACCCCTTCTCGACCATACGTCGAGCCTTCATATATGAGATAACACTAAATGTAGTATGAACAGGAGTCCCTCTCCACTCTAAACGAGGAAACCCTGGCAAGGCTAAGGTCACAATCTTTGCATCAAAGTCTAAGATAGCATGGTAAGGTGATAACCAGTCCATCCCCAATATGACATCAAAATCAACCATATCCAAAAGTAAAAGTTTTACACGAGTCTCAAGACCCCCAATCACAACTATATATGAATGATGGACACGATCTACCATAATAGAATCACCTACTGGTGTAGACACATATACAAGAGCACTCAAGGAATCGCTAGGAATGACCAGATACGTTGCAAAATAAGATAACACATAAGAGTATGTAGATCCTGGATCAAAAAGGAACTGAAGCATATCCACTACATACCAGAACAGTACCTGTTATAACTGCATTAAAGGCCTCAGCCTCAAACCTAGCTAGAAGAGCATAACATCGGGGCTGGGCCCCACCACTCTAAACTATATCTCTGGAATGACCTCCTACTGGCTGGCCTCCACCTCTAGCGGCCTGAGATCTACCTATTATACCTTTACCTCCACCTCTATCACCTTTTTGAAGGAAACTTGAATAAGGAAAGTCAACCCGGAGTTGACTATTTGGTTAGAGTGCTCGGAATCGGATTCTGATGATTCGGTTAGTTCCGGGAGGTGATTTGTGACTTAGGGGAGCGATCGGAATTGAATTTGGAGGCCCGTGTAGAAATAGGCTTGAATTGGCTAAGGTTGAATTTTGGCGAAATCCGAACGGTAGGTGAGATTTTGATCCGGGGGTCGGAATGGAATTCCGACAGTTGCAGTAGCTCCGTTAGGTGATTTTGGATGTGCCTGCAAAATTTCAGGTCATTCGGACGTCGCTTGGTCGGGTTTTTGATTGAATGTGTAATTCGGAATGTTTTAAGGAATTTAGGCTTGAATTTGATGTGAATTATGGGTTTTGATGTTGTGAGACGCGTTTTGAGGATTGGAGCAAGTTCGAATAAGGTATTAAGATGTGTTGGTGTGTTTGGATGAGGTCCCGGGGGCCTTGGGGTGATTTCGGATGGTTAAACGGGAGAAAATGTGGAAAATTGCAGGTTTTTGAGTCTGTTCTGTTGTTTCCGCTCCTGCGGAAATGGGAGCGCAGGAGCGAGTCCGCAGGAGCGGACAAGAAGGCGCAGAAACGGGCTAGACCGCTGAAGCGGAGCCTGGTCCACAGGAGCGGCCTCGCTGAAGCGAGTGGGCGATCGCAGAAGCGGTCCTGAGGCGCGATGGGGAGGTCCGCAGAAGCGGGTGATTGATCGCGGAGGCGAGTCCGCTGAAGCGGACTCTTGGTCGCAGAAGCGGACTAATTTCCGCAGAAGCGGATGCGCAGGGGCGGTCCCTTAATCGCTGGTGCGGAAATGGCCAAAAGGAGCCTGAGTTCGCAGAAGCGACCAAAAGGTCGCAGAAGCGGTTCCGTAGGGGCGGAATTTTATCCGCAGAAGCGGAAATTGCTGTGAGTTAAGTGTATAAGAAGTTAGAAAAATTTCAGAACATTTCACACATTTGGGTCTCGGCTTTAGAGGCGATTTGGGCGATTTTGAAGAGAAACTCAAGGGAAATCATCGGGTAATCAACTATGGACTTAAACTATGATTAGTATTGGTAATATTATGCAATTATATCATGAAAATGGAGGAATTTGGGGTAATTTATGGAGGATTTAGCCCTAGGCTTGAACTTTAGAAAATCAAGGTTTTGAATGGGCAAATGGAGTCCGAATTTGGTAAAGTTGATATGCTTAGACTCGTATCGAGATGAGGGTTCCGAATATGTGACTTTTGTAATTTTTCAAGAAGCGTACCGAAAGTTGGGTTTTGACAACTTTGGGAATTTTGATGTAAATTGAGTTGTATTGATTGGGTGTCCCATTGGCCTAATTTGTTGTATTTCTACTGTATTTGATCAGATTCTACGCGTGCGGAGCTTGATTCTCGTGGTAAGGGCATTGCGGAGTAGTCGTCGCGCCGTATTGAGGTGAGTAATAGATGTGGGTGATGACCAGCGGGTTCGAAACCCCGGTATACCACTTTGTGACGCTGTATAGCGGCGAGACACGCACACTCTTGAGAGTGCGGGGTCGATCATGAACTGGAGACTATATATTAGTCCGACCTGTTGATACTGTATTATTGGCTATTCTCGAGCCGTTGAACCTCCTTCTTGGACGGTTGAGTATATTGTGGGCTGTGAGCCACTTATTGGATCCCGCGAGGATCGTTATCATTGTCTTATCATATAGACATGCTAGTTTACTACTAGTCCGCAGATATTTTTGTTATTATGCTAATTCCAATCTCTGGAACTTGATATTACCGTTTTCCAACTGAAAAATGATAAAAGAGTTTTCAAAAACTACTTTTGAGACTGCGAGGCCGCATTTGCATATTAGCTGACTGGTGGTGGATCGGGCTGCACGCCGCGGCGAGATATATGTTGGATCGGACTGCACGCCGCAGGAAATCTCTATGAGATGTGCTTGGGCCGTAGGAGCCCCTCCGGAGTCTGAACCCCCGCGGTGAGCACGGGTACCCAAAATTGGAGTCGGGCTACGCGCCGTAGCGGTCATATCATGCATTGCATTGCATTTAGCTACATCTCCTAGCTGTTATGCTATTTATTGGTATTTGTTGGTACAGGTACGGTGAATATTGATTCTGTGACAGGGTAGCCGATTATAGCTTTACATAGTGCTTTATTACGGATTTCTTATCTCCGCGTCGTCTTACCCTTGTTTATTACCACCGAGTCCGGCAGGTACTCATTTTACTCCCCGCACCTTGTGTGCGGATCCGAGTACCTCTCGGCAGGTGATCCGCAGGCCTGTGCGAGGCGATATTTGTGGATATTCGAGGTAGGTTGGCGAGTCCGCAGGACCCGATATTCCTTCTTACTCGTCTTGATTTTGTATTGACTTTTCTTTCCGCACTTGGTATCTTGTAAACCTTTATACACTCATGTTCGATAGAGGCTCATGACTCTTGACCCTTCGGTCTATGGGAGTTAGTATATTTTGGGACTTGGTTTCCTCGCTGTTGGTATAAGTATTACTATTGTTTCATATTTTGAAATGCTTAAATGGGTTAAAGAGAGCTTCTAGCTCCGTTGTTGATATTGATTGGTCAGGCTGGCTTAGCAATGTGCTAGCTAGAAGAGCATAACATCGGGGCTGGGCCCCACCACTCTAAACTATATCTCTGGAATGACCTCCTACTGGCTGGCCTCCACCTCTAGCGGCCTGAGATCTACCTATTATACCTTTACCTCCACCTCTATCACCTCTACCTCTACCTTTAGCTGGCTAAGCAGGCTGTGGAACACTCGGTGCGTGAACCATAGCACAGGAATCCTGATGTTGAGAGCTGCTCGATGCTCAAGGACAAAATCTAACAATATGCCTCGTATCTCCACAAGCATAACAATCACTTGATAGCTGAGACTGCTCACTCTGATGGCCTGGATGACCACCCTAAAAACTATGGAGCAGCGGTGCACTAATAGGAGCTGGCGGTGCAATGTTGGGCTGCTGATCAGAATATTAAATATGAGAACTATTACCACCTAGAGCACCGTGAGAAGCCTAAAGTGCTAAATGAAATGGCCTGGAAGAATAACCCCAACCAAAAGAATCTCTGCGTCCATATGAGGCACCACTGAACCTACCCGAATGACGAGGCCTCTTGTCAGACCCCTAAACACTCCTATGTGACAGAACCATCTGAACTCTCTTGGCCACATTGATAGCAACCTGAAAAGAAATCTCGCTCCTAATCTTTTTAGCCATCTACAATCGAATAGGCTAAACGAGTCCCTCAATGAACCTCCCCGCTCCCTCTCTCAGCGGGAAGTATAAGATAAGTATGACAGTCCAAGTCGATAAATCTGGTCCTGTATTGAGTGACAGTCATAGAACATATCTGGAGAAGCTCAAACTGCCTCTGATAGTTCTCCCTCTGAGTGATAGGAAGAAACTTCTCTAGAATTAGGAGAGAAAAATGATCCCAAGTCAAAGCTGGTGACCCAGATGGTCTAGTCGAACAATAATCTCTCTACCAAGTCTTGTCAGATCCAGACAGACAAAAAGCAGTAAAGTCAACCCCATTGGTCTCCACTATGCCCATGTTCCTGAGAACCTCATGACAACTATCTAAATAATCCTGGGGATTCTCAGAAGATGCATCGCTGTAAGTGGTAGTGAAGAGCTTGGTGAATAAATGCATAAAACAAACAGGATGCAGCAGGATGGTCTTTTTTATTTCAGGATACCTATCCTAGACGAACCTAACCCATGTATTGAGTCCCCTAAGTCAAATGCAACATGATGCAAATAAATGTTCCTACTAGGGATACGACATGAAGTCAAGTTGTTCTAAGTTTTAACCTGGGTATGTGTTCTAGATTGTGCACTTGAGCGGACAACTCAAGTCGAGGAGGAGGCAACGTACCGGGAACCACAAGGCCATCTGGCTTGGTAACTTGTCTGACCTCTTTCTTATTTCAGGGTATTGACACTAACAGAATAGGAAGTCTCAACCAGTAAGCACATCCCCGTAAGTGAGAAGAGAAGGGTTTCGGCACAGTTTATATATACAGTTCAAATAATATCAAAGCGGTAAAAAGCACATTTTGCACATTTCAATCCAAAAATGTAATAAGCATCAGATAATAAAGAAAAACAAATACAAGAAGTATTCTAAGCTCGAATTTCTAACCTTGAAATAGTGGTTATGGGTAATTTTTCCCAACAGAGTCGCCAGAGCTGTCACACATCCTTTTTCACTACACCCGCAAGGGCGCGAGGGAGTTTTTCCAATTAAAGGACAATCGAAATGGGATTATTTTATTAAGAGATTCAGAGTCGCCACTTGGGAGATTTATGGTGTCCCAAGTCACCGATTTGAATCCCGAATCGAGGAAAAAATTGACTCTGTATAACAGTCCGCGAACCAGAAATCCGGATAAGGAATTCTGTTAACCCGGGAGAAGGTGTTAGGCATTCCCGAGTTTCGTGGTTCTAGCATGGTCGCTCAACTGTCATATTTGGCTTATTTATCAGATTTTAATACACGTTGAACCTATGTGCAAATTTTAACTTTTGATCGATTTTATTATTATTATTATTATTATTATTATTATTATTATTATTATTATTATTATTAATAATAATAATAATAATAAAGAATTGCAATGTTGTGAAAACGTATCTAAAATCATGTCACAATCAACGTACCCGTGGTTATCGACACATTTCAACTCCATTGAGATTTAGATTTGGGACACATAAATGTGCACCCGAATTTAAGAAAGTAAAATTATTAATACGCACCTAAAGAGATTAACACGTTATTATTTTGGAAAAGGCCGTGAAATTCGCTAAATGGCACATCCCGAAATCTAAGTATTTTTATATATACATTTATGAGGGCCCCACATTTTACGTTATGTTTGGAGTGGCTCGTCTCATTTATTTTAAAAGGACGATCCTAAAGTGACTACATTTTTTTTTATTATTTTGTCTCTAGTAATAAAGAAAAGGTCCTAATTAATTATATGCTTACGAGTTGTAATAGTCGGGTTTCGAACACAATTCGTTAAATTATAAAATAGATCAAATATGGGTAGTGTGTCTGTCAATGTGGGCCCAGATCCAAACATATATGGTATTCAACATGACCTGGGCCATCTTATTTCAAATTGGGCCTAGTTAATTATTTCTACACATATTCACAGTTTTGCACATGCATGAATATAAGATGGTGGTATCTAACTAAGCAATTTACATGAAAGTTTTAAAAAAAATAATTAATTGGAATAAAATAACTTAAGGGTCAAGTTTTAATCCTAAACTCAAACTATTGCTGAAATTAAATTGTCATGGTATGTAAAATGGTCTACTGGACCTGATTCTATTTTAAATGCCTTTGAACATACACTACCTAATGACTAAGATAAAATAGTAGAACATTATTGACTACATCACAATAAAAACGGTCCAGTTATACAAAGTGGTCGAAAATTTCATAACAATAGTATATAGAATGACCGAAGTACAACGAGTAAAAAACTAAATCAAATTTATAACTTCAACTCTTCATATATATTCATGCTTCATGTTTTAGCTTGCAATATTTGCAAAGTTGCAGCCATGTGCCTGGTGTTGGAAGCAAAAGAAGAGGAAACAAGAGTGATCAGCATAACAGTAGTATACAACAACAACAACAACCAGTTCAACAACACGGGAGTAGCCCAGTGACAGCGGGAATAGAGAAAACCCAGGAGATTGCAACCAAGCAAGAAAACCAAGAACTTTCAAATTAGAAAACCAACCCAAAGGTAAACCCAAGCAACCCTACTTGAATACTAGTAATCCTATATTTTTAATTAAGTAAAAAGCAGTCAACGCGGACCCCACAGTCCCTCCATTTTCAATGGTCAAAGAAGACCTCATTATTAACCCTTTTTTTTTATTTTACATAATTATGTCTTGTCCCAACTATATTATTTTAATACATAATTATTTTTTTATCTATTTATTATTAAATTTATTTACACATTTTTCCATTTTTTAACTTAATTTTTTTCTTTTCTTGATTAATATGTTTTATTTAATTAATTAAAAAAACTGTAAACTATCATAATATGATTATACTAACTTTACCTATATTTTAACTAGATCCAATTTTAACTAATTTACTTATTACGGAATAAACAAAATATTATAATTAACAAAATAAATACAAAATGTGACAAAAAAAAAAATAGCAAAAAAAAATAGAAATACGTAAATTAAATTATAAAAATAGAATATAATGCGTAAATTAAATTAAAAAATAGAATATAATGCGAAAACAAATAATAGTAAATAAATTTGGAAATTAACGAAAAAAAATACATAAATGCATGAAATAAATAACAAATGCATAAATAAAATTACAAATTTTAAAGGTTCTAATAGTAAAAAAACCTCAAGCCAAGACTCCTGTCTTGGATCTAAAATCCTTGATGGAAGATCTTGACCGGAGGATTCTATAACGACTAGAAAAATAAAAAAGAAGTAGATCTAAGGTTTTGGCATTTTTAGATTCAAGATCTACGGATTGTGGTTGGGTTTTTGGGTATTTGGTTGGTAAGATGATGTTTAAGAGGATGAGAGAAGTGTATGGTGTGAGTTTGAGGGCTTTTTGAAGTTTCCACCGCTGGTGGAGATTTCCTGCGGCGGCGGCACCACCATGAAGGCGGCAGCGGCGATGGAATGAGAAAAGGGAGGTAAAGAGGTTTTGAGTTTAGAGAGATGTGAGAGAAGTGGAAGAATGAAGATATTAGAAGTGAGGGATGGATTTTTTTGAATAGTTTTTATATTAAAAAATGGGTGAGTTCCGGACCGTTGGATCTACTAGAGATCAATGGTCAACATTGAGTGGGGAGATGGGGTGGATCAGAATTGTTAAGGGCTTGGGCTTTGTTTATTGGTTTTTTTTTTGGGTTGGATAGGGAATGTTTTGGGCCTAGGTTTAAAATTGAAGAAGAGGCCCAATCCCAATTTTCTTTCTATTTTTTGCTTTCTTTTCTTTTACTTTCTAATTAATAAAAACTAAAATTATAAATTAAGTTATAAACTAAATTAGCTTATCAAAATACTAATTAATTCCTAACAATAACTATCACACACAATTATATACTAATTAAAATAAAATTGTACAATTTGACATTGAATGCTAAAAATGCAAATGATGCATATTTTTTGTGATTTTTTATTTTCGTAAAATAAACTTAATTACTCCTAATTGTAAACTAGAAATTTATATGCAAATGCAACATATTTTGTATTTTTATTTATTTAAACAAATAAACATACACAGATAAATACAAATAATACAAGAAAAATAACACAAAATTCACAACAATTGCAAGCAAACTAAAAATTATTTTATTTTGAATTTTTCGGGAGTAATTCATATATAGGGAAAAAATTACGTGCTCACACCGACTTATATCGGGCTAGGGCTGATCGCTTGCGTGTTTGTCCCTCTAAAAGACATTGTGTTCTCAGAGCCTCGACCCGGAGGCTGTTTGAGGCATTTTGAACTGTTGGCACCTGTTCTTGTGCTTTTCGGGATGTCTCGGGGGAAAGATTCGTTGCTTTACTTTGGAAAGGAGTTCCCTCCTCCGAAAAGGTTTTTTTTATTTGTTTGATACAACAGTATACATTTTTGCTGCTGAGTCCTGAACACACAAGTGTGTAGATGCGTCATTTTCTTAAAAGAAACCTTATCTAGCATTTTCCGAAATTCCCACAAGCGGGCCTCTTTTTTTTTGGGGGGGGGGATGCCTTCTCGCTTTTTCAGCGGCCCTTGGGTTTGTTAAAATTTTGCGGAGTTCCCCTTTTGGTGTCTTACGGACGTTGCCTCAGTAAAAACCTTTCCTTTTAGGATAAAAACTCGGTCGAAAGAAAAGAGTGACACGGATGCAGCATTGGGGCTTCGTGGTTTCTGTCACGCCCCAAATTTGAGGGACATGACCGGCACTCGACCGGGTATCCCCAGTCAAGCGGACCTGGGTGCCTTTTCTATCCCACGTGTTACCTCTCATTCTCATTAATAACCAAGTCATTTATAGGATGTGAACTCCATTAACTAATTTTTATAAACATAACAATAACAATTTCCATTAGAAACTTCATTCACCATAATAAAGGTATTTCAATTTTTATACAACATTGCCACACATCAATATTTATCTTTTAAATTACCATGCCCGACACTACCCACGACCTGTCTACGAAGCCTCTAAATAAATTGAAGAATAATATGGAAATGCCGGAAACAAGGCTTCGGCTAAACCTTATACACATCAAAATAAGATCTTAAAATAGAAAGTGGGGTGAGCCATATAGGGCCCCGAATGGAAAAGGCTCGCTTAATCAGCTGACGGGAAGTGATGAGGAGCTACGGTCGGTGGACTGGAGTACCTGCTATGGATCCACCTACAATCACAACACGAATGTAGCGCCCCCGGCAAAAGGGACGTCAGTACATTTGAATTGTACTGTTATGTATGAACACACTTTGTCCCAAGTAAACTCAAGCCATAGACAAGTAAGTCACGGTAATGGAAACAACCAACAAATACGTAAAGAAATAACAAGACAAGCCAAACAAATTGTCAATACTTAACTTTGTTTCAAATAGTCTTCAACCCATATACAAGTAGAAAACAACAATAGAAGCAACAACCAAAAGCACAATCAACCAAACAATGGGACAATCAGTGCCCCACAGGTTACAAACTCTCCTGTTGTCTCTTTTCACGATGACTCATCAATGATTTCACAATTAAAGGACAATCGAAACGGGATTAATTTATTTAATTATTCAGAGTCGCCACTTGGAAAAATAATGGTGTCCCAAGTCACCGATTTAATCCCGAACCGAGGAAATTTTATGACTCTATAATGTAGTCTGCGAAACTAGAAACCTGGATAAGGAATTCTGTTAACCCCGGAGAAGGTGTTAGGCACTCCCGGATTCCGTGGTTTTAGCACGGTCGCTCAATTGCGATTTTTGTTTCTATCTGATTCTTTTATATATTTTAACTATGTGCTTTTAATGCTCTGCTCTTATTTTTTAGAAGAATTGCGACGTTACGAAAACACATTTCGAGTCACACCGCAACCGGTACGCCTGTGACTTTAATGTATTTCAGTTTCGCCGAGAGTAAGATTTGGGTCACATAAATGCACACCCGTATTCAGGAAAGTAATTTTATTTCAAATTGTACCTAAAGAGTTTATCGTCTATTTAACTTTAGGAAAGGCCCGTGAAATTCACTAGACGGTCCTGCCAAGTCTAAATTTCCATGACAATTATTCGAGGACCCCACAATTAGGTGTTTAGTGCGGCGAGGCTCATCTTGCTCTTTTATTAAAGGCCAGACCTAACATGATTATGCCTTTTTATTTGACTGGTCTCAAACAATAAACCAAGGTCCTGGTTAAACGATATTTTAAAACTATACATTAAAACCTCCCAGTCAAGTTTATACCAACGGACTTATGGATCCATTTCTAATGAGACGAGGCCAAGGAATTTGTCATTTATACTATAGAGTTGGCTATCAAATTCCGACGTCGAACCCGCAACTATTTGACATATGCGAATGATTCACATTAAAGTCCTCGTTTGCATGATTTATTTAAGTTCCAATTAATAGCCCAACCCCAATTGCAATTATCTAATAATCTAAGTTCATGACGGATTGTTATAAAAATGGTAGTGAGACATGGTACTAGCTTTCAGATTCCTTTATATACATGGCTAAGCTATTAAGCTACCTTTAGAATTTATTATCAAAGTATCCATGAGATCGTATTACTCCGTATATTTTGGCACACGAGACTTCAATAATCAAAGTAACCAAACCAACATGAGGTATTAATACTACAATATTGAACATCATCATCACAGTCACATAATCTTCATAGAAAAAATGTTCAATTATTTCATGTCATGATTACAACTGGTTTACTCAATCCTAATCAAACTTCATACATCTTCAATCATAGACGAGTATTTAGCTAAACATTTCACAAATGGATACAAAAATAGAACATCGAATGAACTTAGTCAACTGTTTCGTATATGCTTCTTCATTTGATTTTCCAAGTCAAACTCTCATCGATTCTTTACAATTGTATACAAGGATATAGAGAGTACCTGGACAATGGAAACAGAAGGAGAAGAAGAAGTCAGCAGTAGTAGTATGCAACAACAGCAACAGCAATGCAAGCGTGCACCAACAACACAATCCAAATGCAATTCAAAACAGTCAATCACCCAAGGCCAATTGTAGCAGAGACCAAACAGTCACACCCAAATAAACAACCAGCAAAGAGCCACGACCAGCAGTAACAACAAACAGCAAACAGCACAAGAACCACAACAACACAACACCAAACTTTTATTAGAATGCCTCAACTGAACCCAAAGTCTGCTTGAAAACCAACCAGCAGATGCTACTGACTCCAGTGAACCAATCGAACAGGGAAATGTAGCTCCCTTCAGGAATCTGCAAGCCCCCCTTTTTGTATGTGTGTCTATGCTTCTTAATCTGTGTCTATATCCCCAACCTGCTCTCTCTATATCTCGTTTCAGAATTGTATCCCTCTTGTCCCTCTTCTATTTTTAAAACTCTCTCCCAGGTGTCCTAGGTCTGTCCTCATCCCCTCTATCCCCCTCTCACTGTCTCCTTATATAACCACTGATAGTTCCCTTAAGATACTTCAAACAATTATAAAAACAAACTTGCCCATGATATTCTCTTACCTCCCCACTACTATGTGTTTTGTTCCCCATTAACACTTATCTTTCTTTATTTAATTCAAAAGTTATGGGTGAGTTTGTTTAATCAATCCCTTTACCTCCCCATTATGCTTTGTTTTCCACTAACACATTAAATTAATGGTTAATTAAGTACTATAGTGACAACCCACTTAGCTAGACCATTTACCAAATAGTTAAACCCCAAAATAGCCCCGAAACTTCTCACATTACTATTCTACCAGCTATAACCAATTCAAACCTAACAATTGACTGATTGAACATATGGAAGTAATTCCATTTTCAACAACATTAGGATAACATAGTAAAGTCAAGTTCATATCAGAACAAAGATGGGGATTCAATTCAAGAAACTCAACATTGGGTCAAGTAGCATGTTTTAGAGAGGAACATTGAACACACCAATCAATCTCATCTCAATCACACAACTGGATCCAAATGATAACCCTACTGGAATGAACCGAAATAAACTATTTATCATGCTTTTAATCAAACTAATCGACGACACCTAAACAAACGATTACACAAGCTATAACATATAGAAACTAAACACAAACAAACACACTAAGACAGACCAATAGGTGATTCTAATTTACTCGCAATCAATTCGAGCAAAGATCTTATTACGGTACTAATTTTGTCCAAGTGTTCTAACAAACAGTGTTACAAAATCAATGGAGGATGCTTTGACTAGTTGATTACAACGCATCTAATCGATAAACAATAGGCGACGAACAAACCAACAATCCATACTGATTCGTATAACAAATTCGGTGAACACACAGAACTAACACATACGAATTCAACAAACCACAATGCCAATACTAATTTCAATCACAACCACGAAAGTAAAATCGCAAACAACTGAAAAGAAGAGGAAAGAAGACCTGAATTGCTTCCAAATACATTTGAGTCTCCGACGATTACATCTTAACGAGGATTCCGACGATTGAACGCAAAAGGAAGATGAGAAAATAGCGGCAACAAGATAGAGCAAGGGCCGCGAACTACACCTCGGACGACAACCCGCTTTGACAGACCCTTCTAACTCAACTCCCAAACTCACTGGTTTGTTTTATTCCTCTGTTACTTACTCGTTGGTTTGGGGTGGGTTTTGTCACTGGAGTCTAGCGGAGACGGCAGTCACAATCGTCTTCGTGAGGTGAGGAAGCAGGTCACGGCTGGACGCGGTGGACTGGAGGTGATGCAAGGTTGAGAAGAGGGCGGCTCGTGGCTAATTTCTGGCGACGGGGTGGTGTTTCCAGTGAGTTAAAGGCTGGAAGCGGCGCTGTAGGTTAGAGGCTGGTGGTGTTGTTGTTGATGAGGGGTCGGCGGCGACGGGAGGCGGCAAGCTATGGAGCTGCTCGCTGCTGGTTGTGGCATGTTGGTTGCTAAGTGGCTGGAGATGGGTCTGTTTGGTCGCTGCTGTTCGGCCATAGGAGCTGGTTGTGACGGGGAGAGAAGCTGTCCATTGTGGACTGGAGGTTTCCGGCGATTGTGCGTGTAGGAGAAGAAGCGGCAGCAATTCTAGTCTTGGAGAGGAGATCTGGTCGGCGGCTCTTATGGTTGATGTAGTTCGTTTCCTAGCGAGCTCAACATACAGAAAATGTGGCGTTAGTTTGTGTGTTTGTGTGCTCAATTGCTGATTTTCTTAGATGCATAGTTTTCATTTTTTCCACCAAGAAGAGAACTAGGGTTACGGCTAGGTGGAGGGGTGTTGTGAGGAAGATGAAGAAAAGGGGGTGTAACAAATGAAATGTGAATTAGGGTTAGGGGGGTTCTTGGGTAATTAGAATTCTAGGATTAATCTAGACCGTTAGATGAGATAGGATGGACGGCTGAGATTAAATCAAAAGGGGAACCGGGTCTGGGCGTGTGGGCTGGGGCGATTTTGCCCGTTTTGGGCCTGGACTTTTGGGTTATTGGCCCATTTCCTCTATTCTTTGTTTTCCCTTGTTTTCTTTACTCTAACTTGTATTATATATATATATTTTTTTTTGTATTTTATTGTATTTTAATAATTATTTAGAACCAATTAAAACTAACTAATTTTTTTTGCAATTTTTAAATTTAAAAAGCTAACTAATTTTTGATTCTTTTCTTTAATTAATTTCCTAAAGACACAAATTTTGTATTTTCATTTATCACACGCAAATAACATGCAAACAACTAACACCAAATTCACACAAAATTTATAAAAATAACGAAAAATCATTTACTTTGAATTTTATAGGAATAACTCATGTGTAGGGTAAAAATCACGTGCTCACAAGGACATCCGACGACAAAGAGTTTCCGTGCAAAGACAAGTGAGCAATTATGAACGATTTTTACCCGTTCGAGTATTCCATTGTGAAGCATTTTGAAAAGCTTTGACCGCACCCTGCTTCGGAGGTTGCCTACATATCCTGGGCTAAACAGGAATCAGGTCAGTGTAGTTCGGAAAGTTTTGGTAGCTGGGACTACCAGGACTGATGTGATCTTGTTGTTATTGTTGTTTCTGCTGTTGCCACTGCTTAACTGACCTCCTTATTACATCGTGCTAAACAAAATAAGAAGCTAGACTAAGTTACAACATTGCGAAATCTTATCTGTCTCTTCATCTTGACTTTCCCGTGTTCCTTGCTATTCTGTCGGACTTGATGTTCCTTCTGATGCTTCTTCTCTTCTGCCAATTGTTATTTCGGCCTGTCTTGATTGCCGAACTCCGACCGTTGGTCCCTTCCTTATGATCTTCGAACTATTCTCCTTCGAAGTCTGAATCTATCTTTCTGATCCTTGTTGCCTTCCTTCTGATTTTGAACTTGGATTCATGCTGGGGATTTCTGTTATACTCTACTGCTTCCTCAAACAACTTCGAAAGTAAATTGCCACTCCATTCTTCAGGCGGGCTCCCTGACTTCAACAGCATTTTTTGAAAATAAGTCGCCATTCCTCTCTTCAGGCGGGCTCCTGACTTCAACAACATCTTTTGAAAATAACTCGCCATTTCACTTTCGATTGTTCACCATCCTTATCAAATCTTGGAAACTGAGACGGCGTTCTGCTTTTCTGGCGGGCTTCTGACTTTAACAACATCTTTTGAAAATAAACGCCATTCCTCTCTTCAGGCGGGCTCCTGACTTCAATCATCAACTTTTGAAAATAAATCGCCATTCCTCTCTTCGGGCGGGCTCCCGACTTCAACAACATCTTTTGAAAATAAACGCCATTCCTCTCTTCAGGCGGGCTCCTGACTTCAATCATCAACTTTTGAAAATAAATCGCCATTCCTCTCTTCGGGCGGGCTCCCGACTTCAACAACATCTTTTGAAAATAAACGCCATTCCTCTCTTCAGGCGGGCTCCTGACTTCAACAACATCTTTTGAAAATAAATCGCCATTCCTCTCTTCAGGCGGGCTCCTGACTTCAACAACATCTTTTGAAAATAAATCGCCATTCCTCTCTTCGGGCGGGCTCCTGACTTCAATCATCAACTCTGAAAATTAAACGCCATTCCTCTCTTCAGGCGGGCTCCTGACTTCAATCATCAACTTTTGAAAATAAATCGCCATTCCTCTCTTCGGGCGGGCTCCCGACTTCAACAACATCTTTTGAAAATAAACGCCATTCCTCTCTTCAGGCGGGCTCCTGACTTCAACAACATCTTTTGAAAATAAATTGACATTCCTCTCTTCAGGCGGGCTCCTGACTTCAACAACATCTTTTGAAAATAAATCGCCATTCCTCTCTTCAGGCGGGCTCCGACTTCAACAACATCTTTTGAAAATAACTCGCCATTCCTCTCTTCGGGCGGGCTCCCGACTTCAACAACATCTTTTGAAAATAAATCGCCATTCCTCTCTTCGGGCGGGCTCCTGACTTCAACAACAACTCCGAAAATTAAACGCCATTCCTCTCTTCTTGTACCATTTTATTCTTGCTGCATCGACTCTTGAGCCATCATTTCTCCTAAATTACCTTGTTTCGGAACTGCTTTCCTCCTGGGTCGTGTTGCTTTCCCTCCCGACTGCTGGGGATATCTTTAGAATTGTTTACTTATCTGCTGGGGATAATGCTGCTGGGGAAAGTCTCCTCTACTTCCTCATTTTCTTCTTCTTTCAACCTTTATTCTCTCCCGGGCTCGCTGGGGATTGAAATTTCTCTGACTGAGGATTACCCTGGTGGGGAGTCCCCTTTCCTTACTGAAGACTTGCCTTTTGTTATACAGGTAGGCGCCTGCTTTTAGTAGCAACTTTTGAATTAAAAAATGCATTCTGGCAATAATTTATGAAATATGCAAAGGACAATGTAAAATAAAACAAACGTAAAATATCCTTCTCGAGGGCGGATAGTCCCATCGTAATCTATTCGAGGGCGAATACTCCCATCGTATCATATTCGAGGGCGGATACTCCCATCGTATTCTATTTGAGGGCGAATACTCCCATCGTATCCTATTTGAGGGCGGATACTCCCATCGTATTCTATTTGAGGGCGAATACTCCCATCGTATCCTATTTGAGGGCGGATACTCCCATCGTATTCTATTTGAGGGCGAATACTCCCATCGTATCCTATTCGAGGGCGAATACTCCCATCGTATTCTATTCGAGGGCGAATACTCCCATCGTATTCTATTCGAGGGCGAATACTCCCATCGTATTCTATTCGAGGGCGAATACTCCCATCGTATTCTATTCGAGGGCGAATACTCCCATCGTATTCTATTCGAGGGCGAATACTCCCATGAGATCAATGTATGAAAGTGAACAAACCTGAGACGTCCTGTTCGAAGGTGGACAAACCTGGAACATCCTATTTGAAGGTGGGCAAACCCGACATGTCATCTTGAATTTCCTTCCTCGTTTCTCCGAGAAAATTTTCAACAACGGCAGAAAATTTTCTGCCCCAGTATTGGTGTTCTTCCTTATGGCATGACTTTCTGCTATCAATAGCACTTTCTTTCCCTGTTTCAAATCAAAGAAAATTTTGTTAGTTCAAAACATTGTGAGCGGTTATGCCGCTCCTGTGGTGGTTTCTTCCTTTTCTCCTTTCCCTCGCTCGGGGTTCCCAAAACTTGTTGGAGAATGATTTCATTTGCTGGAGATGATATTCCTGCTGGGGATGGGTTTTTCCATTTATCCCTTCCCCGTTCTGTGTTTCTCAACTTGTTGGGGGTTATTTTGTTGAAGATGAGATTTCCTTTCTTCCTTTACCACTCTGTGTTGTCCGACCACCTCGGAACTTGCTGAAGATAACACTGCCGGTGGATTTTCATTTCCTCAAAATTGGTGTTTCACTCTTCTTGAAGGTTGTTGAGGATGACACTGGTTGGAAGACCATTTCCCTTAAGACTTTCCTTCTTCCCCAAGTGGGTATTGACTTCCAGAAAATTTTCAAACTGAAAAGAAAATTTTCTGCCCCAGTTTAATAATCTTCCTCGCACCCTACTTCTCTGCCGTCAATGGCATTTCCTTGCTTTGCATAATAATTGGAAAATTGGTGGCAAGTTTTGAAGTCGTTTCTCACTTGTTCTGACTAGACGGACTTTGATGGGGAATTTTTGATAAAAATGAGAAAGATAAAAAGAAACAAAATAGAAGACAAAGGAAAAAAAAGAAAATGACTCTCTAGCAAGAAATATCTATAAAAACTTATCAAACGCGAATACCAACTATACTGGTCATGACATGCACATATGGCCTATCCTTCGTCGTTAATTGCCTTTCGCGATTTCTGTCTCGTGATTTCCATCTGATTATCACCTTTATTCGACTTGTAGTGCCCGAAGGGTTTTCACTTTCAAGCCTCTCTCATTTTGATTTTCTCTCGGCTTTCGTCGTCTTATGGTGCCTGTGAAGGTTTTCACCGGTAAGACTCTCTCACTTGCATCACTTTTAGCTGGGGATTGGGGTGTCACTGCCAAGTGTCACTGCTAAGACTCTCTCGTACTTCCTTTCTGCTGGGAATCAGAGTGTTATATTCTAACGAGAATCTCGTATTTGCTTGACTTGGGCTCTTTTGAAGACCGATCGGAAGGTCTTTCTTTGGACCGTAATGTGGGATTTGGATAGGGCTAGAAAGAAAGGGTATTAAAGGCTCAAAACAAATCAATTTTGGGTTCAAAATTTACAACCTTCGGACCTAAATTTATTTACAATAAACACAATTTTTCTTTGCCCCGGTTTTTTTACTTGGGGATTTTTATTTCTTTATTTACACTATGACCGAGCTGTGAAGCGCCTACGTATCCTCTTTAAGGAATCAGGTCAAACGTAGTTCCCAATTCCTTTTTTTTTTCATTTTTTCATTTTCTTTTCTTTATCTCTTTTTGTTGTTTTCTTTTTCTTTACTTTTTCTTTATCCCTTTCTTCTTTTGCCTTTCAAACTTGCGTTTCTAGTCTTTGCAACCAATTCCGAAGGAGGGATATGAAAGAAGTTAAATTCAGGCTCAAAGGGTTGACGATGGATAAAGTGTTTGGATAGCAGAACAAAATGCCTTCGTCATTCCAATCTTCAAAACATGCCGAGCGTAAACAACACAATTAATATTCATCATATCTTT
>JASVEL010014199.1:0-123271 GCA_032618575.1 Nicotiana noctiflora | reverse complement strand
GCCGATGCCTTGAGTCGGAAGGCGGTTAGCATGGGCAGCCTAGCTTTCATCCCAGTTGGGGAGAGGCCATTTTCTTATGATGTTCAGGCCCTAGCCAATCGGCTAGTGAGATTAGATATTTCGGAGCCGAGTCGGGTGTTGGCTTGTGCTGCTTCTCGATCTTCCTTATATGATCGCATCAGGGAGCGACAGTATAATGACCCACATTTGCTTGTCCTTAAGGACAAAGTGCGGCATAATGATGTTAGAGATGTGACTATCGACAGTGATGGTGTTCTGAGGATGCAGGGCCGTATATGCGTGCCCAATGTTGATGGTTTGCGGGAGTTGATACTTGAGGAGGCACACAGTTCGCGGTACTCTATTCACCCAGGTGCCGCAAAGATGTACCAAGACTTGAGACAACACTACTGGTGGAGAAGAATGAAGATGGATATTGTTAGGCATGTAGCTAAGTGCCTCAATTGCCAGCAGGTCAAATATGAGCATCAGAGACCGGGCGGTGTTCTTCAGCGTATGGTTATTCCCGAGTGGAAATGGGAGATGATCACCATGGATTTTGTTACTGGGCTTCCTCGGACAGCGAGGAAGTTTGATTCTGTATGGGTGATTGTTGATCGGCTGACTAAGTCCGCACATTTCATCCCAGTTAGTACTACTTACTCATCGGAGCGGTTGGCAACGATCTTTATTCGGGAGATTGTCAGGTTGCATGGGGTCCCAGTGTCTATTATATCTGACAGAGGCACTCAGTTCACTTCTCAATTTTGGAGAGCATTTCAGCGAGAGATGGGTACGCGGGTTGAGTTGAGCACCGCATTTCACCCCCAGACAGACGGACAGTCTGAGCGCACTATTCAGATCCTGGAGGATATGTTGCGGGCATGTGTGATTAACTTTGGTGGTTCATGGGATGAGTTCTTACCACTTGCTGAGTTTGCCTACAACAACAGCTACCAGTCGAGTATTCGGATGGCCCCGTACGAGGCATTGTATGGTAGACGGTGTAGATCTCCCGTCGGATGGTTTGTGCATGGTGAGGATAGATTGATAGGGACTGAGTTAGTTCGGGATGCTCTGGATAGAGCAAAGTTGATCCAGGAGAGGCTTCGCACAGCACAGTCTCGCCAGAAGAGTTATGCGGACCGTAGGGTTCGAGAGTTGTCTTTCATGGTTGGTGATAGAGTATTGCTGAAAGTTTCACCCATGAAGGGTGTCATGAGGTTCGGGAGGAAAGGGAAGTTGAGTCCCAGGTACATTGGTCCTTTTGAGATACTCAGAAGAGTTGGAGAGGTGGCATATGAGTTAGCCTTGCCACCCAGCTTATCCAGCGTTCATCCGGTATTCCATGTGTCTATGCTCCGGAAGTACATCGGAGATCCGTCCCATGTATTAGACTTCAGCACCATTCAGCTTGATGGTGATCTATCCTATGATGTGGAGCCTATTGCTATTTTGGGTCGCCAAGTAAGAAAGTTGAGGTCGAAGGAGATTGCATCAGTTAAGGTTCAGTGGAGAGGTGGGCCCGTGGAGGAGGCTACTTGGGAGGTTGAGCAGGAGATGCGGAGTAGATACCCTCAGCTATTTGAGACTTCAGGTATGTTTCTTGACCCGCTCGAGGACGAGCGTTTGCTTAAGAGGGGAGAATGTGACGACCCGGCCCGTCGTCATGGGAATTACCACCCCGTTATGTTGAAATTGTATGTTTCATGCTTTTATATCAATGTTAGAGTCTATCGGGGGAGTTAGGAGTGAATTAAATTGGAAATGAGGCATATAGCCTTTTTTGGAGGAAGCTTGAATAAGGAAAGTCAACCCGGAGTTGACTATTTAGTTAGAGAACTCGGAATCGAATTCGGATGATTCGGTTAGTTTCGGGAGGTGAATTGTGACTTAGGGGAGCGATCGGAATTGAATTTGGAGGCCCGATGTAGAAATAGGCTTGAATTGGCTAAGGTTGAATTTTGGCGAAATTCGAACGGTAGGTGAGATTTTGATCCGGGGGTCGGAATGGAATTCCAACAGTTGCAGTAGCTCCGTTAGGTGATTTTGGATGTGCTTGTAAAATTTCAGGTCATTCGGAGGTCGTTTGACCGGGTTTTTGATTGATTGTGTAATTCGGAATGTTTTAAGGAATTTAGGCTTGAATTCGATGTGAATTATGGGTTTTGATGTTATTAGACGTGTTTTGAGGATTGGAGCAAGTTCGAATAAGGTATTAAGATGTGTTGGTGTGTTTGGATGAGGTCCCGGGGGCCTCGGGGTGTTTTCGGATGGTTAATCGGGAGAAAAACATGGAAATTTCAGGTTTGAAGAGTTCTGGTTCTGTTGTTTTCGCTCCTGCGGAAATGGGGGCGCAGGAGCGAGCCCGCGGGAGCGGAAAATGAGCACAGAAGTGCTGGGGTTCGCTGAGGCGGATCCTGGTCTGCAAGGGCGGCACCGCAGGTGCGCGTTATGTGAGGATCCGCAGAAGCGGAAGACTTGTCGCCTAAGCGAGTCCGCAGAAGCAGACTCTGATGCACAGAAGTGGTAAGGCCCGCAGGAGCGGAGGTGGTTCCGCAGGAGCGGACGCGCGGAAGCAGTCCGCGGCTCGCAGAAGCGGAAGTGGCCAATTAGGCCTGGGTTTCGTAGAAGCGACCATTTGGTCGCAGAAGCCGTATAGCAGAGGCGGATTTTTGTCCGCAGAAGCGGAAATCGCGCCTGTGTTAAAAATAACAGAAGGGTTAAAATTTCATAAGTTGCAAAACATTTGGGGCTCGGTTCTTGAAGGCGAATTGGGCGATTGGGCAAGTTATTGCCGGGAGAACATCGGGTTATCGTTGGAGGTAAGTTTTGTGGCTTAATTACATCATTTTTACATGAAATCCTTGGTTAAATCCTTGTAAATGGAAGATTAAAGGTGGGTTTGAGCCCTAGGCCTAAATTAAAGAAAAATACCGATTTGAGTGGGCAAATGGAGTCCGATTTTGGTAAATTTTATATGCCTAGACTCGTATCGAGATGAGGATTCCGAATATGTGATTTTTTTAATTTTTCGACAAGTGTACCAAAAGTCGGGTTTTGACAACTTGTGGGTTTTGATATAAATTGGGTTATTTCGAATGAATTTCGTGAAATTAGCGTATATTGATGCATTCTCTATGATTTTGAGCAGATTTGGCACCCGAGGAGATTTATTTGCGAGGCAAGCGCAAGGCGGATTGAAGCTTCTACCGGTTCGAGGTGAGTGGTAGTAGTAAATAATGTATTGAGGGTTTGAAACCCCGTACTAGCACTTCACAGTGCTATATTGAGATGAGACGCGCGTTCTATAACGGGCGTGGTGACATTGTGATTGGGGGTTCGGACTTAGTCCTTCCCGGCTAATAGAATACTGTGTTGTATGACTATTACGGAGACTATAACTGTACAATTGGGCTAATGGCCATGTTTGGGGCCTTGTGCTGATCTGTAGAGCATTAGGGAACCTATAGAGCTAGGTGACTCTTATATCATGTTGGAAACATACACTCAGCCGTAGCTCTAGCTGTATAGCATAATATGAGCCCGTACTAGATGTGTACATTGAGAGAGATTATCTAGGGTGGAATTCCTTGTTCTAGCTGAGTGGGCCTGAAAGGCCAAGTCTATATTGACTGAGACAGGGTCTAGGACCCACTGTGATATATTATATTGGGCCTGAGAGGCCAAGCATATATTGACTGGGATAGGGTCGAGGACCCATTATGAGGTATTATATATATATACCTATATTGGATCGGGCTGCACGCCGCAGCAGTATATATATTGGATCGGACTGCACGCCGCAGTAATATACATGTAATATACATGTAATATACATGTGGGACGGACTGCACGCCGCAGTATTATTGCGCTTGGGTTGTAGGAGCCCCTTCGGAGTCTGAGTCTGCACACATTCTCAGTGAGCACCGGTGTATATTATGGGATCGGGCTGCGCGCCGCAGCGGTATAAATATATATACATATAAATATTGGATCGGACGCACGCCGCAGTAATACATGTGTGGATCGGGCTACACTCCGCGGTATAATAGTGCTTGGGCCTAGGGAGCCCCTCCGAAGTACGTATACACCCCCGGTGAGCGCCGTCGACGTTAAATGGAGCGGGCGCGCGCGCCGCGGCGGTATATGTATTGGAGCGGGCGCGCCGCGCCGCGCATTATACTTAATCATATCCTACTATCTACCTAATTACTTACACATTATAGACATAGGTATGTGTCTTTATATGTTGAGATGGCCGTACGCCGTAGGGGTACGAGTGAGGGTTGGTTCAGTGTGGAATCTTGTAGAGATAAACGTAGATTGGAGATCAGAGTACTACCATAGTGATGACGTACCTGTGAGGGTTGCCTTAGAACTGCTAAGTGATAGCACAGGAGTTCTTACCTTCGGTTATTATTTATTATTGTTACTCACTGAGTTGAAATATACTCACCCCACTCCCCTGCACTTTCTGTGCAGATCCACAGGTGCCCGAGAGCAGTTGAGACATTGTAGCTGCTGATCCTTGTCTACTTTTGCGGAGATTACGAGGTAGCTGCCAGCGTCCGCAGAGCTTGTCTTCTCCTTCTTTATCATCTTGTTGATTTCCTAATTGCCTAGACTTGGTTGTAGTAGGATGCTATTCTGTAGAGGCTCAGTCTCGTGACACCACGATATGGTTGGGACCGTATTTTGTATGTTTCACGTGTCGGTTATTACCTGATATGATTAACTACTGTTTAAGTTTAATTTATTTAATAATCGGCTGGTTTAAGGGATAATATGGTCGGGCTTGCCTAGCATTGTGTTGGGCGCCATCACGACCAGGGTTTGGGTCGTGACAATAATAGTCCTTCAAAAGTGTATGTTGTATTTTCAGGTAAAAGGCCGAGGATATATTACTCATGGAGTGAATGTTCTCAAATGGTTATCGGGGTTAAGCGTAGCATCTTCCAGTCTTTCAAGTCTCATAGTGAGGCCATATCGGCGTTCGATGACTATGAAAAATCTGTTGAAGGTAAGCAAAAACTCAAATCTATGGTGTTTGTTGTTTATTGTGGGAAGAAGCCGGGTATATACAAATATTGGTCTGAGTGTGTTAAAATGCTTGTTGGAGTCGAAGGTAGCTACTTTCACGCTTTCAAATATTACGATGAAGCCTTACAAGCCTTCAAAAATTTTCAAAAAATAAGTTATTCACAAGAAGAGTCATCTTCAAGCTTGACCTGTGAAGAAGTGCTAACAAATGAACGTGCAGCAAGTGTTATTTCAACTGCTATGTTAGCGGGTATTTTTATAGGGCTGAAGCTTTCTGAAAATATTAGAAATTAATTATATCAATTGTAGGTTTTATGTTATCTTGTGCTTGAAAGTATTTTTTGTTTCTCTTTGGTTTGCAAGGATGTTACATTTACCTTTGATTTTGTTAATTGGTTCGATCATGTTTATTGTGCCATTTTAGCATTCAACTTATGCATGATCACTATGGCATTTGTTGTTACATAAATATTTCGAGTATTTCAGGAAAAGGGTGAAGCATTTTATTTTTGTTTGGCTTTGATTTAAAATGGCAGTTTGGAAGTCCCTCCGGTTACTATATTTTATTTGCTTTTTTTTTCTTCTAAGTTTATGGAATTTAATGTCCAGACTTTTCTTACTATGGCTCGGATAGAGTGAAATCTATTTCCTTGTAGGAATGATGTTGAATCCTCATTGTTTAAGCATTGGTTAAAGAACATACAAGCTGAGACAGTAATGCTGGCTAATGGATATCTTTAAGACAAGTTCTTATTCAGGTCTCAATCTCAAGTTATTCTTTTAAAGAATGAAGATTGTTTGTTCACTAGCTTAGTTGATTTGCATTGTTGGCAGAGCCATTCTAAATTTATTAAAGATTTGAACAATATTTTGTTACTGCATTTTCCAGTAAATTTTTCTTCTAAATATTTATTAGAATAATTTTGTCTAGTAAACTATTAGAATTCGATATGGGTTTGAAACCAAATTTCTAACATAATACAAATGAAATCCTAAAAAAAATTGCACAAACCATTCCTAAAAAGAGCCTAAGGGATTACACTTCTCAATAAATAATTTAATAATGTCAACCTTTTAAGCTTCCCCATGAAGCATTTATATTTCTCAACAATTTTTAGCTTCCCCGTATCTTCTCCATTCGGTTGGTATGCAACATTTATTTGTCTGCGATATTTTGCTTCTCTATGAAGCTTTCATTATTGCACAATTTTGTCTTCAATATTTTGCTTCTCTATGAAGCTTTCATTATTGCAGACAGTTTTAATAGTGTGTAGATTAGGTTGATAAGTCTCTATGAATGATTTATTCTTCCCAACACTCTTTATCATTCTAAAACACTTGGCTTGAAATAATAGTCTTTGAAATGCATTTTAAACGTATGAAATAAACTATTATAGCAGATTGAATGTAATATGAAGATTGAAATTCCTTCCTTTAATTAACATAATATTTCAACATATAAAAAATACAACAACCATAACTAAAGGTTTGAATTTAACACAAACACATCCTAGTACCAAGTAAAAAATGGATTAGAACAAATAGGATATCCGTCTCCCTTCATGTTCACATTGAAGATAGCACACCGCGGTGAAATATCAACCAACGTAAATTTGACGATGAAACCTCGCATGATAAAATTTTCCAACAAAAAAGTCTCCAACCTACCTTGAACTTTTTTGATCACCAACGCTCATACTTACAATCCACTCTTTGTCACGATGACGCAAAATCGCGGGCTCTAAAGTTGGAGGAAGATGCTTGCGGACTTTTCTTGGAATATACTGAAATATGGAAGAAAAAAAAACAATAATATTAAGCTTTTGGAAAATAGAAAGGTTAAACACAATCAAAAAATTATATACAATATTGATGCATAACCAGATCATCGTCGTTAATGTTTGAATCAGTCATAGTCACTTCAAAAGTTGGAGGAATCTCTTCTTCAGTATCACTGGAAGTAGAAGAGTAAGATATGTCTTCACTGCTAGTTGAAGAGCAAACTAGGGCTCGTTTGGTTGACGGAGAGACATCCATAGTTTAGGTTTTAGTATGTGAGAATTTTAGGTCTCTAGTGTTTTAGCATGTGAGCACATTTATAGGGGCCATGGCAGTATCAAACAACTTATTTTTGGCCAAACTATTTGGTTTTATTTGAAGGGTGTTTAGAATACTAATTTTCCTGTCAATGGACAAAACAACAAATTTTAGTGGACAAAATAACCTATCTGTGATCATAATATATGGTTTGTTTGAATTTGTCGTAGTTAATGAGGGTAGTTGTAGTTCATTTATTATTGCAGGGAAACTTTATAATTGGAAATGACAAAGGTTGGTTGTATAACATTTATTATTTCACTGCATAGCATTTATTATTTCAAGGTTTGTAGATAGGGTAGAGTAAGATAGTAACTAGGGCTCGTTTGTTTTCAATATATGCTGGAAAAAATATATTGACCGTCCGTACAGATTATGTAACTAATCAAAGTACAAAGTGTACTAGAAAATAGAAGTACATATCACATAACTACATAAAAGATAATAAAAGTTAAAAAAGATACAAAATAGGAAGAAATATAAATACTAATTAATTTTAATTGGATCTTGGAGAGTTCCTCGGCCTGTCACGTGCAATTGGAAGATAATACAGAATTTTGTAATTTCGACTAACTCAAAGTTAAGTAACCAACCCCGCTTGATGTTATTATTCATCACGAAATATTTCCAACCGTCTTTGAACCATCTGCGCTTGCCCATGTTAATTTTCATAAACCAAGGCTCACCATCATAGTGAAGAACCACTGTGCTATGTGATTCAGGAATGTGTTCGTAAAAATATTTTGGAATATGCTGCAAACAAAAAGATTAAAATTGAGAGTTTTTTGTTGAAACCAGATGTGCCCTTCAAAACCAAGATGTGCCCCTCTTCAAAAACTAAGTCTAAAATCACAAGCATTTAAAAACAAATAGAACTTTAAATGAAAAAAGAGCTGATTTACCATATAATCTTGCGTTATGTATGATTCCTTCATCAAAACTTCAAACGACGGATTCATATCTTCGTTGGATGGGGATTGTTTGGTTCAAGGATTTTTGTAAGAGTTAGGGTTGTGTGTGGTTGGGTATGGACTATTATATATAGTGGTTAGGTATGAACTATTATACATAGTGGTTGGGTAAGGACTATTAAATGCAAAAAAAAAAAATCGTATTTACAGCCTTTTTTTTCGTATTCACATCGTTTCATTCACAGGTATATAATATTTGCTTGTTTTATATTGCTAAAATAAAGGATGAATTACAAGGGGTTGTACTAGGCTCCTCCGAGCTATTTAGTCTTTCAAGAAGCTATTTACTACATGAAGCAAATTGTCTTCTCTCTAGTGTCAACTTCATTTTTCTCTCAGTTGTATTAGTATGAGATGTCAATGTCAATGGTTAATATTGGATTTACTTCAATTGAGTCCTTCATTAGTCCGTACTGGAAAATGAGAAAAACCAATATGACTTAGCCTTGCTATTATGACATTCAGGCATTTGAAAATGTGCTCGATCAGTACATGGGAATTAATCTTGAGGGGCCAAAACCAGCAGCCAAATAGGTTACCAAGCACTTCAACGAGAATAACATAAATTGTAATATCTGCCCGATTTGTAAAAAAAAAATATATCAAGATAACCTTAAGCAGATGAAAGAAAACAATATACCATATTTGTTAAAAAAAAACATAAGTATACTAGTACTTTAATACAACTACTGCATCAAGTGATGCAAAAGAAAAAATTTGAATGGTCAAATAGTGATTTGAGAATTTCATAATCTTCATACGTCAATGCGTCGATTATGATTCTCGTAAGAGCCGGAGACTTTGCAACAAGAAGTTTCAACAGTTGCATGTGAGGATTTGTCCCTCGAATCCTCCTAATCACAACCTTTTTGAGGTTGATGAATGCTGTTGCTCCAAAAGCTCCTTCCAAATCAATGTTATCAATTGCAATAGGTGCACTATTATCCACCTAACAAAAAATTAAAAAAAAAACACCAAATGAGTTCAACACCTAAGAAGTCAGTCCGGAAAAAGCTCATGTAACAAGATAACCAAATGATCAAGTAATATAGTAACCTTGATTTCAATATATTCTAAACATGTGAAGCTTCTCGTCAAACACAAAGTGCAGGCGATGGAATGTGACTCTAACAGGTGTTGTTCGAAGAAGACTCGTTAACGGGTGGAAACAATTTGTTATGGATAACAAGTTAAAGAAAGGCAGTGTTCTTCTTTTTGAACTTGTAGAGGCTACATCAAGTGTAGTATTATTCGATGTTGAAGTGCAAGGATAGGAGCATCTAATGCTTAGGGTTTTCATCTACGTCTGTGTTCAAGTGTAATATGATTTTCTTATACTTTTGTATAAGATTTTTGCTTGTTATAGTTTTTTCAGTTGTAATAGAAACCAGAAATGTTTTTTTAAAAAAGAGAATAATTTATTGTCATTACCTAAATAATCCAAAATCGTATAGTACCTAATATGCCATTACAAACGTTATAAGAAAAAAATTTGATATGTTTAAGTTTAATATTCAAAACAAGCAAAATTTCTTCAAAATCAAAAAGTTCTACACCAGAAAAAAAACAACAATGCAACTAGGCCAACTGAGAACTCCAATTTTCAGCAATATTATATTTCCATGTCTGGTTCGGCATTGAGATCAAACATGCTTGATTGGGATTGTGTAGCGTCAATTTGCTGCAACTAAAATCAAACAAACACTATAAGAAAACATGAAATGTTTAAGTAATAAATCATATGTAGTCGCACAAATTATACCTCATTCACACCTAGGGAACCATCATAATCAACGTTTGTACCTCTGCCTTGCCCATTACCCCTACCCCTACGTCCACCACTTCTACCACCACCTCTACCACTACAATTGAAACCAACTCTGCCACCACTCCTGCCACCCCCTCTAACACCAGTTCTTGTGCCATTACTTGCTCCAAATACACCACGCGGCTGTGAACTAGTAAAGTAGTCGTAAATTCTTCCTCTATATCGATTCAAACGCGGCCTACCACGTGAATTAGTGTACTGGGGATCTCGTAGAGTTGTTCCATGAATATTGTCATCCGAGTCGTCCTGGTCTTGGTTTGGCACGATCATTTCGTCGTCCCAGTTTTGAAGATCGTGCACCATTTTCTTCAAATTATGCTTAACATATTGAACCTTCCCGCTAGTGCCCAGCGCGATATCACAAGCCATGTGAAAATACTTCAACATGCTCTGTATGTCTTATACTCAGGCATCATGGTTGGGTAACCAAATTGATGGAACCCGTTCAAGTGTGGCCTAATAACATCTCTTCTCCACCTTGTCAGGATATACCTTTCATCAATTTTATCAATCTTCTTGTGCGGCAAGATCTTGAGTATATGACAACAAAGTATCCCTCTAGACTCGAACCATTTGCAGCTGCAACTAAAATAATCGCCCACAAGTATATATTCAACTGTGTAGTCAATTGGATTTCCATTGTTTTTTGTTATTAACGAATAATCACTAACGATAAATTTCTCAACACCCGAGACAACTTGATGTTCGTCGGGGCTGCTGACTTCACAATGATATAATTTTGTTAGCTGTGTCTTGAAAAATTCATACACTGTACGCGTATAACACTTAATTGCCTGCTGCTCCCACTTGAACATTGACTCGCACACAATTTGAAAGCCCTTTGACCTGTATTCCGCTTCCAACTCTTTCTCATGCTTAGCTCTTATAACTAACTCATACTGGTCAACAAATATCTTTAGAGTAATTTGACAGGGTAATATATCCATCAAAGAATGCATGAATCCCCTCACTCCTTTGCGTAGATAGCATACCACTCCAAAAAAATACATCAAGGTAGACAGGAACCCATTTTTCCTTCTCAGAGTAAAGCTTGATGAACCATTTCCTTGTATGTAAATTATACCTTTGAATATATTCTGTCCATTTTCTCTCAAAGACTTCAACAGTAATGCTATCAAGGACCATGGATTTAAATTATGCACGTGCAATTTTAGAAGGACGAACTCCAGCTAAGTAAACATGCAACTTTGAGAATATATGCCAAATACAATACCTATGTATTGTATTTGGCATCACTTCAGCAATGGCTACCTTAATGCTCTGACATTGATCAGTTATGATCGCATCTGGATGAACATTTCCCATGGAATCAAGCCAAGTTCTAAAAACTAATTTGTAACTATCAATATCTTCATGAGACATGAGAGCACATCCTAGTAAGATGGACTGTCTATGGTGATTGATGCCAACAAATGAAGCACATGGCATATTATATTTATTGACGAGGTACGTTATATCAAAGCATATCGCATCATGGAAATGCTCATACGTTGCCTTACAGTGTGAATGCACCCATACCATATTTCGCAGCCTACCAACATTATCAACGTCGATTGAATAGAAAAACTCTCTATCCTTTACCTGGATTTCACGAAAAAAGTTGAGTAGAGACTGTGCGTCCCCTTCTTTCATTTCAAAATTCCTACTCTTCAAAATATAATTTCTACAATCCTTTGGAGTGCAACCCAAATTTTGCGGTCCACCACGTTGAACCTCAACAAGTCTAATATTCTTGGAGGGTCTAATGCCAGATCGATCGTGAGCTACAAGATCCCTCTTCAAAGAATCAGAAACAGACCTATGTCCAACCATCAGGCGCGATACGGATGGGAGCAATTCATGATTGTGATCGTGAATGACCTTAGAGACGCGCCAACAACCAGAAACATCCAAAACAGCGGCTACCCTAGCTTTACAATTGTTACTCTTAGTGGTAAACTTTATTCTGCGAATCCTAGTCCTATCACAACAGTAGGTTATATATCTGGCAGTCTCACCACCCTTCTTGTTGGAATTTCTTTTGATGGCGGAGAATCCTCTCAGTCGTGCATGTTCTTTGTAGAATTCAAACAAAGTATCTTTATCTCTAAATCGCATTCCAGAGGTTGGACCTACAACAAAATTCTCTTCAGTGAATTCATTCTCCATTTCCCTATCAACATCACATAACTCTAACACATTTCCTAAAACTTGCTCCTCATCATCGTTAGCTTCTCCGTGATATTCTCCATCAGCTTCTTCATCATCATCATCTAAGTGCACAACATTGTTGAAACTGCCATGAGAATCAACATCAACCTCTTCGTATTCATTCAACAAACTATCGTCCGATGCCATCCCTAAAGATCTGTACAACTCGTCCCTAATATCTTGGTTGATATTCATGATTGTGGTATTTGTGTTATGTTCATTTGGATTCATATTTTGTTACACCGCCAAATTTTCTTGGTTTGAATCCATTTTTAGAGAAGGAAATAGTGTCTGTTGGTTTAGGGTTTGGTAAGGAGGAAGTATACAAAATCGTATACCATATTTGATTTTCTTAAAATACAATAATTTAAAAGTATAATTTTTATAAAATATACATAAATACAAGGAAAATACAATAATTAAAAAACGTATAATTTGTATAAAATACACATAAATACAAGACTCTTTATCTCCAGTATTTAATTTTCACATATATCAAGACTTGGAATTTAATGTTGGGTTTTGGAGGGAAAAATATAGGCTAACTAGTTAGAGGGTCAGTTATGTCCTTTCACTGGTGTGGCCAAAGTGTGGTCACACCAGTGTGGTAGTTTAGCAGTTCTCCTATAAAAAATAGTAGCTTTTAAGATAAATGCCAAAAGTCAAAAATTGGTAATACTCAACTTTTGGCTTTTGGCTTATTTTTATATTTTTTTATGTCTAAAAGGAAGTACTTTTAAGCACTTTTTATCATTGCCAAACACCACACAAACTAAAGTATGTAAAGCCAATAAGCACTTAAAATAAGCCAGTCCAAACACCTTCTAAAGAGTCATATTTTGACTTTTATACATCTCCACAGTTATAGTCCAGTATGATAAATTTAGCAAACGGAACTTTATAATTTAGTCTAGTGTATGAGTACTGGTAGTGGTGCTTATGCTTCTCTGAACCGAACGTCTATTGGACACATCCTCTCTAATTCATCAAAGTAGGGGTAAGGTTGCGTATGCACTACCCTCCTCAGACCCCACTACGTGGGATTGTAGTGGATTTATTATTAGGGAGATGCTAAACGACCACACTGGTGTGACCCAACTTTGGCCACACCAGTAAAAAGACATAAATGACCCTCTAATTAATTAGCCTACATTTTTTCCTCCAAAACACAAAATTAAATTCAAAGTCTTGAAGTATGCGAAAATTAAATACTGAGAGATGAAGAGTCTTGTGTATTATATTTGTATTTTTATTGTATTTATGTGTATTTTATGTTTATACAAACCATACAATTTAGTGTGTATATAATTTATTGTATTTTCTTCATTTCTTAAAAACAAATACGGTATATGATTTATTATACTTCCTTCGTATCAAACCAAGTTAAGTGGACACTTTACCTTATCTAAAAAATAGATTCAAACCAAAAAAACTCGGTGGTGCAAGAAAATATTAATCTATATCTACATATTATTTATATTTCATAATTAAATTGCTAATTTTACTACAACAAATTTGATTATCGGTGATAAATTATTTTGTCACCTAAAATTTCTATTTCGTCACAAAAGGTTTATTGTAACGATTTTCTTTTTGTCAAACTTTCGTCCCTAAAACATCGTCACTAATAGTTTGTAAAGATAACTTTGTGTTGCGTCGCTAAATAAATTATATTAACTACAAATTCTTTTTTTTGTCTCCAAATTTGTGATATTTATGACGAACTTATTTTTCATAAAAAGTGTAAAAATTTTGTAGTTAAAAATATTGCATCGTCGCTAAAAATGTCTTTAATAGTGACACTAATTTGTCATTAATTATAATTTTAATTAGTGGCAGTATTGATTGTCTTTAAAACTATGCATAATTTATAGTTAAAGGAATGTGATTTTGTCACTAAATGATTATACTTTATATATAAAATAAAATTTTTGTCTCTAAATGGATAAATTAGCGACAAATTTGTTTGTTGAAGAAGGCGGCAATTTCGTAGTTGAAACTACTTTTGTGTCTCGACAAATGATACTATTAGTGATAAGACTAATTTGTCACGATATGTTGTCTTAATTAGTGACAGTTTTAATTGTCATCCGATATTAAGTTAATTTGTAGTTAAAATATATTTATATTATTATTATGAAGGTAATTTCTGAACAAACTATTTTGTCACTAAATGTTAGTATCAATTTTTGACGATGTAGATTAAAAAATATATTTTGTGACGAAAATACAATTTTCCTAAACAATATAAATATTTAAAGACAAAACAAATTGTGACAAATCGCATATATAGTTAATTCTCACAAAATTAAAAGAGAAACGTAATATAAACATTTATACAAAAGTAGATACTAATACGTATATAATTATTTTAAGAAAATGTATAAGTACAAACTCATTGGACAAATAAAGTGAAATACCTAAAATATAAAAAATCTAATTGAAATGTGGGAACTATGGTAAACTAAAAAAGACAAGCATGATACTTCCTCATATGGGCGTCCCCTAAACTTCCCAGACACTTTTTACACCTTCATATACCTGTATATATAGGAAAAAAAGTTAATAAATACGTTTTAATTTTATGATTTAAAAAATATATCTTCAAACAGAAACTAACTTTAATTAGTGAAGCAATAATGATAAAACGAGAAATAGATAGTAACTTCTATGCAACATTATTAACTATATGATACTACACGAAAATAAAAAATGAAGGATAAAAAAGAAAGATTAAAAATAAAAAACCCTCCATCAATAGAAATTACCTCCTCATCAAAATAATATCAAGAATTCCTTTTTTAAGCCTTGAATCAAGGCCCACAATTATAGCAAAAGATGATTTTCATAGAAAAAACTTGTGGAGTTGCTCCTTGTGCTATTCAACACCCGCATAGAAAGTTAGAAACTACTCAGTTGCAATAATAAAAAGCAATTGGGAGAAAAAGAAGAAAAGGGAGAAAATATATGCACTGATTTCTCTTATCTATTGGAGTCTATGCAGTTCTATTAGAGTTGAATACCTCAAGTTTATCTTAGTGGAAGGTGGATCCCGGTTTACAAGGAGAATGGATGGGAGAGTAAATTTTACAAGAAAATATTGGAGGGAAAGTGAAATAATTGAAAGTTAACTTTTATTATTTTATATTCCCTCCATAATTTTCGTATAAAATGCTCATACTTATGACTTTCTTAAATATGTAGATTATATTCTAACTTTTGTCTTTTGGTATATGAATTATTTTAATAGTTTTAATTATTGTTATTCGGACAAAATGTGAGCACGTTGAAAACTATTATGTGTATGATTGATATTATGTATGCACTTAATCAAGCTTAAATATGCAGATAATTTTAGATATTAATTTTAAAGTCCCAAAAATTTATATACTCCCTTCAGTCCACTTTAACATAATTTTTTAATTATTCTAACACATATTAATAAACTAGCTTTAGTGTGTCTGTATTGCATATGTGCATCGCATCAATTAATATAAAATGTATAAGAATATATTGTTGAAAAATAGCAGTTGACATTAAACTAAATATAATATTTGTTACACTTATTAAAGTCTAAAAGCATTTATGAAGTTCATAAAAGTTGGTCAAATAATAAAAACATAATATAGAATAAAATTTAAAATTGGAGTACTAAAGTGTGATTTTATTTACTTAGTTGAAATAAGAAAAAAAATAATTATTTAATTCATATATACTCTTAAATATTGGGAATATAATTATATGACTATTTTATTTAGTGCGAAATCAATTTTAAAAGAGTAAAAAAATGAACAATTTTTGGATAAAAAATTTCGTGCTTTTAAATAGTAATAAAATAAATATAAAGAGTTACACATTCAAAGTCCTACAAACTAGGAAGGATTATGGATTCTAATACAATTACAAGGATTCATGTTATTAACGAAGAAAGAACTACCAACTTAAAAGAAATAGTACACGTTCAAAATCCTGAAGGACTGTGGATTCATATTAGATACTTGTAGGATTCAACCACAACGTTATATCTCTTTAAGTAACCAAAACGAATATTTTTTCAAATGTAAGGAATATAAGTTTTGTTACATAATTTAATCAAGCAAAAGGATTTATAAAAGGTAAAAGCTTAATGAATTTTAAAATCATAAATATTAAGAATCTTTAAATAGTTTAAATACGAAAATTTAATAAGTAAAATTTTAATTGATTTTAAGATCCTAAATATTAGGAAAGTAAAATTACGTTTTGATGTTAAGGTATAAATATTAGGAAAGTAATTAAATTACGATTTTTTCCAATGAAAAACTATTTTTAAAGGGTAGAAAAGATGAACAACATTTCGCTAAGAGACTTTGTGACTTTGATATAGTACTAACTTTAGGATACGTGCGATGTGCGTGTACCTTATATGTATGCGCATAACTTTTTAAAAATATAATACATAATATCAAAAATAATACATTTGAGTTATACAATAAATTTAAAAATATAAGTGTAACGACACGATCGATCGTTTTGAGCTCTAGCGTGTTGTTCAGCCGTCTGAGGCCATGAGCAGCTTTATTTCAGATACTATGACTTGTATGCGTGGTTGGAATTGAATTTCGGGAAGCTCAGAGTTTATTTGGAAAGAGAATTCACATTTCAGAAGCTTAAAGTTGAAGGAATCAACTAGGAATGGAATTTTGAGTAAACAACCTCGAAATTGGGATTTGAAGGTTCCAACAGGTTCGTATGATAATTTCGGACTTGGACGTATACCCAGATCGGGTTTTGGATGGCCCGGGAGCATTTTGGTGCCTATTGTGGAAGTTGGCATTTTGGAAGAAATTTTATAAGTTTGGCTTGAAGTGCATTTCAGTGTTATCGATATTTGTTTGGGATTCTGAGACTAGGATCAGCTCCGTATGGTAATTTTGGAGTTGGGAGCGCGATCAAAAGTGAATTCGGAGGTCCGTAAGTTATTTTGAAGTCATTTGGCTAAAGATAGAAATTTGAATGTTTTTGATAAGTTTGACCGGAAGTGGACTTTTTGATGTCAAGGTCGGAATTAGATTTTCGAAGTAGGAGTGAGTCCGTAATATCAAATATGACTTGTGTGCAAAATGAGGTCAATCGGACATGATTTGATAGGTTTAAGTATCGAAAGTAGAAGTTGGAAGTTCTAAAGTTCATAAAGCTTGGATTGGAGGTTGATTCATGATTTTAGCGTTGTTTGATGTGATTTGAAGCCTCGAGCAAGTCCGTAATGTGTTTTGGGATTGGTTGGCAGGTTTGGTTGAGGTCCCGGGGGCCTCGGGTGGATTTCGGGTTATTAACGGATCAAAATTTGGAACTTAATATAGCAAAGGGTATGGTTGATGGTATTATCGCTTCTGCGGTGGGTTAACCGCAGAAGCGACCCCGCATAGGTGGAAAATGGAACCACAGAACTTAAAGATATATATATATATATATATATATATATATATATATATATATATATATATATATATATATATATATATATATATATAGCAAAAAAAGAAAATAGTGTAATTGAGTTTAATTATAACCGAAAATACAAAATTTGTGTGTTATAATTGAGTTATATTAGGAGTCTATTATGTTAATTGATACACTTTTCTTTTAATAATAGTGTAGTCCCCCTTTTCACGCTATGAATACAATCGAATACAGTAATTTGTCCAGTTGTAATCCTATGTTTCACGCCATGAATACATTTGAATACATTCGAATTTACTGGGCAGTCTTTAACTTCAAAAGAAACTTCCTATTAGAAGGAAATAGGTCTTCTTCTGTCGCGACCCCAAAACCCGGTCGTAATGGCGCCCAACATATTGCTAGGCTAGCCCGACCAACCATTCATAACACAAAGCTATCAGCTCTCACTTTATCCTTTGTAGGCATAAACAACAATAATATAATGAAATGACGTCTAGCACATCGAGGATAGATATCCCAAAACCAGTATAAACCTCCCACCGAATCAGGAGTCACAAGCCATGAGCCTCTACACAAGAATTTATAAACTGTGATAGTGTGTAAAGATGTGCACAAGTGTGGAATAGACTAAACAAAATAAGGATAAACTGGAGAGTCGGGTCCTACGGACGCTGGCAGCTACCTCGACTGTCCAAATGCACTCCCGAGCAGCTATAGAGTCAGCTCTACTGTGATGTACCTGGATCTACACACAAGGTGCAGGGAGTCGGGTGTGAGTACTTCCAACTCAACGGTAATAAAAGTAAATAATGCTGAAGGAAAGGAAACCACGCAAAGCACTATCTCATGCTACACAATACAAAACTTCCTTTAAACTTCAACACACTATCATTTTATCCCCTTTCAGCATATGTGAGTAAATTATTTAGAAGTCTCATTTTTAGCTTCTTTCTTTCTTGATAACATACCAATACATGGGTACAATCTCAAGCAGTGCAGGTCTACACTCAAATCAGCCCCTCGGGCTCAGCACTCCTCAACAAATACCACCAGGAGATCTGGTCAATAAGGCAAATAATGCATGTGTTCCAGTAATGTACGAGTGCTAAATGTTATGCCACGTAGTACACGTAAACCAATGTATGTATGCCATGTAATGCATATGACGCTGTGGCGTACAGCCCGATCCATGCAAAGGCGCCCGCGCTCACTGTGGGGGTTCAGACTCCCGAGGGGCTCCTACAGCCCAAGCGCAATATCAATATCACACATGCTGCGGCGCGCAGCCCGATCCATATACCACTGCGGCGTGTAGTCCGATCCATGCATGTGTATGCAAATGCTCACATAAATCATCATGCCCTAGCATATGGCCCTCGGCCCCAATCAGTCTAACAAATAACCAAGAAAGCCCCTCGAGCAACACTATCATATTAGCTCACAGCTAAAAATATCATTAAGACCTTGTGCAAGTTTTTCATAACCTTATAAAAATGATGAATAGCAAAATACCATTTAAAACCTTAAATTTAGATAAAAAAATATGCACAGTGTTATCAAGACAATGATACCAATCCCTGAAGGATTCAAATAATCGGCACGAAGCCCAAACATGATAATTAGTCCAATTCATGATAATTAATATCTTTATTGAGGCGTCAATTTCATTTCAAACAATTAGGTGTTATTATTTATTACGCGGGACGGACCAAGTCACAATCCCCAATGGTGCTCTACCCCACGCCCGTTATCCGGCGTGCAAGTCACCTCAACACAACACACTAAGATGTGCAAGTCCGGGGTTTACTAACCCTTAGGACATCATTTACAAGTATTACCCACCTCGAACCGGCGAAAACTCATGCCCGCGACGCCTTAGCTCCTCGAATCGGCATCCACGCACGTCAAAACTAGCCAAAATCAGTACAAATATATCAAAATAGGCTAATGGAACATAACCCAATCGAAAGAACTCGAAAAATACTCAAAATCACGAAATTGGCAAAACCCGAGCCTCGGGCCCACATTCTGAAAAATTACGAAATTCACATTTCTGGAATCCTCGTCTCGTCACGAGTCCGTACATGCCAAGAACTCTCAATTCGGACCACAAATGGCCCTTCAAATCATAAATTTAAGATTTTTGCTCCAAGCCCTATTTTCTAGATTTTTAGCCATAAATTCATGAATTCCATGGATTATTCTTGTATAAAAACATGTAATTAACTCATAAAACTTACCTCCAATGATTCCCAGTCGAAACCCCTTCATTTTCCGTCCAAAAGCTCTCAAGAGTGACCAAAATTGGTAGAAAAATAAGTTATTTTCGCGACTGGAATGTTTTAAAATATTCTGCCCAGGCATTTTGTTTATCGCGATCGCGGGAAATGCTTCGCAATCACGGAGAACAAATTTCTGGCCCATAAATTACCCTTCGCGATCGCGGGAACGGCTTCGCGATCGCGGTGCATAAATTCCGGTTCTTCCGGACAGGCTTCAGCATAATGGTCATAACATTTTGCATACAACTCCAAATGACAAATGGTTTGATGTTATGGAAACTAGACACATAGATCTATGACTTTCATATGTTGCTCATTTCCTGAATCCTTATGCATTGTGAGATATATGCTTCCCAATGCATACATGTCTATTAAAGATCCTCCTCGGACAGCCTATAGTTTAACATCCATAACTTTTTACACAGACATCCAAATCACTATTTCCTTATCTTTATGAAAATTAGACAAGATGAGCTACAACTTTTGTTTTTGAATCACCTCAAAATTCCTTGTAGATAAAAAGATATGAGCTTCCGACGTAGGACCTGCGCGACAATTTCTTCTTCGCGATCGCAAAGCGCTTTACGCGATCGCGATTCATTAAGGTTTTTCTCAGATTTTACTCACCGCGATCGCGACCAATTCCGCGCGATCGCATAGAGCACTGCTGTAGCCAAAAACCAGCAGTTAAAAATGGCTTAGAAATGGTCCGAAACCACCCCGAAACTCACCCGAGGCCCCCGGGACCTCAATCAAAAGTACCAACACGTCCTATAACCTTATTCAAACTTGTTCCAATCATCAAAACTCTATCGTTAACATTAAAATCGTCCGTTTTCAACAAATTCAAGCTTATGTTTAACTTTAACTTTCAAAATTCATATTCAATCCGAAACCCAACCAAATGACGTCCGAATGACCTGAAATTTTGCGGACAAGTCCAAAATCACCTAACGAAGCTACTACAACTCTCAGAATTTCTATTCCGACTCCCGGATCAAAATATCACCTATCAACCGGAATTCGCCAAAATACTAACTTCGCCAAAATATGCTAACTTCTTCACCGGACCTCCAAAATTACTTTTGATTGCGCTCCTAAGTCACATTTCATCATATGGAGCTAACCGAATCATCAGAATTCGATTCCGAGTACTCTAACTCATATGTCAACATCCGGTTGACTTTTCCAACTTAAGTCTTCTTAAAAGAGACTAAGTTTCTCATTTCTTAACAAAATTACTCCAATTTAATTCTAACGCACCCAAAACGGATAATGAAACATAAGGCAACACAATGTGGGAAACACGGGGCGGTTACACCTGAGACGACGGATGGGGTCATCACATCTTCCTTTTTTTTTTTAAATTGATAATAGATGTTAGAATAACTATCGATTCATCCAAATTTTAAATTATTAATGGTGATTATAATTTTATCTAGCATATATTGTAGCAAATAATAATTAATTTTTCCAATATGAAAATATCTTTGAAGAAAAAATACAGCTATTGAATGGTATTTTATCGTTTGTTGACTCACGAATTTGTTAACTATAATTAGGGTAGTTTTAGTGGAGTTTCATTGGATGGGAGGACTTTAGACAATAAATATTTGTTGTCTCTATGTAGTTTCGGGAAAAAGCAAAAGTTTATGATATTAAATTTATAGTATAGTTTTGTTCAACTTAGAATGTAACTGACCAAAACTAAAAGGAATATTAATCAAATAAGCAAAGACTTATAAATATAATTTTAATTGATTTAAAAATCAGAATATTAGGAGAATAGTAAAATGACTATTTTGTCTAATATAAAATTTATTTTTGAGGTTATTTTTGTGAACCGATATTGTATTCATGCTTTTATAGTAATATAGATATAAATATAGATATATAATTTCAATCTTTTTCCCAACTCGAACAATATATTATTTTCTTTATCAATTTGTATAATATTTATATTATATCTTTTACCTTTTTTATCCTTTAAAAAATATACATTATACTGGACAAAATAATAATTTGTTTATCTTCCTAATATTTAGGACTTCCGAATCAACTAAAATTTTATTTATTATATCTTTCCTTATTTGCAATCTATAGAAAATAACTTTAAAATTAATTAAAATTTACTATAACTATACTTTTTGTATTTAGGAAAAAAAGGAATAGAATAGGTGGATTACTTCCATAAATTTACGCTATCAATTTTCCTTTCACTAAGAGTATTTTAATGTGTTAACAATTCTCCATATATGTGAATAATCCAGTAATAAAGTAAATTAGTTATTCTTTTTGTAACAAAAAGAGTACTATAGCTTTTGAAAAGGAATCACAAGACTATAGTTAATGGCTTACAAAAAGAGTATAGCTTTTGTGGGAAAATCAAGACTTGATTTTTTTTTTGATTTGATAAGTTTAATTAAGAACTCCAATTCGAAATTGAATTTTGATGACCTACGAAAAAATTATACAGAGTACACACACAAATACTAAACATATACAAAATGCACAATTAAATACATGTATATAAATGAATTATTTTGAATTATATGGGTGTATACTACAAAAAAAAAGAATGAAAATACGTAAAAAAAAATAAAAGAAAAGTTTTATGGAAAATAGGGTTTGATCCCTTGAGATATTTCATGTATTGGGAAGACAAATATTTAATGATGAGAGAGAAATATTCAAAAAGGTTACTGAAAGGACATTATGGGTATAAAAATATGCATGAAACCCTAATTAGAGCATGAAAGTACCTAAATAACCCCATTTGGGTCAATTTGGCCAAAATCGGTGTGGCCAAAAGGATTTTTCCTTATTATTATTGTTGTTGTCTGAGTACTGGCAGTGATGAGCCTCTGGCTTCTTGCTAAAGACAAGGCATGATTACAAAATTTTTGACTATTACAAGTCCAGAAGTCCATTCTACATAGGTGAAAGAATAAATGCATAGTGCTACGAAGCTAAAAAAAGTCCCATAACTCAGGAATCACCTCACTTCTATTTCCAAGATATCTCAAGAGCTCTAAAAAGGCAATGATATGTTAAACAGATAGTGGACTTTTTTCCATCAGTGTGCACAGCTCTTACCTTGTTCTGCATTTTAGAACAAGTAGGCATCTCACACAGTCTAAGTAGGAGTGCTACAAAGCCCTATTCAAATGGAATTGCTGCCATTGACAGAGTCCATTTTAGATCCTAAAGGAATATGCTTTTACTGTTATCAAGCTCTGCTACTCATGCTCGTAGGGCGATGTTTCACTTGAAGAATCACTATCAAATGGGGCGTTTTCTCTTGGTGATGAAGGAAGTGATTCCTGTTGAGAAGATAAACCTGGAAAGAAATGTTGAGTCAGCATAACAGTCATTGATACTCAGTAATGCTATGGCTGAAAAAGTGAAGGACCCCACAGCCACCACATAACAAAGAATAATCTAGATATCGGCATCACATAAATGCTTAGATTCTACTAACTCTAGTGTACCAGAGAGGGCACAGAATTTGACATTAGGTTCTACACATGAAAGACATAACGGCCAATATGCACAAAGCAGAGAACAGAAAGAAAGAGGAATCAGGAGATAATGTCAGGGATCCACCAACCTCTTGCCCCTCTGGGACGGAACTTCTTTGTATGCCGTCTAATCAGCTTCTTGGCCTTTGTTATGGTTAGTTGTCTGGCAAAAGGAGAGAATTCCGCCTCACCTTCACTCCAGTCACCGTGTAAGTCATCTTCTTCACCCCTCATTGTGCGAAGCACGAAAGCCTTAGCCTTTTTGCGCTGGGAATTAAAAAGGCCTTTTACTGAGGTGACAAACCCATCACCTGCGCCATCAGTGGGACGCTTAGGCCAGGATAGCAGGTTCTGCTCAGATTTTTCAGCTGAACCACCATCACTATCACTGAGATTAAGATCAATATCGGGAACACTAGCAGCACTTGCTTCCTTTTGGTTGTTTGCTTTGAACTTCTTGCCCTGCATTAAAATTAACAGACATATGCCATGAAGCTTTAAGAACCACCTAAAGTAATCTAACAGTCTGGAGATATTTATCACAGAGAAAGTAAAAGAGAAGGGTGGTTGTAATGCAACTAACACGAAGCAGAAACTGAAAATGTTGATTTAGTATGGCCAATAATTAGGCCATGAAAAGTTAAAAGAATTTCCAGGAATTATAACCTGCATTCCCGTTACTGATTTAAGGACTCCCCAGATGATATGCTTCTTAACTCGTGAGAATAATCTCTGCCAGGTTCCAGTAAATTCAACGCGATGGAATGTATCCATCAGCAATCTCATATCACCCACGGCAAATCTTGATCCTTCATATGTAATTTGTAACTCGACCTAAGCCATGCATAAATAAGAATGAATTAGTTATGGAACTAACAAATTTAAAAAACATACACATAATAACAAAAAATCGACTGACTTGACTAATCTTGATATTGCGGAACTCTCTCATTCTTCGGGGCCCAGATTTTTTCTCATCATGTGTCTTCCCCACCTTTTTCTCTTCATGAGAGGAACGACCAGATTTAACTAATTTTGATTCCTTGGATTTGTTTCTGTTAGCTTCATCTGGCTGCTCAATACTTGAGAGGGGCCCACTTTTTGAAGAAGAAACACTTGATGAGTGCATTTGCAGTACAAGTTCATTAGCAACAGATTCGGCTACATTTTCTTCCCAGTTTCTATCAAAGGAGGATGTTCGTCTTAGCTTAGGGGTCACAGCAGTAACATTAGCTTTTTGGTTCTGCACCTTTGATGCCTGCACATATTCAGGCATACAAAACTCATTTGGTAAAGAAGATATGATAAAAGATTAAGGAACTATACCGAAGAATTTATCCAAATCTGTAAAATAAAATTAAAGAAAGAGGACGTGCGAACCACAGTTCACTCCGTCGTCTGCTTCCATTGGTTAGCTAGATGAATAAGTAACCAACAACCAACTGAAGGGATCAGAGACTCACTAGGGATAAATCACCATAAGAGGAAGAGTGAGAATCTTTAGTTAAATGGCTACTTGACGCTGGTGCTTCCTGCACTGAGCCTTTCTTTGCACGTTTGGCACCAGCAGTAGTTGAAACTTTCCATACTTCCTACAAACAAACAAAATGTTATCGACATTATCTTGTCACATGGTTAAACCATCAGGTTGTTTAAACTCATTGCACCGTAGAACTGATAAATGGGACCTGAGACAGACCTGCCGCCTCTGGGAATCTTGTTCATCTTCTGGGAAAAAATACGCCCACATCATTCTGTACATTGACTCAGTCAGATGTATCTTTAAAGGATAAATCTCCACCTACACAAAGGAGAAATCTAAACAGGTTATAAGAGGAATTATCATAAAAGAAGCCAAAAGGGTGAAAAAGGCTTGATCTATTACAAATGTTCTAGTGTGAAGATATAATGAATAATTTGATGAGATAACTGTAAGTTCCTGACTTTGTGAAAACTTAACTTGTTTAAAAAAAAGAAAAGAAAAAGGCAATACTATTACCTGCAACAGTTCAATGGTAGAGTGGCCATCTTTCGGAGCTCCCTGTTTAGCATCTACCCGGACCATAACTTTTCTGAAGCAATTACAAGTAAAAATAGTATGATCACAATGCAATGGAACAAAAGAACAAAGATATTAAGCTTCCGAAGAACAATGCAAGGTAAGCTTTCAATAATTCCGTTAACAGATTTTTTAATTTACATCTGATGATGCTTTTCTTTCGCCATTTTCAATAGGTATGTCTGATGGTGTTTTCTTCCAAGTGTTCACGAAAAAAAAATGAATTTTATGCAATTCTCACTTAATGGTTTTATGTAGAGATGCCAAAGCATGAGTTGTCAAACAAATTAACACATCGCTCCAGAAAACAGCAGAAATTTAAACATAATAAAATGCTTAATGCGAAATAGATAAAGGAGTAGCATATAATGTATCATGTGAACATTAATGTTTCTGTTTATTCTAAATAAAAGATTGGGTACTGACCAAAAAGGAAGAAATGGAAGTATTAGTTTAACTGGACAGCTATGTCGTTCTGAATTAGTCAATGGATGCCAAGCTGATTCTTTCTCGCTTCAAGCATGCCAGATCAGGAGATCATCAAGCCTCATTCTCTTCATCATTGTTATAAGGAGTTGGTTCTTCTAATTATAAGTGGAGAATGAGGTAATTGTTCAGGAATTTATGGCTACAAATGAAAAAACTGGCACTAATCTCCATCAGCCATCACATAATCGCAGATGATACTGCATTTTTGGGATGAGGAAATTCAAGTTTGCAAAGTAAAAAACTCCATCATGGCGCCAATCGGTAAAAGGAGAAAAGCACAAACAAGATGCATTCCATATGCATGACTAATAATGCAAGAAGTAGAACAGAAGAATAATAGGAAGTAGCTGGCATTACTTTCCCCATTCTGGAGGAGGATTCCATGCTGATAAGAGCATATCCGACTTGGCGTTGGGCAGGCAGTTCCTCACAACAAAGTACTTTATTGTGAACTTAGCAATTCCAATATCTTTGTAATCCCGGTCAAAATCATATATCTGCATTGAGAAAATGGAAATAAAATATTTTGATTCAAGTGATTCCATGTGAAAGAAGCTACATTCAGTTCCGATAACATAAAGAAATCAGGATTTAAGATTCCAAAGATGCTGAGGAAGACAAGTAATCACTTTTTCCTCATCGAACACATTCTTAAATCAAGAGAGCTTCCTCCCTAAAGAAATAGCAAGAGGATAGGCTAGCCTAAGCCCTGAGCTTCTTAACCGGTACTTTACTGTTCAAATGTAAGTTTCCTGGTCTGAACTTTGCTAACTTGAACCTCATTTCTAATGCAGTTTTTCTAGGTAAAATAGTGTAATATGTCCAGCTAAACATTGACTAGACCAGCCAAAAATGATTTGATCATTTTCTAGCAGTAAATCAGAAGCGTTAGATGAAGACTCTCACATGAACAAGGAATTATCTATTTAGATTAACAATAGAAATCGTAGTTCGGAAGGTTTTCCTTTCCACAAATTTTGCATCTCCATATTGTGGATTAGTATGTTGTTTTTCAATATTTGCCGTTCATTAGGGGTAAAGGAGGTATTCTCATTTTTGCAGAGAAGTGCCACTTTTCATATTAGAACACTCAACCTAGCATATCTGACAGTGCAAAACCCTAAGTTATCAAGTGTTTACCAATACATTACCTGATTTGAGAAATTTCTAACTCCTAAGATAATCAAAAGATTTAGGTGCTAGTTTTGCTGTTAAACGATGGTACAGTTTAGACTACATTGACTATCTTATGTTTTTTGGATGGAAGCACAAAGGTGGTCCCTGAACTAGTACACACAAAGAATTAGTTAAATGATAAACAAATACCAGACTTCCAAGCCAAGAGTTCCTAGATTTTGTAACTCAGTTTGTTGAAGGATGTCAGTATTTCCTGTCACTAGTCTGACATAAAAGCTACTGACGAAGGATATGCATATTTTTTAACTAGTGTTACTTCAATAGAGAAACTCCGCGGCAATTTCAGCCAAGCAAAGACAGAACCAAACATGATGAAATTATATAGAGACTCACCATGTCATTTATTTCAGCTTCACCAAATGATTTACCATCCACAAGCATACTCCAGACCACTTTATTAATTTGCAAAGAAATGCGCATAGCACAAGAAGGACTTTTGTTTTTTTCTTTCTCCATCAACCGTATCTGTGCAGCCTTCTGTAAAGCCATTCTTAGAGAAGCAGATGCAACTTTTTTTGATTTTTTAGCATTTACCAGCTCTTTCTTCAGTTTTTGCACCTGTAGACAGTCAACATAACAGGCACTCACTTCAATACACCTCCTATTTATAATAATAATAAAATCTGTACAACGTCAAATCAACTATCAGAAATTTGTGGAAGAGACGAGGGACCAAACAGGCAAATCGTCAGAACTAGGGTAAATTCCTCAGAAAGTAGTTGCTAGGTTTCATAATGTATGCACAGTTCGGAAAAAAAGAGTCTAAAGCTAATCAGCCAGTTGTTATTAGGATTAACACAAGTTGGCTGCAAAAGCTTCTCATTAAGTGTAAAACAGGTAAAATGGTTAGTTTAACGTTAAATATTCCAAATATAGAAATGCATCAATATTTTTGGAATAGACGAACAAGGGAAGTGTCATATAAATTAAAAAAGAGAGAGTATATGTTATTTGTCTTTATAGTTACTTTTTTTTGTTTGCATTACATAGATATGTTTTATCTTTTTCGTCACTGCACCTTTCATTACAGAAGTTCACTCTTTAATTCGCCTTTCGTTTAAGGCCCCAACAGACCTTTGGCCTTTAATATGCTTTTCGCATTTGACAACACTGTTATTTCACAATAAAAAAGGTACGGGGCTTGTACCACATTCATAAAATTAAAGTGCTTCAGAGAGTTCCTGTCTTACCAATATGGTCCTTCCACCACTAATAATCCAGAGATCACCTTCCTTTACAGGGCCCATGTCCACGGAAACATCAGTAGAAAGAGATAATTTCCTAATATCTTCCTGAATCAACTTCTGGACTCGTTCTTCACGCTCGAGCTCCACTCTTGCTAATTCTACCTCTTCCACTCCATCAGGAACGACTTCATCAGCCTCTTCTTCATCATCTTCATCATCACCTTCTGAATATGAGAAACTAACTTTTCGAGGCCTGAATTAGCATTCCAATTTAATTTAGTTGAGAGCTCAACAAAAATGGGGATTGAGAAGCGACTGATCTAACATCCAAGTATATTAAAGGGTTCAAAGGAACAATATGAGATAGATGCATTCACTTCCAAAAAAAACAAATTAAAAACAATAAGATGTTAAAGTAATGACAAAAAATTTGATAGATGTCTGTACTTTGGAGCCCGAGCAAGGAGAAGATTGGTCAACACATCTAACATAACTTGAAACTGACGAGACGTCATTGCTGCTGTTATGTTATGAGAATTGAATGAAAGCTCCTTCAAGGGTTTCACCTGGATAAAACATTATCATAGTTGAAAATCAAACAAAAGATAGTACACTTGAGATCCCATGAAACAATGTCAACAGGTTGTGATATGTATTTCCGAAACAAACAAAAGATTCAGAAACAAGGCATACCTTCAACTGTGTTGTTCCGCCTTTATGTCTAGTGTAGCGGAAATACATATCACAAGGCATAAACACTCTTTCAAGTAATGCTCCAGTGCGTTTAACTTTAGGTGAGCTTCTCCGAATTTTAGGAAGCCACTGCAGTCCAGCCCCTGGATCTACATCAGTTGGGGCGACATGTGCCTGTACCTGTTCTAACATCACAGACAACTCCATGCGATTCCACGTCATTTGTGGTTGAGACTCAGGAATTTGGACACCTCCTCCACCAAGAGCTTGCTCAATCACTTCATAGCCAATGGAAATAACTGAATGGAATGAACGAGCCAAAACACGACCACTCACAGCAGCTAACAGAAATCTACCCTGTCAAGGAGGGAGGGTTCTGTAGCATTAGCATAGATGAATATTCAAAGCATTGCTATAGATTTCACATACATAATATTTCCCCTTTCTTGTCATTGTATGTCGGATTAAAAATTTCCCTGACCATTTTTACATCACAACTCTCAATTGAACATCACAAGTTTGTAACAATACATTGATACTCTTATAAGAGTAAGGCAATTTCTAAGGCTCCTCTAGCACTCGATGCTATAAAATGTATCACACTTGGAATTTGGAAGCACTTGAATAAAGCCGAATGAAGAAAATTATCATAAAATAAAACTAAAGCTGAATGAAGAAGCACGTATTCATGTAGGTAGAAGCTGTTAATTATTTAAAGTTAAGTTGAGCTGCATAGAGCACAAAGTGATCAGGGTGTTTCACCCGCCATCATGACAGGTTAAGCACCTCAATGCAAACCTTTTGGTTTTAAGAGAATTAGTATGAGAAACAAGAGTATAAACAAAGCTAATTTCATAAAAAGATGTCAGTTACTTGATTGTGTTTCGTCTCTCTTCAGGTATTTTACATCCAGCGGATGATCAAGCGAGATAGAAAGAAAATTAACAAATATTAATAATCAATTATGAATAATGATTTAAAGAAACTAGGAAAAAATGACCTTGCTAGAATTAACAATTGATCCAAGAATGACTCTTTATTAACTTACATTTGCATCCTCCGAGTGAAGGTTGAATTGTGGTTCAATGACATTCACCATAAAATGGCGAGTCCCCTCCCCCTCAGAGTCTTCAGCAACACCAAGCTTTGCTGGTAATAAAGAGAAAAAAAGGACAAAACACAACAATAAGCATTTAGCAGTAAGGAGTTCAAACAGTGAGAAGTTCAGCAACAGATTCTCATGCACATCTCAAAGAGTATGTAAATGTTCATATTGATCACATGCACATGCAGCTATCTCCAGTTGGTGCAACTGATTGTCAAAATATGCCAGCAAGTAAAGTGGATAAACCTAATACCTACACTTACCAGAAAAAGTTGTCCCTACTAGTCACTGTAAAATAAGTGAAATGCATAACCTAACTTTATAGGTAGACACTTGAAAAAATTGTGGTGTTAAGCTTCCCTATGCCTCAGAGAAGAATACACATTCTATGTCCAAATAATGATAAAAATTTCAAGTTTCAGTTAGAGCTTACCGGTAGAACTAGACTGAGGAGTGTCTGCTTTAACTGCATTTGATGGCGGTGGTTCTAATTGTGATTTTGGTGGCCCTGCTTGTTCCGGAGGAGACTTATTGTTATCATCTTGACTCCTTGATGGCCCTGCATCTTGACTCCTTGACGGCCCTGCATCTTGGCTGGGAGGAGACTTCTGGTTATCATCTTCATGTGATTCAGTACTATTAGTTACCTTACTTTCCTCCAGCAGCTTTCGTTGCGCATATTGCCTAGAGGGAGATGGTTTTGAAGGTTCGAAGGCTTTAGATAATCCAGCTACCCAGGACCGAACAGCATCCCTTATTTCAAGTGTCCACAAAATCTTAAGACCATAGACAAAGATACGTTGACAATTATCTGCTATCACTACATTGTATCCATCATCGTCACTTGGATCAGATCTGGTCTTGTCCTCACTTTCACTCTCATTATCAACTTCAGACTTAACGCATGTCGTCTCATTATTTCTTCTACCAGCTTCTTGCCATGCCAATAACCTCTCTGGGTCAGCCTTTGGGGATTGCCTTCTGATCGTGAAGTACTCGGATGATAAAAGAAAACCGTCATCTTGATGTCTGTCCATGCTGCCACTCATACTGCCAGGTTTATCATTAGTAGAAATATCCACAACTGCAGTTTGTGATTCTTTTCTAGCCTTTTGAACTACTTTCGCAACACTAATGCTATCATCTCTACTGATAAATGCCTTTGGAATGTGAAGGTCAATACCTTGGTACACAAGTTCAAGAGGGTCTCGTACACTCTCAAATGTGTACCTTTGCTTACCCCGGCCTAAATAAATTTCAAATTTTAACTTTGTCATTGTAAATGTCAGCCCTTTTGCCGGGTCATCATCATATAAAGGCATATGCTTTATGCATGTTGGTGTTGAATCAATTCTAAACATAAATTCAGTCATTACTCTGTCCAATGACAGATTGCCAGATCTAGGAATTCTTGGAACTCCAAAACGGGGCCATCTTGAAAAGGTTCGCAACTTCTGAGGAGGAATATAGTTTAAGTTCCAAAATTTTATTAGCCATGCCAAATCATGAGGACCAACCTGTATTGTTGGTGAATTGACGGCCCCGGTATCTTTCTTTTGAGCACCAAAGGCAGCAGGGCTCGAGAGACCCTGATTATCTGCAGAGGGTACCTCTGACTGATTATCATGGAAGGGAAGAGAGGGCCTAAGCAAAAGATTCCACCGTAGGGACAGAAAAGTTGATCTAAAGGGATCAAAAACTTTTTCACGAGGCACACCTTCATTTGGAAGAGCAAATAAATAATGGTTTAGAGGATTTCCAGAATCACAATCCCATTCCATTAACACTTCAACACTCAAGGCCGGGGCTTCTAGGAAAGTGCAGGAAAATCCAGTTGGATGTTTTGAGTCAGTGTTCCTCGACAAGTTATCCAAACTGCTTAGTAGAATCTTGAAGTCCTTTGCAAAAGCATAAATACGACCATCTGCCTGCTGGATCTCCATATACCCAGTTGCTATCTGAAGCTTGTTGGACTTTTCATAAGGATCTGTACTGGAAAGAATATTGATCTGAGACTCATCGAAATATAAGGTGGAGCTCCCATGAATGTAGTGTCTCATTTCATCCCACCATGGCAAGCTTTTTTCCTTTTTAGGTGGAGGAGGATCCGGATTTGGATTTCTGATGCTCAAATTAGCCCTGCGAAGGGCCACAGTGAAAGCATAGCTGAGATCAGTCAATGCAGGTTCAAAACCAACTCCAAACGAAATTTCTGCTTTTTGAAAGTGTAAGGGCAAATCCAAATATGTTTTCATTGGTGGAGTTGTCCCAGTGACTGATCGAAGCAAACGGACCTTCCTCCATCTCCCAATGAACACATTTTGCTGCATCTGGGGCTGAAAAGGTGTTGCCTGCAGTTAATATGGACGAAAAAGGTTCATCAAAATGCCAGTGGATACATTAAAAGATTTCCATACATTCAAAAGGTAACTCATGGGTAAACCTTTTCAAAAACGCTGATAAATAAGCTTCTCAAGAAAAAAGAGTAAAAAAAGGAAACAGTTAGACGTCTAACATCTTCTGCTTTAGGATTATCCAATTCCAAGGTGCAAAGATTGACATTAATTTGAATGGTACTATTATCTCACCGAAATTATTTCACCTAGCAGAATTTTAGGAACAGCTTATAAAATCTTTGCTTCCGGATATTATCAGATTGATACAGTTGAATTTAGTTCTTGTCAACTTCAGCATACTGATGAAACTTGGCAGCAAGAGTTATATATACACACGAATCAGGAGTTTGTTGAGCATTAAGTAAAATAGAACATACCCACAGAGTAAAAATAGAAGCAGCGGTACTTGTCCGTGTTCCTTAACACAATAGAAAGTGAAGTTTGACATGACAAAGGCAACACTAAAAACTGCACTATTATGAAAATACTGTTTTGATTTGTTCCTTATAGCGTAACATTGTAGTACTACTATCAAAGCTGATGGCTATTTCATGATGAATTGACTGGGCAACCGTATTCATCCATCATGATTAAGTTTTCAAATAGTATGGGTCCTGCTAATATTCCAGTACTGCGGCAAGTAAAAATGGTGCTTTGATAAGCAAAGTTCAAAACGACAGAATCTGCATGTGCACTACTTATGTCTAGTCTCTTCAATGTATTAGAATGACCAAAAAACAGCAAATTGCAATAAATTTGGGAGGAATAATTGAAAACTATTAGATGGAGAATCTCCTGCTCTCTACATTATGAGAAGCAGCAATTGCATTTTCACATCATACAGAGAAAAGGAAGCATATACAAGTATTGCAGGATATCCAGAAACAAAATCAAGCGGACAGAAAATGCAGGAAAAGTTATTTGCCTTTTCATGACGACATAACCATATATATTCAGAAAAAGCCATAGGGGTTTGGGGGTTTGAGGAGGATGAAAAAAACAAAGAACTAAAGACTGTACCTGCTGAGCCATTACAAGACGGCCTTCACATCGACCTGAATTAGCAGCAAGAAGCGGAGATGTGTAGTTTCTTATCCGAACAACAAGAGAACCTGTACGCAAATTGATGTTACCGCCATATAATCGTGAAAATGGGATGCTATGTGCACGGCATACTGGATCAAGCTTTTGCAGAAGCTCTATCATCCCTGCATCACCTCCTTCAATTTTTGTCAAGCTTACATCTAACTCGGTAGCAGAAATTGAAAAAAGAGAAGTTCTTGCAGTGCTAAGCTTGAAGCCCGCTTGAAATCCTTCATTACAGGCCCCAGATCCTCCTGCCAGAACAAGCTTTTTGCATGCCTGGTAATATGACCTGAATGACTGCTTGTAGATCTCCTCCCGCAGTTTCTGAATGGCTGAAGTATCCTCTACATCAATCTCTTCTCCATTAATATTGATCTTGCCAGCATCAAGAGGATCATTTCCTTCGGCAGAACCTTCACATTTTCCGCCTTTGGAAATAAGTTCATCAAGAAAGTTTAATCTGACCGCTGATTCACAGGCCCCGTTCTTCCATAGCTGATAATGTTCATCAAGCCATCCCTGTATTGGTTCTTCTTCAATATCAGCCGTGAGCTTCTTTATGCAGAATCTGACTCGACCAAGTTTTGTTGAACTAGTCTTTTTAACTTTCGGTTTCTCTTCCTTATTGGGAAACATAAGTTTAGTCTTTGCAGCAGTTACGAGCTTTAAAGCTCGAATCATTTCCTCGACAGAATCGTCTATTGCACGCAATTGCAACCTGTATGGCATGCATATATGAACATCCAGGGCTTGAATTACCCAATCCCATGTTGTGCCATTCTCAGTTTTTTCATTTGGTGCGCTGCTAGAGGGTTTGGGAATACGAGAAATTTGCATCCTGCTGCTTCTAAATAGTCTTGCATTGTTGAAGTTTAGCGTGATCCCTTCAAGAAGCATACCTATCCGAGCATTTTCTGAAAAGATCGACTGCACCTGAACTGCTGTCTCAACACCATCTCCAACTTCAGCAGATATATTAAGCACTTCCACATCAACAGCAAAAACTGATTCTCTTTTCTTGTGTTGTTTCTCCAGCTGTAGTGATTCTTTGGAGGTCTCTTTGCCCTGCTCATTATCTTTAAGATCTCCTTCTTTAGCAGGTTCTTGAAGCTTCTGATTGTGCACAAGCAACTTCAATTGCAGGCCCAGCTCAAACAATGCTATATGCGCATCAGGCTCCCATCTAACTGATATATTGCTGGCACTAAAGAGAGAGCACGTTGCAATCTCTTTAAGCCCACCAGATCGTTTCACAAACTTTGTATTCTGCATATCAAGCAATGTAACTTTAGTGCCAAGGTTTCTGTCTTCTAAATGTTCTTGAAAAATTGATTTGGCTCTTTCAAGCTCCACTTGTATCGATTGTTTCTCCTTGTTCATACAAAATTTTAGGTGGAAAATATCAAGGGACACAGAGTACTTCACTTTTTCTAATTCATCTGAAGCTGTAGATATTATATTTGCAGTTCGGGGGGTACCATCAGCTGAAACACTAATCACAATACGACCACCCTGAGATCCATAATTGACCCGTTTCGGGTCAGGAACAACAGCATTTTCCAAGCCTGCCTCTCCAATTATATTTAAAGAGCACTGTTGTAGATTAAATTTTATTTCTTGAATCCCTTTTCCTGATGGCTTTGATGATTTCGTTCCCTGGGTATTTGGTTTCTTACCAGAGACAGAGAAACTCTTCAGGAAACGTTTGAAAGAAAAAGCTGCTGATATCAGGGATGCGAGGCGCCTATAGGTCAAGTACATAGCCATTCCAGGAACATCAACAGAGAGAACTTTTTTACTGTTAAGTCCCTCTTCAGGTGAATCCAAATCTTTCTTGCCCATATCAAGACTGACTTTTGCTATATGAATTAGTGAACTAATGTTTTTTTCAACCCCAAACAGGTCCTTTATGCATTCTTGATGCTCGTCAGACATGTTTAGATTGAATTCAACAATTTCCGTTTGCATTACTGCGCCTGCACTTGATGTATTATTGGAAAAGACATGTAAAGACTGAGAACAAGCCTGCAATATACAGATGACAAAGGACGGTACATCATATTTCTTTGGTAACGAAGTACGATGCATCATATTTAAACAGGAGGATGAAATAATGTGTCTACTACAAAAATATTCCACAGACACCAGCTGACAACCTAGTTAACCATGTTAATACTGAAGTAACATTTTTTGACTACTTCGAATAGAAAGGCAAACTCATTGTTAGGAGAAACTAAATGTCTAGAACGCAACATGTCCTTGATTACATGTAAAAGGCAAAGAAATCAATTCAAGCAAAAGGTACCAACTCAGCGAGTCCCTTGTAGCAGAGAGATGCAAATTATAGGAAAGAGTTCAAGACCAATAGCTTTACTATGTTGAAGCCAAACTACCATCTTAATCCATAGAGTTTCAGCAGATCTATACTCAGATATGTAAGCATTGTATTCTGGCTAGAACAACAAATAGCTGAAGTAAAATCATGCAAAAACCAAACTTAATTTTTTTGTTTGAGCTTGGATCACTAAATGTTTTGTGTGAAGTAAAGACACCAAAGATTTGAGAAGGAATAAAGAGAAGAATTCCATGTAAGGGACAATGTCTCAAACAAGAGTCAAAGATGTCCATAGGATATCAGAAGTCTTACATGACACAATGGCAAGCCATTCAGATCATAGACCATTATACTCATTTCAGGGGCCGAAACAGTGGCAGTCCACATGATGGCTTTATGATCAGATGACTTTGTTTTTTCACGAGTAGAACTTTCTTCTCGGAGTACCATCTTCTTTTTCTTTGAAGCATGAAGACGCATCCAAGGATTTAATCTTGTAATTATGAGGTTGCACCGCGTACCTCCAAGCTTAACACCAATTTCAGATCTGATAGGTGAAGCAGGCTGAAAGTAAAATTTTATGTATGATCAAATTGCAGGAGAAGAATTGACATAATTAAGACATACAGAAACAATGAATACAAAAGGGGAAGCATGAAAAAGATGATATACAGCAAAAGGGGAACATGTCATGGATAGAACATTAGTTTAACTTATATCCATCCTTATAAATGATGCTGGTAGAGGAGCACACATATTGAGGTGAATCCTTAACAAGCACAACATATGTTACAGGAGCAACATGCGAAATCATGCAAACACTTTCAACTCTTGATAAAGAAAACAGAAAGCATGAATAGTAACTAAAACCAGGAATATTGAGGAAAAGAGAGACCCTAACCAACGCCTACATAGCAGCAGTGCCACCTAGACAACTAGACTTCATACAAGGATGAGGCTTTGGCAGTTAGCCACTAAGAAAGCTTCTCCTAAATTCCTACGCTGCTATTTCCCCGCAATAACCATGGAATTGGTAAAACATTCATGTGTAATGGTCTCAATTGCTAGATAAATTATGGGCATACAATCGTGTATACCCGACAACATTTTCCAAATTTTGCTTCCGATATCCTTACCCATTTCGCACATAAATGAAGTCTGCACCCACCTTCTCCATTTCATGTCATATTAAACCATAATTTGAACGCTTATAGAACACTCTATATTTAAAACTAATTCTCTTAAATTTCACATACACAAGTTTTTATATTTCCATTACATAAAAGAAAAATTCATTTTTCCTGTTAAATGAAATTGAACAAAAATACATAATATCATGCACTGAATTGGTAGATCCAATAAACTAAAAAGATGGGCAGTTCAAGCATGGTATGTTGGGAAAGGCAAAATCTGTTCATCTTAATTACGGTATAAATTTTGAGAACTTCACTGAGATGAATATAGTATGTCCCAGTTTGCCTTCTCAACAGTGAAAGAAGCAACTCTACAACGTGATACAATGCTAAATGTACAGCAATTTGCCAAAAATAAGAAAGCTAAGAAAATTGGTGCAGCTAAAAGCAGGCAGCATTTTACCTCAAGTGGAATATAAACTGAAGCAATGGTTTCAAGTTTTAATATCTCAACAATTGATGTGCCGGCATCTTTAAGTAGCTACAGCATTGTAAAAAATCACACTTTAGATAAATACTTGGCAATAGAAATTTTATAGTAAAGAAGAGTTTAAAGGAATTGACCATGCGAACATACATGAATTTCACTGATCTCCAACTGAACATGAAGTTGCGTGCTTTCTCCAACATCTTCAATAGATTGAGTTTTTGAGCCTTTTAGGTGGATGCCCATAATGCTATTCTCAACCATAAAACCCTCTACCCGGTGCACAAACTTCACATCCACTTTGGGTAAAGTGAAGCTAAGCTATCAAACAAAATACAGTAAGTATATCAATCAAATGCAAGCACCACTACCTATATGTGTGCTATTACATAACAAGTATTGGGTATCCCAGTCCACGCAGTATATGTCGATGATGTGGTTTTTACCAAGCATTGCACGAGATGATGCCTAATCCACCTGTTACTCCTATTTCAACTGCTTGACAATAGCTGTTACCCTAACTGCACCTCTTTTACCTGATATCTACTGTGCCAACTGCACTCAGATCATGATTTCCATTTAATGTTTCAACTGTGAACAATAATGAAATTTCTTCAAGTGATGGGAAAATAAGTAAGCTTAAAGTGCCTCACATAGGACTCCTCGCCCAGAAAGTTAAAGAGAGAAATTACAGACATAGCAGACCAGTTCTTCTAAAACTACACAAGGAAGAACTGTCTAGAAAGGAGTTAATTTTCAACTGCATAGGAAAATGCACATAAGATTTTCAGTCAATATTCTTGATATTCAGAGTTTAACTGAACGTGTCGAATCCAATTAATTGGAGCATGTTTCGCACATAATGGGTAATTTAAAGAACACTATTGTGAATTGGGCCCCTACTAACTGATAAATTACATTTCCAATTTATGTATTCTAGTCTAGAATTTCTTGAGATTGGCTGGAAGAAGTAAGAACAATGTTCAACAGCATCATCTCCGTGCTATTGAACCTTAATTTTCCAGTCTGTTTTTATTGCTGTTTCTTCCTAGTGGTAATCGACTGCACATACCATTCATTAAGAACCTTGCCTAGTAAATTGCTTTCCATGTTGTTGTTCATGCAATGAAACACATGATCTCTATATGAACACCCCTTTTCTATGTTCATCTCACATATGGGTACATGTGACCACGAGTGAGATTTTTGCTTGCATAGTTTGACCCAACGGCCATGTTCTTCACACTAGGCAGATTGTACTCTTCAACATTAAATTCTTCTACTTCTCAGTCTTAAATTGTTCCTAATAGTTGATAAAATCCAAAAATTCCTTAACCTGCTCTTGTCCTCCTAGCTACTTGCATTTCTATTCAATGCTAGACAATACAAATAAAGTGCTCTCCTTTTGAACCCCTAGAATGACACACCCTAGATATTTTAGGGGATGTCATTCTTTTTCCTTAATAAAAAGCATGACATCCCCTACAATTACTGAAATACCAATAATTCTTTCCCATCCACGTTGAAACCCTTATCTCCCCCATAGAGAATCTATGTGTTATCTAGTGGTGGCGGAACCAACTAAGATGCATGTTATCTGACCCGCCTGCGGACATCTTCAATGCCTTCTTCTTTCCCTCTTCTACATCCAAACTTTCTGAAATGCTCCCAGTAATCATCCATCTCATCATGACTGACCAATTCGTACTTCCTCGTAAACTGCATATCCCAACTGAATGTCATTCCCCCTTATATCATTATCCAAGCCGCAAGGTAGCAGTAAAATTGTCAATTGTTTGTATTTTGAAGATATTGAGTTTCAGCTCAATTATACAGTTCTCCCATTCCTCCTTCTACATCTATCCGTCCCACCTTATTTTTTTTTTTTGAAATAGGTAACAATTATATTCTTCAGCACCCAAAAACGGGGCTGGTATCTAGTATTTACAAGTACATCCCCTGAAAATCTTACAGAGAATCAAAAAGGTCTAGTAGTGATTCTACATCACCTATCAACTGTTCTTTACACCAAAAATGAAAAAGAGAAATACAAGAACTCTTGATTTTCTGTGTTGAACTGCTCTTGCCTTCAAAACATCTTGCATTCCTCTCCTTCCAAACTGTCCACCATATGCAAGCTGGAACAATCTTCCACCATTCCTTGTGACAACTTCTTCCCCTAATATTGTTCCAGCTGCATATCAGGCCAATGGTGTCTTTGGGCATTACCCAAACAATACCAGCTAATGCTATAAAGAGCTGCCAAAGTTGTCTAGTAATAACATAATGTAAGAAAAGATGCTCATTGGTTTCATCTTCCTGTTGACATAGAAAGCATGTAGAGCTGGTCTGAATACCTCTCCTTTGGAGAATTTCTAGAGTGAGGCAGGCTTTTCTTACCACTAACTATGAAAAGCAAATAATACTTTATTAAATTTCCATCTCCTCCCTTCATCAGAAAAAGAGTAGCCATTTGGGTGAAGTAGTTAGTATTATTTTTGGGTGTGGAGGCCAATTGGTTGGAGATGGCATCAGTTGTGCATTGGTCTTCCCTCACATACTGATCCTCCCCCTTTTTGCTTCACTTGTTCACTTCACTAGTCAATCCTTCAGTATTCTCTATAACCTATCATGGAAGATCATTCACCTTTTGATGGCATATTGTTAGGTTCAGTTAAGCTTTTGGTCTTGGTTTGGGTTGTTGGTCAGAGGCTGATTATGTTGTTACACTTAGTCTCGGTTTATGTTTACAGTCTGTATCGATTTGTTGTTTTTTTAAGTGAACTTGGGTTTGTACTTTTTAAGTAAAATCCTTGGTTATAAGGTACAATCTGAAGTCCTGGGCTTTTCCTAGGAGGTCTCTCACTCACCATGGTACAGTCAAAGGCCTGCTTACTCAACTTCATACTGGATGGCCCCTAAAATTTCAGGCGTTCTGTTCTTAAACTCCCAAAATTAACCAATAATTCACTAACTGGTGCACTCATGGTTGTATGTTGATTGGCTTCGTCTCTCCATTGTTCCTAGTCACCATTTAACCTTTGAGTGCATCGTTCTTCTACATTGTGCTTATCACAATTTTCTGGACCCCCCTTCAACTGTCTGACCCATCTTACCTTTGATTTAAAGTGATCACCCTGTAGGCTAGTCCCATATGCAATACATCTTCGTTCTTGTATATGTTTCTTCTCCGACATATTAGTAACAGCAAAGAATTTCATTTGCAGCTTCTTCCACGGATTCATATGATAAGGCTTTTTCCTTCACTGGGAACTCTATTTCTCCTTCATTGCATGATGATTTGATGGATTAGGGTACAGCTCTATATCTTTTTCCAGTGGCAAGCGATGTAATATAAGACTTGCTTAAGATGCGCTTAAGCTCTAAACCTAAGCAAGCACAAATTGTACGCTTCATCTTTGATTATTCAGTGCTTAAAATAGTTACCAAAGCATCAAAGAGAATAAATATATATAGTCAAGCACATTAGAAAAGATGAGAATAAGGAAATAGCTGACCTTTTCTGGAAACATAGAGGCATATTTTTCTCTCATAACAGCAAAAGCTGCTGGTTTTTTCTCTGGTTTTTCAGTACTACCAGATTCATTAATCGGCTTTATAGCTACATGTGAAGTATCCGCACTTTTCTTTTTAAGAAGCAGCTCCTCATTCAGATTAACCGAAATTTCACCATTTCTGATATCCACATTCCTAACAACCACTCCTGCTTCCCTAAACGAAAAGAAACAACAACGAGAAGTAATGAGGCGCAGTCAACATCAGACTAAAAGATGAAAAATTGCTTTCTCTAAGATCAGATTACATGAACGCATTTGAATAAGTCACAACTGAATGGATCTAGTATTTTTGTTTCCGTTCTTTTATTTATTTATTTTTTTTTTTTTGGGGGGGGGGGGTGGAGGGGGCGGAGTAAGGGCAACACTGTTATCCACAATAAGCAATGATTTGTATCAAGCACATGGCAAAGAATAGTAGCAAACAGGGTCTGTTGGATGATATACTTCCCGTCTCATCTATAAATGAGAATCGAGAAGAGCTAATTAAGTTGCTCTTTTTAATGCCTCAAAACATTGTTGTCTCGAATAACATAATACAGAAAGCCGTTTGCTGTTTAAATAGCCTGTAAACTTTTCATCTAGCAAAGTCAAAAAAATACGTGTCCCCTTCATGCAGGACATATTTAAGTTAAAAGGTGAAATTTTGTTCACGATGACATTTTCATGCTCACTGTTCAGTGGTATAGCAGCTCTAGCTCAAACCTGTTTACGATGAAGTAAGGTTATTTTATTCACAATACCAGCACCAGGCAAGTGCTATTATTATAGAGCACCAAGCAACTCTAGCTCAAATATTTACATCCACACAATTGTGTTTTTGTTTGATTTCAGATATCTACTATCAATCCAATTCCAAAAAGTTGTGGAACTTCTATCTTACTGCCTTCTGTTTTATTTCTTGATTGACAAGCTACCATCCTAGTTTTCCTATGATTGGGGTTTTTCAATGTATCCTTTTCCTATATATAAATATAGGTGCTACATCTTTATAAACAGCAAGTTCTCTTCTCCTCAATGAAATTCGTCTCTGTACTTCATGATTTATCAAAGAACTTCTATAGTTTTGCTCAATCAGCCCCTTTTGACAAGTCCATGTTTTCCATCAAACAAGATGACATGATCTAAGAAAGTTCCTTCTGCTCAACATGCTCTTTATCTCAAAATCCTATTGTAGTTAGATAAGGAAAGGGAGCTGTAAAACTATCACCTCAACATATATTGCATATCAAATAGCTGTATTCTTAATATATAAGCTGGGACTACTCGTTCTTCACATAAGGACAATATTTTGAAGGTTTAATTGGACAAAATGACTTACTTTATGAGAAATTAAAGAAAGCTCTAGTTTAGATATTTGTATTATTTTTGTACAGCATATTGAGAGATACAATTACTTAGGTAATATAAGGCATCTTATGCTCTTGTGGAGGAGAATTATTTTCCATCTTTTGGAAATTTAGCTGTATGAGATGCTTGAGGGCTTCTACTTCCAAAGAAAACTAAACCACTTTGGTGCACATAATAAGTTTATAAGTTATAACCTTTAAAATTTCCAAAGTAAAGAGAAAAGCAAGAAAATAGAAGTAGTTGAGCCAACTGATTATCTTAGAAAAGGTTCTCTTGTTTAAAGCATCAAAGGTAATGAGACGGCCCGATCTGTTAAAAAGTTGTAGGAAGAAAATAATGGCATGGACAGTAATGGCACTCCGAAAGCTAGATTCTGATCTAACACAACCAGAAAGTATATTACTATGTATGGGCTACAAGAGAAGTAACTAGGATTTGAATGACCAAAGAGGTCCCATAAATTATCAGTTACTGAGCAAATTAAACTACATAATGAATGTTTCTTTAAAATGAAACAATTGAAAAAGGTAATACCTATCATGGCCAAACTCACACAAGAATGAAACTTCCTCACAACTGAAAGGGGCAGAGGTCCTTTCCATCATGGTTAGTATTGCACGGTTGGCAAGAAAAGATCCGCTGTGCATTGATGATTGACCAGAACTGATTTGTGATTCACATAAGTGAACAAGAATAGAAGTAATGTGCAACTTGACAGACAAGGCTGGCTCCGATCCACTATCTTTGGATATATCAAGTGTCATTCCTTTAACTTCCAAACCAGCTTTTGGTGTCTACAAAATTTAAAGAGACAATCAACATGCATAAGAAACATGATACGTGAGGGGAGAAAAAGCTACCGAAATAAACAAGAACATAAGCATCAAAAAGGAAAACAATATGTGCTTTAGAACAAATTAGGAACATACTTTGGAACAAAAAGATGTCGCAATAAGAACAACTTTATCTAGCAATCATTGCATTAACATACTACACTATGGCTATAGGTCATTGCAGGACAGAAACTAATTTAGTACAATTCCTTCACTTTATGGCTAATGAATTTCCATCCACATAAAGCTTTTCTTATATTACCCAATACCACTAACTAATGGAGTACTCCTGATTATTCTCTTCTTGGTAGTGCTTCTTAATGATCTGTATCCAAAAGTATAAGAAGAGTCTATAATATTTTTTCCAGTTTCCCATATATAACTTTAAAAAGAAATATAAGAACACATTTTATCTTTTGATAGGTTAGATAACTAAATTAAAAGCACTCAAAGGGAAACCTTGCACGGCAGAGTATACCAATAAAATAGAATATCCAAACCTCAAAATATCTATCCCCCCAAATACCTTAGAGTAGTGATTACAACTAATTAACCCCTTCAAAAAATTACACTCCACTCATTGAGGTTTTCGTCATTTTCCTTTCTTGATATGCTAAGCATGTCGTTCACACCAACTCCAAGCTCTGTTGGCTCCATTTGTTCTCTGTTTGTTCCCTTGTGTTCTTGCCTGCACTCTTAAAGCTACTTCCTTGCCAGCTTTTCTCAATGTACACCGTCTGAACATTTACCTCACTTCATATCATCCCACTATAACCCCAAAAAGTGCCCAAAGTCTTATAATGCTGCCCCTCTAAATCTGGTCCGTCCACGTCCGCAAAGAACATGTTACAGTGGAATTTGTACAAATGCTTAGATATTATTTACTAAGATGCAGATTTCCTTTATTCTGATTAAATTTAGTAGGATCTCTAGTATCACATTTATTGCAAAATCAGTTAACACAAGAATCAATATGTTCCCATCAGCCAATCCTATACTTCAACTGATTTCCTTTGTTTTTTTTACTAATGATGCTGCCCGGGCCATCTTCCGCACACGCGACTATTCTACTGGGTACCTACCAGCACAGGTGCCGGGTAATTCTGCCCTACCAAGGCTTAGGCAGATGGGAAAAAATCACCTACTTTTTGTCCCCACTAGGATTTGAACTTTGATCTCCAAGGTATACTTCAACTGGTTTCTTGTAAGCATTAACCTACAATTCACATCCTTCTACGTATAAGTTGAACAAACTCGGAAGCAGTGCAGTGTACAATCAAAAGCAATTAAATTCCTTGTTTAGTTATTTCAGCTCACACATAAAGTAAGAATCTCAACGAATCAAAAAATTATTCAAATATGTTTTTGTAACAAAAATCTTCAGCATGCACAATTACAAACAGTAAAAAAACTTGACAAAAAAGATAAATAAAGCAACATCCGTCAGAGAGTTTGGTGCATCAGTACGATGGAAGAACTGGCAAGTCAAACAATAATCATAAACACCCAAAAGAGCAAGTGTAATAATTGGAGCCAGGCTTACCTTAACAACCGTCTCAGTCATAGAAACTGACAAAAACTTGGCTATATTAGCTACAACCATCCACTTCCCTCTACCTAATTTCCGAGATTTGCGAGATCTTGTTCTCTTTGTGCTTGTTTTCTTTGAGCTTTTACTTGAAGCCCTCATCACAACTTTTAAACCGCATATTAACAGCTGTAGTTTTGGATCCCTCGAGATCAACCCAGCCCCGAGCTTAACCAAGGACTGTCGTATACTGAGTCTGATTTCACTGATGAAAATGCTCTCAACAGAACCCTGAAAATTATCAGTTCTAGTGATGAGAACAAAGATTAAAGTAATTCATGACCCAGCATATATAAAACATCTTGCAGAATTCTTTCCTTGTCAAGTAAACAAACACAAACTTGCAAATCAATGCCAGAACAGTTAGTTACAGCAACTTAAGAATTCCCTTAAGTGGAGGCCCTAGCTAAATCATTGTGCACTTCAGACTTTGGTGTAAAAACAACCCCAAGTACGGGAATAACCTATATTTCCATAACATTAATTTCTATTCTGGAACTCAAGCACAAAAATGGCAAGAGTAATATTTTAGATTCAGATACCATTTTTTTTTAATAAAAGGTAATACTTGCTAACAAGGACTCTGTTCTAGTCAGTTCATATCCTGCAACTCAAAAGATCTGATGCCAAGAAGGCCAAAGTGTTCTTCCCTAAGTTGCTCGGACTCTTCACTTTCGATGCTGTACCAGTGTCGACACAACGTGGGTGCGGGATCCTTACCGGATTTGGTCAACCAATTTTGGGCACTTCGACCAAAATCTACGGAGAAATTCGGGGCAGATACTACGATTTATGAAATCAAAATAACAGCTACAGTGAAATTGAAGAAAATGCAATACCTTGTATATAGAATTTTTTATGTTAGTACATTTCCTTTTATCTCCTTCTTGGATTCTCCTCTTGATCAATATTTTCTCCTTCTCGGAATACATTATAAGTTCTTCACATAATGTCTCATAAGTTAGACATATTTTTATAACACTATTTTAAGATATTTGAATTATTTTTAGCCGAATCTCCGTACCCATATCCGTATCACAATCCATATCCCTGAATCTTAAAATTCAGATAATGAAGGATCAGACCTCTAGATCCACACCCGTATCGGACACCTGCACCCTAGTCCGAGCAACTTAGGTTCTTCCACTTTTTTAGTTGATCTAAAACCAAAAAGCTTGCTGGCATGGCCAAAACTAGTTAAAGTGTACAGCACTCTAAGCAATGGATGGTACTTGAGAAAATGAAACATAATAAGGACAAACGTAATATCATCATTATAGAAAACAGTTCTCATAGCTTAAGATCATTTTCTATGACAATTCTTCGAAGGCACTGAAAATAGACAATACTAATGATTTTTCCAAATGAGAAGGTTTTGCCCACAACCATTCATGATTCAACTCGAGCTATGATCAAAGAAAGTTGCACCTGTAGATTAGCTACATGATCTTTGGCATGTTTTGCCAAGGAGGAGTAGGCACCAAGTGAATATGAGCCAGTTTGGAAACATGGTTAACAACACTGTTTCAATCAAGATCTTCACAAGTATGCTATCATGTACTAGTCGAATACAACATAAGTTGAGTTGTCTCCTGTACCTCTACCAATAAACTTGGCTTGCAAGGAGAAAATGCTTTTCCAGGGAAACGAAAGAAAAATTTCTAACTCTGGGGCAAGAATTAAAGCTTTAACATAATCTAAAAGAATAAGAGTCATATTTCAGATCTTAACAGGACAACCGTGGTATAGGAAGGAGAAGCTCTATAGGAGTCACATTTAGTCCAAGAATCCACTGTTACAGCAATTTGGATCACAAAAAAACTAAAGCCTTAAGTCCTAAAAGTAATATTAGATATGTTTATAAATCCTATAGTAGGCTTGATGCAAAGTAAAATCACTAATAATCTTGTATATTGTAAAAGCCAAGTGTCAAGACTAACAAATAAACTTCCTATTACTTATTAGCTTTTTTTTTTTTTTTTTGAAAGGTAAAGGTTTATTAACTGAATACCAAGATGGTACCAGAAAAGAGTACAAAACTGCTGGGAATATCCATGCAGCTAAAGGTTGACACAAAGGTTAATACTTATTATCTAACCAACTACTTAAGTAGTACATCACCTGTAAAGGTTGACACAAAGCAGTACGTAGTTGGAAAATGTATGCAGAAATTCAAACATAGTCAGCCAAAACAATGACAGAAAACAAAGCAAAAAGTATTAAATTTAATCTAGTTAAAAACTGTTCCACGAAACAAAGACATCATCAAAGACAGTTGATATCACTCCCTTAAAGTTACAGATCAAACTGAAATAGAAAAAAGTTGTTAAAAAAAAACTACCTTGTTGAACTTCACCGCCACATCTCTCAAGCAATTACATCCTCCCACACGGAATGAAATGGAGGCTTTCATGACCCGGCTTAAAATCCATATAAACAACCTGGAACCATATCTGAGCAAGAAATGCATAGTGAGCACGCACTAAAAATGATTCAATGAATGAAAAAGGAAAAGGATATAGAAGAAAAGAAAATAACTCATGGTTTCAAGATTGACCAAACTAGACACACAAATGTTTTAGCTAACAAATTTCTCTAGATAGAACTAAACTTTTTTTAAAATCGTTAAGCTCAATAGAACTAGAGAGCTTAATGCTGACAATAAAAAAAATGGGAACTTTTCTGCACTAACACTTTCTCATCACTAGTAAGACTCGATGTTACATATGACCTACAATAAACTTACAATTAATATTTTGCACCAAATAGAAGCAGTGAAGACAAGCATATCACTAAAACAAGTATATCACTAAAACAAGTATATCACTAAAACACTAGTCTAATCCAATTAAGTTAAGCATTACATTCTACAGAACCACTCTATCAAATCAATATAGAGAAGAGAATTGTGAATGGATTGAAAATCTTTCTTATCTGCTACATGCACTAGTGTCTAATTTTATTCGATAAAGCATTAGCACAACCGCTAAAGTTCAACTAATAATGAATAATTTTCCCTCCATCCATTCTATGTGACAACATAATACTTTGTATTTTTTCAAAAAGAATACGAGTTCGCAATATTAGGGTCAATCCATTCAATTTTCCATCTTAATACGGACATTAGTTCCTTCATTATACAAAAACAATTTAAACTAGCATAGTTTGAACTAATGAGAGTACAATAAGTTATATAGCCTTATATTTGAAATATATTTTTCAGTTTTTTCTCCATAAAGCTTTGATTCAGCGATAAAGACACAAGCGGGATGTGTACATAGGGCGCACAGAAGTTAGCAGCTTATATTAATCCATAACATTTGTCAGAAGTACAGAAGAAACAGAAGCCTCATTGACAACCCAAACGGGGAACCTATTGTACCATGAACGTCATTTACCAAAGAAATAGCAAACTTATCTAAACTTATGACTAAAAGTATAATACTTCCTACTTATATACACAAAACATATAGGCCGCAATGTTCACCTAACAATTAAGTGAGAGCAAGATAGAGAGCGAGTCCATACTACTGGGTTGTTAACTCAGAAGAGATCTCCGGTTATTAATAAAAAAACATCCTCTTCTTTCCAATTTACGTGACACTATTTACTAAAAAGTACTTCCTCTTCTCCAATTTGTCTGACACTATTTACTTATTAATCCATTCAAAAAAGAATTACATTTCTATATTGAAAACAATATAACACTTTACTCTGGTTGTGAAGCTTTTACAACCACACAAACATTATGGCATGTTTCAAAAGTCTTTCTTTCTTTCTTATACTTCGTACCAACAAGATAAATGTAACACAAGGAGTATAATTTTAAGGATATATGAAAATCGTAGTCAAAGAAAAATTATTTTGGGAGAGGGTCACATAACACAATGCTGAGTGTGGTAATGATTGAAAAATTAGTTTGATAGAGAAATAATCTGAGAATGTCCCAAAATTGAAAGAGTCGTAGAAATGTAAGCGAGAGCGAAGTATTCATTATTCACATGATATAGTAAGAATTGCTAAATACTTGAACTGCAATTGACTTACTTGATTATACTCCATAGTATTGCCGAAACAACAAAGAAACCCAACATATACTTCACCAGAGAAGCAGCCATGGCGGTTGGCAAAAAAATGATTGATATATTGTCTCACTGATTAACCATTTTTCGAAGCTAAAAAAATAAAAAATCAACCCCTATACACTAATTTTCTGCACAGCTTCTTCGTGTGAAGAGGAAAAAAAACAAAGGAATTCCAGTTCCCTATGGTGGGACGAGTACTGAAGAAAAATACTGAATAGTGGAGGAGAAATTGACAGAGAAGAGTAAAGAAGCGAGGTAGAAGGAGAATGGGAAATGGTCAAGTAGCGGTAAAGGAGTGATTGTAGGAGAGGGACGTAAAATGAAATGTGTTCGATCCGCCATATTTGCTAAATCAAAGAGCAAACGAGAGAGAGTGCGTACAACAGAGAGACGCCTGTTCAATTCACTTGGCTTAACATAAGAACCCGTTTAAACTTGCCTCAATTTACAACTTGCTCCACTTAATTTGATGGATTTAAGTTATATATTACATTAGATTTTAATAAATATTATCCCCTAGGTTTATTTTGATCCCTCAAATATAATTTTGAATAGTTTTAGTTCCTCAAATATAATTTTGCGTATATTTAGCACTTTTAATTTCACTAACAAAGAGTGTTACCCAAACTCTGAATTCATAAAACAAATCTTCTACTGTGAAGCAAAACATATCTCTTTTTATTGAATAACATAAATTATCACTTTAGTTTCTTATTTTTAGATAATATCTTCTAAAATTTGATATTAAAGATATCTCCTTCTGTACAAGTTTTCAATGAGAAAATAATATTGTATAACCACTATAACCTTCAGTGAGACTAAATGTGCTTCACTTTAACATACTTAAGGAACTAAATATGCTCAAGGCTATATTTGAGGGACTAAAATAAACCTACCCTAAAAAATAAGAGACAATATTGGCTAAAAACTCAAGGTTATATTTAAAAAACTAAAGGTGCTCCACTTTAGCATAATTAAGGAACTAAATATGCCTAAAATTATATTGATACTAGTGAAATTGCCCGTGCTTTGCGCGGTGGTGAAGATATTTAAAAATGATCCCTTTTTATATATTTAAGTGAGATAGAAGAGATAAAAAATATTATCCACATACATACATAAATTAATTCTATACACTTTATGAACCAAAAATTCATAAACATTTTGCATAGAGCTGAAATGCACTTCATTTTCGTTTTTTTTAAAATAAAAATAAAAATTAATAATAATAATGTTCTAAAAAATTTATTTTTGAATCTCTCTCTTCTCTATAAATATTTTATTTAATTTATTAGTAAAACATTTCTATTTCTAGAATATTCTTGTACTCAAATTAAAAAAAAGTGAAATGCAAAGTTAAGATGCTAAACACATAAATAAATTTTATTTTTTAATATGAAGGTAAAAGAAAGTTTGATATTAATACAATTTACCAAAAATCTAGTACTATGCAATATGTATTTGTCAGTTTTGCCATATGCACTAAATACCTCCAATTCCTTCTTTATAGCAACTCTCAAATGCTATCGTGTTGTATTTTCCAGAAGGAAAAATGACGCCATTATTAATTTTTTAATAATTCAACAAACATCCCTTAACAACTCATGTCTACTCGTTTAATTGTTCGTCAATCGTTAAACAATATTTTTCATTTTTTAAAATATTCTATAAGTCCCAAGAAAGAAAATATACAGACAATAAAGAACATGAGTATCTCACTCACATAAGCAAATCTTTTCAAAAAGTTCACTTCAACCGCTATTTCTTCGGTAACATAGAAATGTGAAAACTCGATATTTTACTTTCCAGGAGCTAGGTCACTCCTCTAACCAAGATTGCGCTAAAATTTCAAAGAATGGCTTATTACAAATCGATGGCTTGGATCTATTACTCCATCTCAACACTATTTTTCGTCCATTTCGCATTAAGCTCCTGACTTTTTTGAGAATAAGAACTAATGCAAGAAGGAAGTAAATTCTTTGAAGTAATAAACTAAGTGGCCACGAAATTAATAAGATGTCATTTAATCAAATTGTGACGAATATACTCATGGCAAACATGCTATTTATTTTTGGTAAGAAAATGCAAGATATATATATTTCTTGCATCGACATAGGCAATGCTAAGCGCTGAATGATTGTGACTGATGCTATATTTTCTTCCACATCATTTGTGTGTTGCCTTTGTGCATTACTTTAATATATATATGAAAATCGAGAGAGCAAAAACGTGCAGCAAATAAAAAACAAATAAAATTAAGAACATTGACATTTTTTAGGGGAAAAAAAATCCATACCACACCAAAAACAACTCTCATTTTTAATTTTTTTTTCAGGCAAGAATACATTAACTTTTTCCCATATCTTTGACATTATGTGGTACTTCTTCATAAGTTTTATTTTGCTCATGGCATCACCAATCTTTTGTCTCTTTTGGCAATTCTTTCAACAACATATGAGTTACTTATATAGGCATATATGGAGAAATATTATAAAATAGTGTCATATCTTACACATTAAATATTTGGGGTTATGGAAATGAAAGGCATAAGAGTTATGAGTAATATTAAACATAGAAGTTATGAAGATGAAAAGCATGAGAATTAAGAGTAATTTAAACATAGTAGTTATGGAAATGAAGAGGTGTTAGTTAATGTATGTAGCCTCTCCTTATTTTAATTATTTATATTATTGGAGCTATCAAGAAGGATATAATTCATGTGTAGTACCTAAAATTTAAATTATACTAAAATGAGGTAAAAACCCAAAAAATTCAGAAAAAGGATAAATGTGAATGATGCCCAAAGAGAGGTGCCACATAAACTTTTTCATTCCCTACTTTATATATAGATATAGATTGGCTAAAAACTCTATTACATTACATTGAATTTTAAACACGAGACGTGTCTTAAAAATTAAATAAATTTTTTCTTTTTCTAAATCATGCATTTTTGGAGCCTTTTTTAATGCTTAGTCAAAACTCTATTTTATTCCTACATACTTACAGTTCTAAATTTTAAACACGTGATGTTATATTTTTAGGGAGTTTGGTACGAAGAAAAAATATTTTTAATTTTTTTTATATTTAATTGGCTAAAATATTTTTAAAAAAATTTTGCTTATGAAACTCATTTTCTCCATTTGGGGGAAAATAGTTTCCTTATCAGGAGAAAGAAAAATATTTTTCAAAATTCTTTCTCAACCTTCCCCTTACCAACCCACCTCATACACTTATACTCACCCACCCAACCCCACCCCACCCCTACTTACCTCAACCCCTCTATTCAAAATATTTTTTTTCTTTTTCAAATTCCAGTTTTTTTTCCATCATCATCTTACCCCTACCTCCAAATCTCTTTATTTACTTTTCTTTTTGTAATTTCAAATTTCTACTTTTTTTTTTGTCTGCACCACTAACCCCACCCCCACCCCTGCCTCCATTCCCCATCCCGTACAAAAAAGTGTTTTTTTCTTTTTTTGATAATTTTCAAACTTTTGTTTTTTCGTTTTTCTACATCACCCACCGCCCACATCCACGATCAGTGGCGGAGCCAGAAGCTTCACGAAGGGTGTTCAAAAAAAAAAAAATTGTAGCTAGTGGGAATTGAACTCATTACCTTATATATACAGTGTAATGTTTCGGCGAAGGGTGTTCGGATGAACACCCTTGCACCCCCCTAAATCCGCCACTGCCCACTACCCCTTCCCATATCCCACCCCGCATAAACGGATTTTTTTTTTTACTTTTTTTTGTAATTTTTAAATTATGTTTTTTTCGTTTTTCTACACAACTCCCCCCATCCCCACTCCCACCCCCTCGGGATATATATATATATATATATATATATATATATATATAATTAGGTATATATATATATATATATATATATATTACATATTTACTTATATAATTGGTATATTTTACAGGTTCCAAAGTTATGAGTATGGAGATTCATGTGTGTGAAAGTTTACGGGTTTAGAAATTATAAAGTTTACTGGTTCAAAAGTTTGCGGTTTCAAAAGTTTAGCGGTTCGAAAGTTTATGAAATTTGTGGGTACGGAAGGTTGTTGGTTTGAAAGTTTATGATTTCATGTTTATTATATTTTAATTATTTATGAATATTCTTGATAAGTTAGTTTCCTTAATTTACGTGCCAAACACCGTAAAATGAATAAGATTACTACTTATTTTTTAAGAAAATATTTTCCACGAAAAATATTTTTCATTATACCAAACACACCCTTAATTAGATTACTTTTTCTATTTAGATTTGTATAAATTTGGAAAATTTATTTTTCTTGCCAGATTCGCTAACAAGCTCGTTGGAAACTTCATTCTTCCAACTTTCTACGTTACTATAAGCAACTAATGATCGTATTCGCGTGATGCACGATTAAATATTAAAATTAGTAATTAAACTAAATTATGATCGTACTTTTTTTAATATGTTAGTTTGTTTTTAATAAATATTAATTATCTTTTTAGGAGGCGGAGCAAGGATTTTAACTTTATATGTTCTGAATTCTGGAATATGGACTTCAAGCGTTAATGATTGAGTTCTAAATTTAATATTTATATTTATTTTATGAATTTAAAATACCAAATACACTGTTTGAGCAAAAGCTATCGGTTTCGACCGAAGCCGTAGATCGGCTTGTGTCTCCGCCCCTGATCTATTTGCCAATACGATACATCAAATAATAAAATCTCTATTAAATTAAATGACTTATATAGTCATTAAATAACTTTTTATTCTATAATTTTCTTTATTATATTATCCAATGTTTAGTAATATTACATTGTTAATAAAAATTTTATTATCATATTACTTTGTTTAATATTTTTGCCAGCTCGCTTTCTTTTTTGTAATATAAGAGAAGATATGTATTTTATTAGTCTTGAAATATTTTTTATTTTGAATTTTATTTTATTGTTCAATAATATTATTTGAATTTTAACGAGTAAAATCTCTATCAAATTAAAGAGAATTCTATCGGCATCGAATAACTTTTTTCTTATATATTTTTATCTATTATATTATCCAATATTTAGTATTATTACATTGTTAATAAAAATATATTAGCATGTTACTTTGTTTAATATTTATGTTTGCTGCTTTCTTTTGTATAATATTTTTCAAAACATTTTAATTCTCAAATAAACGTCTATTTCTATGTGAGAGTCATTTTGTTTTGAAAAGTTATTATGGCTTTGCACGTTTCCAATAAGAGAGTCCATTTGATTTGGATTATATGTATTTTTATTTTTATCTTTTAAAATGTGTGCAAAAAAATATAAACCTATTATTAGTGCTGGATTTTCTATTAATAAATTTTTTTTTCTACTCCTAGTTATATTATAAGAGTTTTTCTTCTTCTTCTTCTTCTTTTTTTTTCTTTCCAGTTATTAGTTTTAGTCCAAAAGAATAATAAAATCTCTATTAAATTAAAGGGATTTATATAATCATTGAGTAAAAAAGTTCTATATTTTTGTTTATTACATTATCCAATAGTTAGTGTTTTTACATTGTTAATAGAAATTGTTATTAGCATCTTACTTTGTTTAATATTTTTGTCTACTCCCTATGTTTTTTATCTCCTTTTAATAATATACTAGTAGTGATACCCGTGCGATGCACGGTCTATATTAAAAAATATTAATTAATTAATTATGATCGGGCTTGTTTAATCATATTAAATCGTATTTCTTTAATTAAATTCAATTGTTATCTTATTTGTCAATACGATATATCCAATAATGAAATTTCTATTAATCAAAGGTACTTATATGCTCCGTGAATAACTTTTTTGTTATATATTTGTCTTTATTATATTAGATAATGTTTAATATTCGCTTTCTTTTTATAATATATAAGAAGATATATAATTCATTACTATTGAGATATTTTTTTATTTTAAATTTTATTCTATTGTTTTTAATAATATTATCTATATTTTAATGAATAAAACATCTGTTAAACTAACGGGACTTATACAGGTAGCGCATCGAATAACTTTTTTGTTATGTATTTTTCTTTATTATATCATCCAATATTTTATATTATTACATTGCTAATAGAAAGTTTTATTGATATTACTTTATTTAATATTTTTCAAAGAAAGTTTTTGTAATATAATAGAAGATATATATTTTATTACTTAAAAATATTTTATTTTAAATATTATTATTTGATTCTCAATAATATTGTCTGAATTTTACTGAATAAATACACTTTTATTTTAAAAAGAACAAAATCATAACTAACCTAAACCAACCCTCACCCATGTTTGAGTAGTAGTTAATTTATGCGTTAATTTTCAATAATTAATTATTAACCCATCATGCCATATAGCTTTTTTCTAGGCTACTACTTTTATTAAAGTGGTGCCTTTTCTTTGGTTTTTAATAATATATAGATAATTATTCTCAATAATATTATATGCATTTTAATGAATAAATACACTTTTTACTTTAAAAAGGAAAACAAAAATGATTTAAAAAATGAAACAAAAAAATTAACTAACTTAAACTAACCTTCACCCATGTTTGAGTAAATAACTTTAGCAATTAATTTTTAATAATTAATGATTAATTAAATAATTATTTATTAACTAATTATGCCATGTGGCTCTTTTCTAGACTACCACTTGAGTTAATCTTGTATGTTTTTCATTGGCTGTTAATAATGTATAAATGTAGATTGTTCCATTAATAATTTCAATTGGGAAGTTACCTCTAGTAAGATATCAACTTAGAAATGTCTAACATATTATAAAATAAAGTTTAGTAATTTCACTTGAGAAGTTACCTCCTTCAAAATATCAACTAATAAGAAATTTCAAACATAATACAAAAACATAATATACAAAAAAAAAGGGGGACTTCGCTCAATTCCCTTCCCCCCCCCCCCCAAATAAGTCTTAAATTAGGACCTGCATTTTATCATTTTGAAGTCAGACATAAGGGAGATTAATTAAAAATTCGAATATCAAGTCTATGTTCGCAAATGGAAACTTAGCAGGCTTCAGCCATATGAAGCATATGTGAAAAACCTGCAGAACTTAAACTCTATCAAACACTCCGAAATTCTATCTAATCATCAAAATAACATCTGAAACAACGAATCGAATCTCTAAAACATATGAAATCAACATGAAACGCAAGAACTTCTAAAAACACAACCGAGCATCTGACTCCTATTAAATCAATTTGGAATGACGCCAAACTTTGCAAACAAGTTTCAAAAAACAAAATAAAACTATTCCAAGTCCGAAAATAGAAATCCAAACACAATAGCTACGAAGTCAACCTACGGTCAAACTTATCAAAATTCTAAGCCTTTAAATTATCAACTTTCGGTAAAATAACACAAATTAACCGACGGACCTTCGAAAATGATTTTAGGCTTACGCTCAAGTCGAAAATCACGATACTAACCTATTAGAGTCACCAAAATACCTTTACGATATCATTTTTACAAAAGTCAAATCTCGATCAATATTTTCAACTTGAGATTATAAAGTGAGAATCACTCATTAAAAATAGATCCCAAAGCATCCGAAAATCGAATCTGGCCATGCACTCAAGTCATAATTCACAATATGAATCCACACAATGTAACAACCCCAGCCGGTTATTTTGAGAATGAACACCCCGATTCCCTATTAATTGTTTTCCCCGTGTCTTTTTCTGCTATTGTGATTTGCTTGGATGGTTCATCTTGAGTTTAGGAGTGTTTTGGGACACTTAGTCCCTAAAAGATAGTAAGTCTTAGAATTTAGATCGTAGTCAGAACAATGAGAAGACGACTCCAGAATAAAATTCCCTAGATTCTGTTAGCTCCGTTGGGTGATTTAGGCTTAGGGGCATATGTGGATTGTATTTTGGAGGTCCGTATATTATTTAGGATTGAAATGGGGAAAGTTGAATTTTTGGAGTTTTGGGCTGATAGTGGAATTTTTTATATCAGTGTCGGAATTCGATTCTGGAAGTTGGAATTGGTCCGCCGTGGTGAATGTGACTTGTTTGCAAGTTTTGGGGTCAATTGCATGTGGTTTGGTTGGTTATTGGATGTAGAATTTTGGAAATTCAAGTTCATTAGGTTTGGATTGGAGGGTGATTCGTGATTTTAGCATTGTTCGATGTGATTTGAGGGATCAACTAATTGTATGGTTCTTTAGGATTGATTGGTATGCTTGGTTTATATCTCGGTGGCCTCGGGTGAGTTTCGGATGTTTAACGGGTTTAATTTGAACTTAGGCATTTTCTGAAGTTTGTTGAACCTGATATAATCGCACCTACGGATGTAGGACCGCATGTGCGGAGCCGTAGAAGAGGTTAGGAAGCTGCATATGCGGAATACGGCTTGGGCATCAGAAATCGTAGGTACATCCCGGGTATTGCAGAAGCGGAAAGAGACCACAGATGCGACCCCAGATCGGATAAGTGACTTTCGTACCTGCAATACTTTTTACGCAGCTACAGGAACGCCATACGACCCCATGAACACAGATGCGGAAATTGTTGGTAGAAAAGTTGATTTCGAGGGTTTCAAATTTCATAGCACAAAATATGATTTGGAGCTTGGTGGGAAGTGATTACTTGAGGGATTTTTAAGGAAAACTATTAATTCTAACTCTATTTTGGATCATATACATAAATCAATTGTTGTTTTCCTAGTTTCATTAAGGAATTTGAAGGTGGAAGTTTGAAAATGGGGAAAAACGTTCCCCAATTGAAAATCTAAGGTTTGAATAGGAATTTACATCGGATTGGGATGATTTTTGTACGAGTGAAATAGTGAGTGATGGGTGTTCATAATTTGTTATTAATTAACAAATTCCGAGACATGGTCCTGGGGAGAATTTTTGGGCATTTTTTATTCTCATGCCTTAGCTTTGAACTCATTAGTTAAATAAGTTGTTTGTAGCTAAATTTATGTTATGTAATTGGTTTGATTAGATTTGGGCTACTTGTAGTTGGATACTAGTGGCAAGAGCATGACTTCAGATTGATTTTGAGCTTGGTTCGAGGTAAGTGGCTTGCCTAACCTTGTTTAGGGGAACTCCCTTAAGGATTTTGCTACCGATGGTATATAAATGTCGTGTACATTGGTGACGAGTGCGTGCACGTGCTAATTATTGAAAAACCTCGATTTCATTAAGTAATTAACTATGCTTTCCTTTAATTGAGCGATACTAGTATATGTAGCCTCCTATGTAGCTGAGGAAAGCATGTTTATGTGCCTTAACTTTCTTATCTGCTTTAACTATCCACCTGGATTATGTGTAGCATATTTAGAGTAACAATTACCTATCTTCTTTACTACGAAGTTGATTAGAACTATAGATTTTTATTACCTGGAACTATTTTGTATATTGAATGGGTTGTCTATTTATTGTGGGACTACGAAATGGTATTTCGGGAGATTCCCCTATATGTTTATATTTTGGGACTACGGGACGCTATCCCGGGAGATCCCCCTTGTACTGGATATTTACTTTAGGACTACAGAACGATATTTTGGGAGATCCCCCTGTACATTTATGATGTAAAATATGATACGACACGTAGTCATATAAAGGAAAGACACGTGGAACCAAGACAGGGATGCCCGAAGACCGAACGCATCTATTCTGCTAGTCACCGGAAGGGATAGCATTCATATAGGTATATTAAATTCTTCCTACCCGGTAGAATTTAATAAAATTATTTTGTAGCATTAAGAGCGATGACGTGTTATATGTTCATCGTTAAATATCTTCAATAGTGGCTCTCATAATTGACATTAAAGGAGGACATGATCCTAGGACCTCCTTCCCCGGACACAACTATAAATATTGAGCCCAGTTATCATTGTAAGGGATATGAATTTTCTGGCTAACTTACACTATATTCTATACAAAGCTTAATGCAATTTTACTTTCTCGCTTTTTGATCTCATCTTTGTTGTGCCTGGAAACCTTGTTCTCGAAACTGCCATCTCTATTGTTTCATCTACATTTTAAGGCTAAATATTATATAATTCTTTAATTATTATATTATTTCATGATCAAATTAGTTCACTTGTCTAAAAACTACGTATAAATTTTACTGTATTGTTTTACGAGTAAACGTGTCTATTGCTTGACTATTCCCTGGTGGAAGAGTTGTAGTTAATTTCAACCTTTTAACTCTTTTCTTTATCTTAGATTAGGTTTGTATGGGGTCGAATCGAATATATCGAATGAAAGTCGAGTACGCCTCCTTTTACGCCCACAAAGGCCAAGTATATCTTTCCTCACGCCCATATGGCATAGGTGGTACGCCTTTAATAACGAAGGCGTAACGTCAATTCGCCCACATGGGCACTCTGCCCCCTCCGTCCTTTTATATTTTTGGGACGTCAGTAGCCCTTAAATGAATTTGTTTTGACGAGGGAACCCTCATTCTATATTTTTGGGACGTCAGCAACCCTTATATTTTTGGGACGTCAGCAGCCCTTAAACGAAAACGACACCAGGTCCAAAGATATAATGGAAGTCTCCACCAACCTCCTGAGCTCCCTAAATGAGGTTGGTGGTAGCGCTACCATCAATACTACCCCTGATACCACGCTAGAGACAGAAGCTTCACCTTCCCCATCCGGGAACCTTGTGACCTTACAGGACAAGTAAGCTTCCATATCCGCTGTAAAAGTAGCACCCCCAGCGGTCAGAAAGTTACTGGAAGAATGGTTGACGAGCACCATGAGCGGCTTAGTGGAAAATACATCACAAAGTCACGCAGAAGCAGAACCAACGATGAGTATCGCTGCCACAGCGGACGAGCAAGAGTAAACACGAACCAACAACCAACCCGTCGAAACACAAATGCATGACGACACACTAGTGTCCTTTCTGAGAAAGATGGAAGAAATGGAGAGCGAAAACAAGGTCCTCCGTGACCAAATAAAAGAGCATCAGGATAGGGTCGACAAGATCCGAGGAGCGTCCAAACTGCTGCCTAAACGCGACGTGGGGAGGTTCTTAGAACAAACCTACTCCGAGGAAGCAACCCCTTACACCATCCCAAAAACTTTCAAAATGCCTCCTTATCTGAGGGTGTACTATGGGACTACCGACCCCGAGGGTCATCTCATCCATTATGTCACCGCTGTGAAAGGTAATGGCTTGTCCAAAGAATAGGTATCATCTGTACTGCTAAAGAAGTTTGGCGAGACGCTGACCGGAGGAGCCCTGTCATGGTACTCTCAACTCCCCGCTAAAGCAATCTCAACCTTCGAAGAAATGGCAAAAAATTCGTCACCGCACACGCCGGCGCGAAGAAGGCAGAGACGCGGGTGAACGACATCTTCACCGTCAGACAAGCCACAGGTGAGGGCCTCAAGGACGTCCTCGCTAGATTCAACAGGGTGAGGATGAGTCTGTCAAACGTGTCCGAAGGCATGGCGGTAGCCGCCTTCTAGAACGGACTTAGTAGAGACGGTTCTAGAGCAACCAAGAAGCTACTAAGCCGACTCATGAAATATCCTTCCACGACTTGGGATGAGATTCACAACGCCTACTGCGCCGAGGTACGAGCAGACAAAGATGATCTCAATGGGCCGACCCGACGACTAACAACTATACACTCAGACACATGGAAAGATCGACGTAACGAGGGACGTCGAGAACTCCCCTTCACCCCAGTAAAGAACGCAATCGACCATACATGAGGTCTTCTCATCCGCCCCCTCGTCATGCAGACGCACTACAACAACGTCTCGCCCCGCTTAGAAACGAAAAAGGTACGCCCCCTTTACTCTCGTCATATAATTTTTATGTCTCTCCCTCAGAGATAGTGTACGCACTGGAAAAGCTTGGCTCTAAGTTACAGTGGTCTCAGAAAATGAAATCAGACCCCGCCACGAGGAAGTCAAACGTCTTGTGCAAATTCCACCAAGAGCGGGGACACAGGACCGAAGATTGCATAGGCCTACGACAGGAAGTCGTCAGGATGCTAAATCAAGGATACCTAAAGGAGCTGCTTAGCGACAAGGGAAAAGCCAATTTCGCACGCGGGCGAGAACAGTCTCGTGGACCACCAAAGCCACCCTCCCCGACATGAACCGTAAACATGATCGTCAGAGATGGTGCCGACGTCGCTATCAACCATGTCAAATTCGCCAACACACACAAACTAAAGCGAACCATCTCCCACGAACGATACGATAACCTCGAAGAAAGTATCACCTTCGATAAGTCTGACGCTGACAGTTTGTGTTTTTCCCATTATGACGCTTTATTTATCACTTTACGTATTATTGATACAGACATCAGGAGAGTCATGATCGATGACGGGAGTGCCACCTGCATCATCCATCCAAGAGTCCTTTCACATATGGGACTCAAGGGTAGGATAATACCCTGTTGTATAACTCTAACTAGTTTCAACAATGCAGTGGAACGTACATCAGGAGAAATGACTTTGCCCATCCTTGCGGGGGGTGTCACATTGAAGACAACTTTTCACATAATGGACCAAGAAACGGCGTACAATGTTATCATCGGACGCCCATGGATACATGCCATACGAGCGGTCCCCTCAAGTTTATACCAGGTGGTCAAGTTCCCTACCCCATGGGGGATATTCAACATCAAATGAGAGCCACGCACAGCGCAAGAGTGTTACAAGATAACACAATATTGCGCCCATACCCGACACCTGAATAGGGCAAGCGCAGAAGCATAATAATTAGCCATGTCAGGGACCAAAATGGACCCGACGACCGATACCATCAGAGACCCGGACATTGTGCAAGCCTACAAGGAAACGATCGAGGACCTCAATCCGGTTCAACTGGATCGCCACAACCCCGAAATGAAAGCATACATCGGCCACGGGCTCACCAACCCAAGTAAGTACCATGAATTTTTGACTGACTATGCAGACACATTTGCTTTTTTCCATGAAGACATGCCAGGAATCTCGCTAGACATCACTACCCACAAATTCAACAACGACCCGTAACATCTGCCGGTACGACAAATCAGAAACAAATTCAATGCTGCGATCAATGAGGCAGTCCACGAAGAAGTGGACAAGTTACTCGCCAACGGCTCTACCAGAGAGTCAAAATACCCGCAGTGGGTCGCCAAGGTAGTGATGGTCAAAAAGAAGAACGAAAATTGGAGAATGTGTGTGGACTTCACCGACCTGAACAAGGCATGCTCCAAGGACTCATTCCCCCTCCCGCACATCGACCAACTGATTGACGCCACTACCGGACATGAACTACTAAGCTTTTTGGACGCATATTCCGGCTATAACCAAATCTTAATGGCCGAAGAAGATCAAGAAAAAACCACGTTCATCACACACCAAGGTACCTATTACTACAAGGTGATGCCCTTTGGGCTAAAAAACACGGGGGCCACATATCAAAGATTGGTCACTAAGATGTTCAAGGAACAGTTCGGCAAGACCATAGAGGTTTATATCGACGACATGCTAGTGAAGTCCGCTAGAAAGGAGGATCACATCAACCACTTGCAAGAGGCCTTCGAAATACTGAAAATGTACGGGATGAAACTGAATCCTGAGAAATAAATGAATACAAAAATAAACAAACAAATAAAAGGAAGTTTTTGCCAAATGATTAATTGTATGCGATTGTATCCATTTATTCACCCTTTTGAAGTATTATGTATTAGGATTTTGCCCTGAATTTTTAATCTATTAGGACTCATTTTTTTGAAGGAATGGAAAAAGACTCATAAAAAGACTAAATCTCCTTAATATGTCTTATCCTTTTCTTGGAAGACAAGTTTTACACATCTATAAATTAAGGATCTCTACTTCTCACAAGTGCATAAAAACATTATCCACAATATAGTCGTTAAAGAGTTTTGTTTCGGGAAATTTTTTTCTCTTGATAGTTTTTCTTCTTTTATATTAATTAGTTTTATCATATGTAGATCAATTGATCAAACCATTATAAATTATTACGCTTAGTTTAGTATATATTTTTATTTTGTCGTCTGATTTATCGTCCACCAGGCTTTGTATTGTTAGTTCTCGCATGCACCATGTTATTTCAATCCCAACAAGTGGTATTAGAGCCAATGGTTCAGAGTCAATGGTTGAACAAGGTTGAAAACAGATTCGATGCGTGTTTAGATGAAGACAATAATGAAGACCTATTCATCATGATGCTATATGTGGAGATAAATTTACAATCACAATTGTATTCAAAACGCATGTTGTTGCATCTTTATTGAAATAAAAACTCTTTCTAACCCATATTTTGGCCATTTTTAACCAATGGTGGTTTTAAGTCATGCCAGCTTGCAGCGCATGAATTCCAATGTTAGTTTAACTCACGCTTCTGTTTAATGTATGTGCTTCTTTTACCCCATATTTATTCTTAACATGTAGGCTTTTTTTAACCCATACTTGGGCTTCTTTTAACTAATACCAAGATTTTCAACCTATACCGATTTTTAATCATGACAAGCAGTAGTGATAGATTATGTGTTGAAGGTGAATCAACTTTGTCAAGAAAATTCAGGACAAGGGGAGATTATTAGGATTTTGCCCTGAATTTCTAATATATTAAGACTCTCTTTCTTGAACGAATGGAAAAAGACTCCTAAAAAATTAAATCTCATTTATGTGTCTTATCCATTTCTTGGAAGACAAGTTTTGCACATCTATAAATTAAAGATCTCTGCTATTGGTGTTCATAAAAATCCGTAACACCAAACCAAACCGAAAACCAAATCAAGCCGACCAAAAAAATTGATACTTTTTGGTTTGGTTTTGGATTAGAATTTTAAAAATCGATCAAATTTGGTTTGGTTTTTGTCTAAATCAGGAAAAAACCGAACCAAACCGACTATTGGAGTAGCTATTTAAAATTTATTATTACACACACACACACACACACACACACACACACACACACACACACACACACACACACACATATATATATATATATATATATATATATATATATATATATATATATATTGTTATACAAATTTTCAAAAAAATTATGGTAAATGTTAATAGTTTGCACTTTTAGTATAGTTCTTTACCTTTATATTGTAGTTTGATTATATTTGTAGTTTTCTTTTGTATAGTGTAAGAATCCATTTTGTGTTAAAAATAATATATTTTTAATTGTGTCTTTAAATTATTTATCAGTATTTGATTCAATTATTATCAATATATCTTGGTAAATAATAGATTTCTCAAAGGGCAATTGCTTTGATAGTGTTACATTGCAATGTGTTTGGTAGTGTATGTCTTATATTTAAGAAAAACCCGATAAATAACCGAAAAAATCGAAAAACCGACATAAACCGAATCGAGAAAACCCGACTTAATTGGTTTGGTTTGATTCTAATATTTAAAAACCGACTTACTTGTTTTGCTTTCTTTTTAGGAAAAAATCAATCCAAACCGTACCATGAATACCCCTATTCTCTGCTTCTCACAAGTGCACAAAAAAAAAGTCTACAATATAGTCATTAAAGAGTTTTGTTTAGGGTAAGATTTTTCTCTTGAAAGTTTTTTTCTTTTATAGTTTTATCCTATGAAGATGAGTTGATCAACCATCATAAACTATTATGCTTAGTTTAATATGTATATTTTTTGTCGTCTGATTTGTTATCCACCAAACTTTGTATTGTTAATTTTCGCATGCACCATATTTTTTCAATCCCAGCACTACATTCGGTATCTCAAAAATTGAATTATTCCCTTTCTCTTTTAGACAAAAATAGTTTCACTGTTTGAAGTAATTTCTAATATAGCAGAATGTTATTGCAAAAAAATATAATATATTCTAAACAGTTATATTCTTATCTTAATAATTTATCACTGGAAATGAAAGCTAGAAGCTGGGATGAGATTAGGGGTGTGCATTCGATTTTGACTCTTATCGATAATTACTTATCGATTATCGATTTGTACATATGCTTATCGTTATCGTTTCAATAAGGTTTCGATTTTTTCGATTTCAATTTATTAATTTTTGGGGCTTATCGATTCGGTTATCGATTACACTAATAAGAAAATTTACTGGATTCCACGGAAAGTATATCGCTATAAACACGGTTAACTAATATGGACAAAAAGAAGCTAAAATAAGACGAACACTGTTTATAACATAAAATTGTGTCAATAGACATATGCAACGAAAATAAAGTAAGGTATCAAATATATGCCACCAACACTCCAACGATATTAAAAAAATAAAAGTACATTATCACTGCTAATTTTATTTTCCATTAATTTGAACTTCATTCCCTTCAGCTTTAAATATGATCATTCCTTAAATGTGGTAGATGAAATAATTAAGGGTGTGCATTCGATTTATCGATTCAATTTTGACCCTTATCGATAATTACCCGATTATCGATTTGTACAACTGTTTATCGTTATCGTTTCAATAAAGTTTCGATTTTTTCAATTTTATTTATCGATGAACCGATAATAAATAATTGATTCGATTTATCGAAAAACTAATTCGATCGCATAACATAAAATAAGATCTGGCATTCAAAGTGGTATGGAGGATGTAAGCTTCATATTAAGTTTCAACTACTTTACAGCGTGAATTGGACATGGACGCTAGCAATAAATGCAACGGTATCTTAAATAGGTTTTTGAAAGATTTTTGAATAAATTTTTATTAAATTTTGGGTATAAAGAAAATAAAACATAAAGAAATAAGAAAAAAAGAAAAGACAAAATATTAGAGGAAGCCGATTGTGATAAATTTTCAAAGCTAGCAGTTAGGAGTGACAATGGCTCGGTTCGGCCGATTTTTTTATAAAATATGCACCACACCAGTTTTTTGATTATTCTATTTTGTGTAATTAAACTTTTTGAAACCGTCTAAATCATCTTGGTTTCTCTTCGGTATCAGTAAGGTTCGGTTAATTTTTGGTATTTTTTTAAAAATGTTATGTAAGAGTTGTTAATAGAAATTGGAATGCAATAAAATGCGTACTTATTTAGAACTTCGACGAACTCTCTGGATATTTGTACAGTTAAAATAACAATGATCAAAGGAATATGAAAGATAGTGAGAATAGAGATTTGTTTCACTTTTCTACTACAACTTAAGAGAAAGTGAGCAAGGACAAAAAAATATATAAATCACACAAGTTGGAATATATTAATCAAGATTGGACTTAAGAATGGAGTCTATTAGAAGATTAGGTATACAATAAGAAATACCTAAATTATACGAAAAGAAAGACATTTAATAGCTTATGGTTTGTTACTCAAGATCGCTAAATGTTCATTACTTTATGGTTTACTATTCAAGATCGCTGCAATACTTGTGACTTGCTACTCAAGATAATAGCTAAAACTAAATTAGTTTCAATAGGAATAGCATAATAGGTTTGAGAGTTAAGAATTTGCGCTTTAATCGTTTTCATATTCACAAGGCCCAAGTAATGTCTAATTATTTTTAAACTTAATATATAAATATAGTTTTTTATATAAAATTATCCGGGACGATATTTTCTCGATTTATTTTTGTAAAAATTCAAACTTACCCTAATTATCGGTATAGTTATAATTTTATGTAAAAACCTATAATTCTATTTTTTTAAAATCTAATAATGGATTCGGTCCAATCGATTTGGTCGGATTTTTAAGATCCATTGACACCCCTACTACCAGTTGCGCATTACTTGGATATGAAAAAGCCACGATTCAAATTGGCCTGCCATTTACACATCCGCTGGTTCAATACAATCACTGTTACATGAGATCCAACAATAAATACATACACTTACACTTCATTTTTGTTTTAGAAAAAAAATTAGAAAAAAAAAAGATTTTGTCCTATGCGCATAGTATAATTTTTCCGCCAAAAAATAGTGGAATATTTTCGATGTGTTTCTCCATATAGATATATTAATATGCATATATCCACGTACCAAACACAATAAAATATTGACTCATTATAGAAAAGAGAAATCTTTTGGCACCCAAAAGTTTCTATATAAAGGCAAAAAAGTCTGGCTTCAAGTACAAGCTTTTCTTTCATATATCACTACTCACAAGTATCTTTTTGTTTTTTTAAGTAAATTTTAAAAAAAAGACAGAATGGGTTTGAAAGGTAAGTTAATTGCTAAGATAGAGGTCAAATGTGCTGGAGAACTATTTCATGATCACTTCAGCTCCAAACCTCACCATATACCTAATATAAGCCCTGATAAAGTACACAATTTTGACATTCATGAAGGTGAATTGGGAACTGTTGGTTCTGTTGTTTCATGGAAATTTACCCTTGGTAAGCCTTTTCTACTTTTCTTTCTTTTATCATGCTTTTGTATGAGTAATATAATGCATAGTTCAATCGTCACATTTGATCAAGGTAGTAACCATGGCATAATGATTGCATCCTAATTACCAATTAAAGACCATACTAGAACTTACAATACTTTTACATCAGTGGGGTAGTCAGTAATTTCGTCAAAATTGTTCCAACTTTAAATAAATCAATAATTATTTTTGTCGATGAATGAGATATCAGAATTTTTAGATGAAACTATACAACATTTAACTAAATAATAAAACAAACTTTAATAGATCTATAAGTTTACAAATTAAAATTAAAATAACAAAAGATAACATTAGAAATTTTACTGATAAAAGCAAGCATAAACCAAAGGAAAGAGAGATCGGTCAAAGGGGTTTGTAGTTTGTAAAGAGCTTTCGTTGAAGAAATTTTTGTAAAGTTTGACTTTTAAATTATTAAATTTATTAAGAAATAACTTTTAATTAGAAAATTACTTCTACGATTAATTGTCATTTATGAGATTTAAGAGTTATTTTATTAGGAATTCTTTTAGATTAAAAAAGAAATCAAATGGACCATACATGACGTTTAATTTTGACAAATAAAATAAGTCAAACTTTGAACGCGTGAACAACATGCCACATTGAACACCTTGAACCGTTGGACTTCTAATTGTTTTCGATGTAGATGGGAAAGAGAGGGTGTTGAAGCAAGTAATTGATGCCATAGACGAAGAAAAACAAAGAATCACCTTCAAGTTTATTGAGGGAGATTTGCTGGAATTGTACAAGGCTTTTAGTGCTACTTTGGCTGCTGAAGGGAACTGGATAGAATGGATTTTTGAGTATGAGAAGCAGAATGAAGATATCCCAGAGCCTCTTACACTCTTGGGACTTGCTATTGATCTCATCAAAGACATTGATTCACACCATCACGGCAAATGATAAATCTTTGTCATAGCTGTGCCTGCTTTTAAGTGGTCCAATAAATGAATTACTTTTCGGTTTACTTTCATTATGTAATTTTGTGTGCATTAATTTCGAATGGTTTTTACCTATTTCGAATTTTTATTGAATAATAAAAGTATAAATTCTGTCTTTGGTGTGTTTTCTTTTTCTCACTTTTAGTGGGCGTTTGGACATAAGAATTGTCAAATTCCAAAATAGGAAAAAAATTTCAAGTGAAAATCGTATTTGAAATTTAAAGTTGTGTTTGGACATAAATATAATTTTGGGTTGCTTTTAAAGTTTTGTGAGTAATTTGGGTGAAAATTTTGAAAAATAATTTTTTTGGAGTTTTCATATTTTGAATATTTCCAAAATGCATCTTTAAGTGAAACTAAAAATTATATGAACAAATGATGATTTCGAAAAAAGTGAAATTCTTTTTTAAAAAAGGGAAAATTTTCTTATCTCCTTACGGGCTCTTAGTTAGTGGATAATGAATAATTGCGTTCTTAAGAAAAAGATAATAAGTAATAGTATATTCAGTTATTTAACTATGCAACTAGACAACGAAGCCGCCCATAATACGTGTCACACTCTAAAGTGAGATGAGATGTGTCACGACCCAGAATCTCAACCTCAAGGTTATATGACGCATAACGTCTACTTGTTAGGCAACCTAATATTAGTAAACAATTTAATAATAAAACAGTTCAAAACAGATAATAACAATTGTTAACGATGATTAAAGCTGAAATACATGAAATAAACCCATAACATAACGTGGTCTAACTCAACTCCAAAAGTCTAGTATCACAAGTACGTGAGCAATTAGAAGTTTATAAGTATAGTTTGAAATAAATACAATTGTACGAATGAGATAAAGAATAAAGATAGGAAATGGAAGGGACTTTAAGGTCTGCAAATGCCAGCAACTCTACCTCAAGTCTCCGAAGCAATATGATCTGGGCTGACGCACCTCTAAGCACCATTGGGACCAATACTACTGTCTGCACAAGAAGTGCAGAAGTGTAGCATGAGTAAAACCAACCCAATGTAATAGAAACCATATTGTAATCAAGTTATTTTCCTCATTTTACATCCATAATAACAAATGCACACACATGCGCGCGCGCGTGCACACACACACACACACACACACACACACACACACACACACACACACACACGCACACACGCACACATACGCGCGCGCGCACACACACGCATATATATTTAATAACAAGTAGAACAATAAAATATTAACTAGGAAGGGACATGCGAAAGGAAAAATATCATAAAAACGGCAAGTACGAAAGCACAAAATAAGCAATAATATAACCAAGTAAATCACCAAAACCGGAAATCAAATAAGGAAATAAAATAAAGAAGGCACGGCATCACCCTTCGTGCTTTTACTCTCATCCTCACCATGTAATATCATAAATAGAATGGCACGGTATCACTCTTTGTGCTTTTACTCACCAACATGGCATCACCCTCCGTGTTTTCTCTCTCAAAATATCTTAATAAACGATATTGAATGCAAATAAGGCACGACGACACCCTTTGTACTTTTCACTCTTCCTCACAAATCAACAATATAAGTCCACATATAAATGCAAGGCGAAAAATAATTTCACTTCAGTTATAGTGCCATGATATCAAATTCAACTTTTAAAAATTTTCAACATGTTCAAAATAAACAATAAATATGAAACCAATAGTTACAAGTAATAATCTAACCTAAACATGGGGAAACAAAATCAAATAAATAACTTAAAATAAAGAAACAATTCCCACCCGCACGCTTTAACCCAATAACAACGTATATGTACACGTCACCGCATATATACCTCATTCCTACATATAATTCACGTGGAAAATAAACAACAAGTCTTAATCTATCGAGTCGAGGTTAACCACGATACTTACCTCATCCCGCAACCAAATTAATGCTCAATTGCGGGTTTTCCTATAGATTTAGCCTCCAAGCCAATCAGTTCTAACCAAATATAGCTCAAATAATTTAAAATAGGCTTTAGGAACTACCCATAAATGAAACAGATTCAGTCTTTAATGATTTTGGAAAAAATTCAATAAAAATCAACTTCATGCCCGCTTGGTCAAAACTTAAAATTCGGATCAAAACGCAATTGCTCATTCACCTCCGATGTCATGATCCGAAATTGCCACAATCACAACTGTGATGGCGCCTAATTACACTTGCTAGGCAAGCCAACAATAGAGATTTGTTATCCAATCATTTTACGTTTCAGTGGTTAACAATAAACAAGTTGTAACAAGTCAACTGATCGCAGAAGTAAATAAATAACAACTTTGATTATATAGTATCACTACCCAAAATCTGAAGTCACAATTCACGAATATTCTAAGATTTTTACTATAATTATTTATCCGAAAGAAGATAGATTGTTCCCTAAATAGGGAAAACAGTAAAGTATGGGGTATAGAAGGGGACGCTAGGGCCTATGGACATCGACATGTCTACCTTGGGTCTCTTATGGAATGAAGTCAACAGCTCATCTTAAGATCAGCTTGGACCAACACCAAAACCTGCACAGAAAGTGCAGAGTGTAATATCACTACTATTGACACCATATACTGGTAAGTGTCGAGCATAACCTTGGCGAAGTAGTGACCAGGCAAGGACAAGACAACACAAAACAAACCTGTACATTTTAACAATATACATGCCAATAACAGCGATAAAAGAAACAAGACATGTGATATTGGGTGGGGGCATGCTGAGGGGATCACAAGATAAAGGATCATAACAAAATATAGAACTCTGATCAACCGATATATATGCAACGGATAAGGACAAGTAATCACACTGATCAACCGATATATTCGTGCTTTTACTCTCATCCTTACCATGTGAATCAAAAAGGAATGATACGGCATCACCGTTCTTGCATTAACCCTCTCGTAAAGTGGTACGATATCGCCCTCTATGCATTAACATTCACAATATGGCACGAAATCATCCTTCGTGCATTAACACTCCGATAATATTGCACGAAATTACCCTTCGTGTATTAACTCTCTCCGTCACCAAAACAGTGAATAATAACAATAGGGAGATAGAAATATCAAGAACACATCTTATTTCAACAATTGGTTCCACAATACCGACCTCAGCTTTGAGTCAATACTCAATCAACCAAAACCTTAAATACAACAAGAATGATCAACATGGCGATAAACTTGTCTAAGCATGAGTAATATGATCACGGAAAGCTACAATTTCATGAATAAGACTCACTCGCATGCTGTAACTCGACAACAATGCATAAGTATTCCTCACCTCACCTATATATTGTACTCAACATTCAAATACATAGAAAATAGGTAAACAAGACCTAATCTCTCAACCTAAGTTAACCACAATACTCACCTCGCTTCAACGGCCAAACTCGAAGCTCAACCACAGTTTTTCCCTTCAAAAAAGCCTCTGTATAAATAGAATCTAGCAATTTACCAACCAAACAATTAAATTTAAGCCTTAGGAACTACCCATGATTGCAAAGAATTTAATTTAGGCTATTTTTTAAAAAGTCAACACTGCGGTCTTCTTGGTCCTAACCCTAAATTTAGACCAAAACTCGATTACCCATTCACCCCGAGCCCGAATATGTAATAGGTTTTGGAATCCGACCTCAATTTGAGGTCTAGATCCCCAAGTTTTGAAATTCCTAGTTTCTACCAAAAATCCCCAATTCCACTATGAAAACCATAGATTTTAGGTTGAAATGTTGTAATGAAGTGAAAGATTGAAAGAAACTAGTTTAGAATCACTTGCCAATGTTTTGAAAAGAAATGGTCTTTGGAAAATCGCCTTTTTTGTTTTAGGTTTTGAAAATTTGAAGAATGGAAGAAAACTCTCGTCTAAGTCACTTTTACACAACTGCAAATGTCGTATTTGTGACCTAACCACACAAATGAGAAGTCCTTCACACCTTTGTTGCCTCCGAAGCAAATGCGAAGGTTTGTCCGCAAATGTGAACATAGACCTCTACAATTGCGACTCTTGGATCGTATTTGTGATTACTGTCGTTCCCAGGTTTACTTCCAAAATGTAAAGAATGGGCTGAGTGCTTGGGACCGGGTCAATGCAGAAGTCAATATCCCTGTCGGGTGGCAACCCTGGTAGGTCTGTAGGAATACATCTGGAAACTCTCAGACAAAGAACCTCTGCACTAGAATCGCAGACATACGACAAATAAGCTAGATAGCCCTTCTCGACCATACGGCGAGCCTTCATATAAGAGATAACCCAGCTGGTTTAATGACTAGATGTCCCTCTCCACTCTAATCGAGGCAACCCCGACAAGCTTAAGCTCTCTATATTGGAGTGACAATCCAATATAACAGGATAAGGTGATAGCGAATCGATCCCCAAAATGACATCAAAATCGACCATATCGAGAAGTAGGAGATCTACACGAGTCTCGATACTCTCAATGGTAACCATACACAAATGATAAATATGATCTACAACAATAGCATCTCCCACAAGGGTGGACACATACACAAAAGCACCCAAAGAATCACGAGGCATAACCAAACATGAAGCAAAATAGGATGCACATACGATTAAGTAGAACCCGGATCAAATAACACTAAGGCATCCCTATTGCAAACTAAAATTGTACCTCTAATACCCATGTCAGATGACTCAGACTCAAGCCTGGCAGGAAAAGTGTAGCATCAGGGTTGGGCTCCACCACTCTAAACTACATCTCGAGGATGGGCCCTATCTAGCTGGCCTCCACCTCTAGTTGTCTCACCCCTACCTCTAGCTGGCTAAGCTGGTGGTGAAACACCCGGTGCTGGGACCATGGCACGAGAACCCTAATGCTGAGAATTGCTCGTGCTCAAGGGCAAAATCTAGTAATATGGCTTGAATCTCCACAAGTATAACAAGACGTTGGCTATTGTGACTGTTGACCCTCAAATTAACCCTATCGGCCTGAGTAACTACCTTGAAAACTCTGGAGCGGAGGTGCACTGATAGGAGGTAGTGGTGCACTATAGGCTAGCTGATTGGAATAATACATATGAGGGCTACGGCCACCTGAAGCACCGGGAGAAGCTTGGAGTGCTGAATGAAACGGACTGGGAGGATGGCCTCTACCAAAAGTACCACTACCTCCAGACGAGGCACTAGTGAATCTCCCAAAATGACGAGGTATCTTGTCAGATCCCTAACCACTGCCCTGATCTAGTACCATCTCGACTTGTTGGCAACATTGGCTGCCACCTGAAAAGAAATCTCACTCTAAGTCACCTTAGTCATCTGCAATCTAATAGGCTGAGCAAGTCCCTCAATACACCCCCTCATCCTCTCTCTCTCTCTCTCTCTCTCTCTCTCTCTCTCTCTCTCTCTCACTCTCACTCTCACTCTCAATAGGGAGCGGAATAATAGCATGATGGGCCAGATCTACGAATCAAGTCTTGTACTTAGTGACAGTCATAGAACCCTACTGCACCTCAAAGTACCTCTGATAGTCCTCTCTCTGAGTGATAGGAAGGAACTTCTCAAGAGATAGCTGAGAGAACTGATCCCAAGTAAGAGTAGGAGATCCAGCTGGATTGGTCAACATATAATCCCTCCACCAATTCTTGGTAGAGCCCGACAAATGAAATATAGCAAAGTCGAACCCAGTGGTTTCCACTATCCCCATGTTTTGCAACACCTTATGACAACTATCTAGATAGTCCCAGTGATCCTCTGAAGATCCACCGATGTAGTGCATTGGGAAAAGATTGGTAAACCTATCTAATCTCCACAAAGCCTCACAAGTCATAGACGATCCATCACTGTTCTGTGTTGCAACACCCGGCTGAACTGCCCTAATAGGCTGAGCTGTTGGCATCTAAAACTAGGGAGCCATCTGCTCCGAAGTGTGAGTAGTGGGAATCTATGCTCCTCCCCTAACTTGAGAGATAGATGGTACTACAGGAAATGTGTCGGTCTCTGCCACACTCTGGATGAGGCCCACTAAACGGTCCAAAGCATCCTGAATTATGGGGGTGTCAATGAACCCCTCCGGGACTTGAGTTGGTCCTGCTGACATGGTCTGGGCTGAAGCCTCCTCATGAAACTCTACGTGAGGCTCCACCGCTGGTGCTGCTACTCGAGCTTTAAGCTGAGCCCTGCCCCTACCTCAGCCTCATCCTCTACCCTCGTAGGAGCTGCCACTGGGGATCTAACTACTGATGAGCTGAAGATGCGGTACATGTTCTCGCCATTTGCGAAAGAAGAAGAGTTGAAGAGTTCGATTAGCATTGGGAGAACAAAATCGAATGACACGGAAGAATAGAAGTGAACTTGCTGCTAAACACTGTAGCTTCTGAGAGATAAGTAAAGATGTCTCTGTACCGATCCCTCAGACTTTAGGAAGCCTATTCATGAATTATGAGACCTAGGAAACCTAGTGCTCTGATACCAACTTATCACGACCCGGATTCCTCACAATCGGGACCGTGATGGCGCCTAACATTACACTTGCTAGGCAAACCAACAGTATAGATTTATTAGCTAATCCTTTTACGTTTCAGTGATTAATAATAAGCAACATGTAACAAGTCAAATGAATGTGGAAGTAAATGAATAACAACTTTGATAATGTGCTATCACTACATAAAACTCGGAGTAACAATTTACAAACATTTTAAGTATTTTACTAAAACAACTGTTTGCGAAATCGTGAAAACAATATAGTATGGGGTATAAAAGGGGATGCTAGGGCTTGCAGATGCCAACATGCCTATCTTAGGTCTCCTATGGAATGAAGTCAGCAGCTCGTCTCAAGATCAACTTGGAGCGACACCAAATTCTACACCAAAAGTGCAGAGTGCAGTATGAATACAACCGACCCTATATACTGGTAAGTGTCGAGCCTAACCTCGGCAAAGTAGTAACGAGGCTAGGACAAGATACCACAAAACAATCTTGTATAATACAACAATATATATGCCAATAACAACGATAGAAGAAACAAGACAAGTGATATCGGGAAGGGGCATGCTAAGGGGATCACAAGATAAAGGATCACAGCAAAATCTAGAATTCTGATCAACCGATATAATTATAACGGATAAGGACAAGTAATCACAACAAAAGAAAGTACATGGCATTACCCTTTGTTGTTTTTACTCTCATCCTCACCATATGAATAAAATAGGAATGACACGACATCCCCCTTCGAGCATTGACCCTCTCATAACATGGCATGGCATCACCCTTTGTGAGTTAACACTCCCAATACGGCACGACACCACCCTTCGTGCATTAACTCTCTCCCTTACTAAGACAGTGAATAATAACAACAGGAAGATAGAAATATCAAGAACAAATATTAATTCAACAATTTCTTCCACAATACCAACCTCAACTTTGAGTCAATACTCAATCAATACCAAAATCATAAATACGATAAGAACGATCAACATGACAATAAACTAGTCTAACCATGAGTAATATGATCATAAAAAGCTACAATTGCATGAATAAGACTCATTTGCATGCTATGACTCGGCAACAACGCATGGGCACTTGTCACCTCACATATAAATTGTACTAAAAATTCAAACACATAGAAAATAGGCAAATAAGACGTAATTCCTCAAGCCAAGGTTAACCACGACACTTACCTCACTCTGACAACTAAACTCAAACTTCAACCACATCTTTTCCCTTCAAACAAGCCTCCGGACCAATAGAATTTAGCAATTTACTAACCAAACGATTCAATTTAAGCCTTAGGAACTACCCATGATTGCAAATACTTCAATTTGGGCCATTTTTGACAAAGTCAACAAAAGTCAATAGCCAAGACCGCTTGCTCCAAACCCAAATTTTGGACCAAAAGTCGATTACCCATTCACCCCGATCCCGAATATGTAATTATTTTGGAATTCGACCTCAATTTGAGGTCTAAATCTCCAAGTTTTGAAATCCTTAGTTTCTACCCAAAAATCCCCAATTCCACCATGAAAACCTTAGATTTTAGGTTGAAATCTTGTAAAATAAAGTGAAAGATTAAAAGAAACTAGTTTAGAATCACTTACCAATGTTTTGGGAAAGAAATGGTCTTTGGAAAATTGCCTATTGTGTTTTGGGTTTTGAAAATTTGAAGAGTGGGAGAAAAATCCAGTCTAAGACACTTTTGCAAAGCTGCAGATGTCGCATTTGCGGCCTGAGATTCGCAAATACAAAGGGACCATCGCTAATGCGATGTCCTTCACACCTCTACTTCCTTCGCAAATGCGAACATGGACCTCCATAATTGCTACTCTATGATCGCATTTGTGATAACTACGCTTCACAGGTTTACTTTGCAAATGCGAAGGCTGTATGGCCAAGCTACTCCTCGCAAATACGGAACCTGCTGAGGTTGCAATAGCGATTCCTGATCTAGTATTTTCAAGATCAAAGGCCTACACGAGTAACTAAAACACCAGCAATGTTTTAAGTATTATTTTCACTCTGTAGCCTATCCAAAACTCACCCGAGCAAAACAGACACGCACATAAGACTAAAAATATCATATGAGCTTGTTCGCATGATTGAATTGTTAAAATAACACCTAGAACTATGATTTTAGCAACAAATCAAATGAAATTCTCAAGAACACTTCAAAATTTATATTTTCTCAACCGGACGTCCGAATCACATCAAACCAATTCCATTTTTCATCAAGTTTCGCAGACAAGTCAAAATGTGATATTGGACCTATACCGGGTTCCGGAACCAAAATACAAACCCGATATTGAAAAATTCAAACATTGGTGAAACACTTCCATTTCAATAAGCCGTTAACTTTCAAATTTCAACAAAGACCAATGTCTCGGGCTAGGGACTTCCGATTTTAATTATGGGCATACGTCCAAGTCCCAAATCTCCATCGGAACCATCAAATTATGAATCTGAGTTCATTTACAAAAACTCTTAACTAAAGTCAACTCAAAGGAAGTTTTAGGCAAAATTTCTTATTTTTATCAACTTTTAACATAAAAGCTATCCGAAAACATACTCGGACTGCATACGCAAATCGAGGAGAGCAAAATGAGATTTTAAGGCTTAAAAGTATATAATTAAGTTCTAAAACACAAGATGACCTTTCGGGTCATCACACCCGAGGCCATTTATGTGATTAGTTTCAAAATCTGACTTCAATTTGAGGTCAATATCCTAATTTCTCAAAATCCCCAATTTCTAACTAAATCCCTAGTTTGTACCATGAAAAAGAATAGATGAAAGGTTAAAATTAATTGATGTTTATGGAAATATAATAAAATAATTTAAAATCTACTAACCTATGGGTTGGGATGCCTCTTCAAAATTACCTTTAGGACGAGCTCAAACTTGAAAATAGTGAAAAATAAAGAGAATCCCGATTTTGGAGTGCTTAAATCACAAGGTGTTAGGTGTTATTCGCCTTTGCAAAGCACCTGACGCAATTGTGATGCACAACAGCCCAAATGGCCTACAAGTCCATGAAGTACCTATCGCATTCGCGGAGGCTTCATCCCTTGGACTTCGCATTCGCGAGCCAGCGATTGCGTTCCCATAGAGTGTTAGGCTGCCTACCCCAGAATCCCATAACCCTTCACGTTCGCGGGAGGACGATTACGTTCACGAAGGGTAAGACCTCCACTGCTTAGTGTTCGCAATCATGTCCCCGTGTTCGCGATAAATAAATCCACACATGATCCAATTTCCCCTTCGCGATCGAGAGAGTACCTTCGTGATCATAGAGCACAAAACACCAGACATCAGCAAATAGCTGAAACCAACAATTTCTAAGTTCAAAATGACCCGTAGCCTATTGGAAACTCACCTGAGCCCTTCGAGCACCAAACCAAATATGCACACAAGTATAATAACATCATACTAGCTCTCTCTCGCAATATAAACACTAAAATAACAACTAGAACGTGAATAACCATTCACGTTCACGGGAGGACGATTGCGTCCACGAAGGGTAAGACCTCCACTGCTTAGTGTTCGCGATCATGTCCCCGTGTTCGCAATAAAGAAATCAACACCAGATCCAAGTTCCCCTTCGTGATCGAGAGAGTAGCTTCATGATCGCATAGCACAAAATACCACACATCAACAAATAGCTGAAACCAACAATTTCTATGTTCAAAATGACCAGTAGCCTATCTGAAACTCACTCCAACCCCTCGAGCGCCAAACCAAATATGAAATCAAGTATAATAACATTATATTAACTCTCTCTCGCAATATTAAAACTAAAACAATAACTAGAGCTACGAATTGGACATAAAAATGCATGAAAATTTTGAAAGAAACTCAAAAACTTCAAAATTCACAACCGAGCATCTGAATCCTATGAAATCAACTCCGATTTGCACCAAATTTTGCAAACAAGTTTCAAATAGAAAAGTAAACCTATACCAAGTTTAGAAACTGAAATTTGAACCCGATAGCCATAAAGTCAACATACGATCACACCTAGAAAATCTTTAAACCTTCAAGTTACTAGTTTTCGACAAATCAAGTTAGGAACTTGTGAATATTATTCCTGGAATATGCCCATGTCTAAAATTATGATACTTATCCATTGTGATCGTTAATATACTTATCATGGGTCGCTTAAGAAAATGTTGACCATAGTCAACTCCAGTTATTTTTAAAGCCAAAAATTATATTTTGTTTGATTATATAAAATCTTTCTAGAAAAAGACACACACTATGCATGCAAATTGAGAAACACTAAATGGGTCTAGTTGATAGGGGTGTGCATTCAAATCGGTTAATCGATAAATCGAATTGATTATTTGTTATCGGTTCATCGATAAACGAAATCAAAAAAATCGAAACCTTATTGAAACGATAACGATAAGCATATGTACAAATCGATAATCGATAAGTAATTATCGATAAGGGTCAAAATCGAATCGATAAATCGAATGCATACCCCTAATTATTTCATCTACCACATTTAAGGAATGATCATATTTAAAGCTCAAGGGAATGAAGTTCAAATTAATGAAAAATAGAATTAGCAGTAATAATTGTGAGCACGTGATTTTTGCCCTATATGAGAATTACTCCCAAAAATTCAAAATAAAAGAGTTTTGTGTTGTTTGCAATTGTTGTGAATTTAGTGTCATTTTTAAAAAATAATGACAATATATATATATATATATATATATATATATATATATATATATATATCGCATTTGCATTTATATATATATATATATATATATATATATATATATATATATATATATATATATATATATATATATATCGCATTTGCATTTAGGATTTAATTCTACAATTAGGAGTAATTAATTTTATCTTACAAAAATGAAAATCACAAAAATAGGCATTTTTTGCATTTTAGCCTTTAATGTCCAAATTGTGTGATTGTATTTTAATTACCATTTAAAATTAGGTGACAATTATTATTATGATATTAGTATTTCAAGATAATTTTAGTTTTTATAAATTAATCTTAGTATATTGGGCTTTATTAATTAGGAAGTTGAATAATGGAGAAGAACAAAATGGAAAAAATTTGGATTGGGCCATCTTGCAAATTAAGTTACAAGCCCAATCCTAAGAACCCTTACCCAACCCAAAACCCCTTGGCCCAAGAAGAAAATTTCAGATTTTTTTAGCAAAAAATAATCATAATTACATGACATAAAGTAGTGGGGGGCAAGGAAATCAAGGAAGAAAACAAGGAGAGAAAAACATGGATTAGTGGGTTTTCTTTAAATTAAAAAAATATTTTCTTTTTAATAATAAAATCTGAAAATTTTCGAAATTCTTGCCTATAAATAGAAGAGAAGATTTATGAAAAGGAGGAGGGAAAAAAGAGAGGAAAAATAGGAAGAGAAGTAAAAATAAAAAAATTTCCTGCTGTAGTATACACTCGATATACATTCTGGACACAGAAGTATACACGGAAAAAATGCAATTTTTGAGAGTTTCTTTTGCGAAGTGAAAAGAGTTCAAAGCTAGAAAGCCAAAACAAAGAGAAAATCTGGAAAATATTTTTCTTTTCTATTTTTTACTGGTTTGTTTTTGTTTTTCTCCGTATTGTTGGGATTTTCGGGATTGAGGTGTTGAAGCTACTGCTGGTTGTTACTGTTGTTGTCGTTGTATTTTCACCACCTTGTTGATTTGCCATTTTCCCATTCTTTTCAAAACCAGGTACATATCTCTTTCACTTGAAGTTGTAATGGTGAATTGTTGAAATAAAAAATGAAGATCTGGATCCGATTATTTGTTGTCCTGTAGTTTATGTTTAGTGTTGTTAGTTTAGATTTGTAATTTATCTATTGAAGTATTCTGTAGTAGCTGAAAAATGAAAAACAAAAACATTGTAATAACTAGTAGTATAGTAGCAATAGTGTATCACATAGCTTAATTAGGTAATAGATCTTAAAACATGGGTTAGTTAATAATAATTTCAAAAAATCGGTTGGTTACTTACTCACAATAGATTCATAAGTCTTAATCACATATCAGATGTCATTTACACATAGATAAGCTTAAAAATAGGAAATGTTAGATTAGATAGTGCTTTAATCATGTTTTAGGTTAATAATCTGGTGATAAAACAAGCCATATTGAAATCAGTAGCATAATATAAATAGGTCTCTGAGTTATTTATTTACGGATATTGATACAATTTAATTAGAACCATCTTTGTAATGTAAAAATGCCTAGTACATAACGAAACTGGTAATGTATATATTCGTGAGTAGTTAATCGGTTAATTCGGATCCATAGTTAATTAGTTTAATCATTCTTTAAGTCCATTATGTAATCCGTCGCTTTCTCAAATTAGGTATTAACTGGTATTAACTTCAAAACGCTAGTGTAAGAAGAAGAAGTAGTTTGTTAGTTCTGATTTATGGTAATAAATAATTAATTTGTAGCTAATGTATGATATTGATTTCCTTCATTGAATAAATAAAAGTGCTTTCCATTTCAAATGTGTATCTTTGTTCTGTTGCTTCAATTGTTTCTAATTTTATTTAGTTTGGGCCCAAGGCGTGTTATGGGCCTGAATCTCTGTATAATGCCAACTGGGTTGGCGATAGAATGCCCGAATCAGGTCTGGTTCTTTAAGAACCTGGACCTGTTTTTAATGTAGTAAATCCTTATTCTGGAAATCCAGTCCCCATTGAATAACAAAATTACGGGCCTGGAATGTTTAAATATTAGAAATCGATTAAGGAAAAAACAAATGTAGAAAACATAGCCAAATACTAGTATTGAATCCTTTAATGAAAATTGGGATGAGCCTCGCCCGAATAACAAACACCGGGGCCCCCATTTAGTAATAAGATAACATAGTAGAACCGGAGAGGCTAATAGCAAATTCCATAGCCTCTCCCCAAAGTTAAAAGCCGATAGACGTTATTTAGGGCACGATGTTAATGTACTTTCCATTGAACGAGTGTGCACTTGGTGCGACTTAAATCCAAATCTCGGCAAAGCTGAAATACACCGAAAGTCATAGGCGTACTGGTTGCGGTATGACTCGAGGCGTGTTTTCGCGATGCCGCAAATTCTTTAAAATAATACCTAATGTAAAAAGAATTATATGTTGTTTAAAATCTATAATTGAGTCAAACAAGAGTCGGGAACGACAATTGAGCGACCGTGCTAAAACCACGGAACCCGGGAATGCCTAACACCTTCTCCCGGGTTAACAGAGTTCCTTATCCGGATCTTTGCTTCGCAGACATTTTTATGAGTCAAATTCCTCGGATTCGGGATTAACCGGTGACTTGGGACACCATTATCTTTCCCAAGTGGCGACTCTGATTAATCTCAATAAAATCCCGAACCGATTGTCCTTTAATTGGAAAAACTCCTTCCCTTACGTTATTTTTATCCGTTTCGGATATTTGAGCGTCGGGGTATACCCTACGAGCGTATTTATATTTAAGCAGTGTGGGGTAGTAAAGAGGGAGGTGTGACAATAATGTATTTTTATTTTTTTAATACCGTAGGAGTGTTGGTGGCATATATTTGATCCCTTACTTTAGTTTCGTTGCATGTGTCTGTTGACACAATTTTTATGTTATAAACAACGTTCGTCATATTTTAGCTTATTTTTGTCCATATTAGTTAGGCGTGTTTATAGCGATATACTTTTCGTGGAATCCCACAAATTTTCTTATTGGTGTAATCGATAAACCCCAAAAATTTAACAAATCGAAATCGAAACCTTATTGAAATGATAACGATAAGCATATGTACAAATTGATAATCAATAAGTAATTATCGATAAGAGTCAAAATCGAATCGATAAATCGAATGCACACCCCTACTAATAGATATATTTTTTTAGTCAAATCCACTAGACATTATGCTTAGGGTTAGTTTTATAAATATGAAATCAAATAGTACAACGACGGAGGGAGACATGAACCTTACGTCCAAGACTATGGTGGGTATTTAATTGATTGTCCAAATGTGTCAATCAATTGAATGTAAAATGAGTAAAGTTAGATCTATAAGATGGTATCATATGCCGTTCCATATTGAATAAGCAAATAGATCCCAAAAACAAAAGTAACCTAGGTCAACTATGCCAAAAGAATAGGAGGACTTCTTCCATTAATAAGAGAACCAATACCTAATGATCGAACTAGTTATCCGCAAGTAAAGTGATTAAAAAATAAATTTACAACCAATTATGGGGAGTAGTTCTCTAACACAGAGCCTATATTTTCACCATAGGTTTAGCGTTGCTAAGAAGGAAAGCCAGGCTGAAGAGAAGCGTATGAGTGTCTAAAGGAAAGAGTAGTGAGTTGTCTGTGTGTGATGGCACTGATATAAGAGATGGAGCACTGCATTGATGGTATTAGCTTCCTGTTATGCAACCTCTTGGGTGTCCAAAAGAATGCTTCAACAATGTACCCAGATGCACAGTGGAGGGCATGATATGCTGCTGATGATGCAATCTGCACCAAAAATGTGCAGTAATAGTTTCTTGGGAGCTGTTTGCTGATGTAGCATAATGGTCTGTTAGGTTGGAACTTCTAAGCATGTTCCCAAGGATCCCATCAGTAGTGTATGAATGTGGCATGTGTGCCAAATTGACATGATCATAGAGACATACCAGGAGGATTGATGTACTTCTAACAAACTGAGCATCTGGGATACTAATACCACACTTTGGAGTGTATCAATGATCTAGACCTGTCAAGTGTGCTTGCAAAATTGAACAAACAAGTTAGTACTAAAGGACCACCATTGCCCTCTTCCAAGGAAGAGATATTATGACTCTGCAGCCAAAGTAACCATCATCATCCTTCACCTCGTGAGTAAAAGAGTAAGGCCTTGCTCTCAGCTTCTTATGGGTTCTGAGAATTGGTGTGGGCTTTGAGTTGTAGCTGATGTGTTAGGATGGTTTGTTTTTTAGGGTATGTGCTCCTGGAGAATTGTAGGTGGTTTAGAGGGACATCATTTCCCTTCTACCGGGAAAAAGGTTACTGTTGTACTGGAAGCATTTAAATGTAGTCTTTGGGCAGTACTGTCTTGAATCCTGTGGGTGAATAGCAGGCATTACTCTCAGGTTCTTGTGAATTCTGAGCGCTGGTGTAGATTGTGAACTATAGCTGCAATTGTGTGCTGATCCACAGTCCTAAGATGAAAGTTGCTGCAGGTTTAACTCACTACTACGGCTTCTATATTGAGCACACCAAGTTTGTACCACCACATTCTGATGTCAAGAGATAGCATGGGTAACTAACAGTGACAAGAAAATTCCAACTACATTTCATAAGGTGAGATGGGCTGTGTGTGTACAAAGGGGAAAGAGGAACGAGAAATGTGAATCTTTTTTACTCTGTCGTTGGATTGTTCGTATGCAACACTGATCTCAGGTTCACGTGGATTCTGAGATCTGGTGTGATATTTGAGGTGTTGGCTATTGTCACAATGGTTGTGATGACGCTCAACATATTGCTAGGCAAATCTGACCAACTAACAATCTCAACCCATTTCTTATAAAGTTTATTACCAGCTAACATAGTTTAAATGCCAATTTAGCATAATAAAAGTGTGAAACAGTAAGTTAAATATGCTGAAGTCAAAGATAATACAACTACATAGCCCACCGAGCCGGTGTCACAAGTCAAGATCCTCTATCAAGAGTTTGAATAACCTAATACAGAAAATGTCTAGGAATGCAAAAAATAATAAGATAGAAGGAGAAATTGGGTCTACGGACACCATACCGCTCATCGATAACTTCGGAAAATGCTGATCAACGGGAAAGCTATCACTCAGCCTCTGGAACACCTAGATCTGCATGCATAGTGCAGGGAGTAATATGAGTACTCCGATCCAGTGGGTAATAATTTTAAATAATGGCCGAAAGGATGAAAAACACATAAAGGCACAAAGCAATTCTATATCAAAGCAGTAAAATCACTTAAAGCAGTAAACCAGTGAAGAAGTCGAATGAAATCTCTTTAAATCAAGTAAAATAGGTAATTTAACAAGTAAATAACACGTAGAAATCCGCTCATCGGGCACAGTATTAATCACTTAGTACACATTCTCAACACTCGACTCATATCTCTCACAATAACAGAAATCAGAATAACCGTTGCGGCGTGCAGTCCGATCCGTACATCGCTGCGGCCCAGCCCGTTTATCGCTTTGATATTGTGTTAATTGTATATAAAATTGTGCCGAAAACCTTTCTCTCTTCGCCCCCGGGGATGTGCTTACTGGTTGAGACTCCCCTTTCTGTTAAAGTCACCTTAAATTAAGAAAATAGAGGCCGGATAAGTTACAAAGCCGATTGACTCCGCGGGTCACCGGTACGTAGCCCCCTCCTCGATTCGAGTTGTCCGCTCGGGTACACGGTCTAGCACTCTATGAAACCGTAAGATTTTGAACATAGGTCTAGGACGATTATTTGCATCATATCTGACTTAGGGGACTCAACATAGGGGTTGGGTCCGTCTAGGACAGGTGACCCGGTAATTAAGACCGAGCATATTATGTGTTGCATTTTTAATTGTCCTTGATCATTATGCGGACCGGCAAAAATCCCAAGGGTAGAAAAATTATTGAAAAAAAAAAGAGAGAAATAAGAGTTAGTGAAAATGGGTATCAAAAAAAAAAAATTGAAAAAATGGTTTTGTTGTTGAAATAAATTGGTCGATTAATCTGACCGAACTACGCAGGTTTGATTCTCGCCATTAGGTGGGATACGTAGGCAACCCTCATCGGGTCCAACCACCCCTTTCGAAAAAATAAAAAAAATGTGTGTTCAATTTTGTCTATAAAATCAAAGTGATGCCGTTTTTGAAAATAGCCGAATGTTCCGTAAGGACGCCGGAAGGCTGTTTTTGCAAAAATGGCCACTTTGAAGTATTTTCTTTTTCTTTTTGAATAATGGCCTTGAAATATTCCTTGTGGAAATGTTGCAAGGCCATAGCCGCAAAATCAAGTTCGGGTTCACACCCCTTTTGCAAAAATAACAAAAAATGTCAAATTTTTTATTTTTATTATAAATAAGTCGGGTGATGCTATTCTTGCTTAAAATAAGCCGAATATCCCTCAAAAGGACGCCGGAAGGCCGTTTTTGCAAGAATAGCCACTTTGAGTCATTTTAAATAATTTGCGGGCATAACCTTGAAATATTCTCTCGCGGAAATGTCGAAAGGCTGTATCCGCAAAATTAAGTTTGAGTCATTGCTCAACTTTTCAAAAATATCCACTTTATCAAATAAGCCATTACATGGCCGAAATTTTGCTGAAATAGCCACATTTTTGCATTTTAACTTCCTCAGTCTTGTGTTGGCTTGTGTCGGTGCTGAACGATGCCCCATAGGCCCCCAGGATAAAAAAAATTTGAAAAAAAAAGCCATTTTGTCTAAATAAGCCATTATATGGCCAATTTATGAAAATAGTCTTGTGTTGGTTTATGGTGATGCCGAACGATGCCCCATGAGCCACAGGATATGAAATTTTCAAGTTTATCTTTCTTAAATAAATTTTGCAAAAATAGTCATTTTGTAAAATAAGCCATTATGTGGCCAATTTTGTAGAAATAGTCATAATTGACGCCAAAAATATTCTTATTCTTGTAGAAATCTCCAGTACAAAATGTGAAAGTTTTTCAAGTTTGTAGTGGGAGTCATTTTCTGTAATTTTCCTTAAAAGAAAAAAAAATCAAATAAACATCTCTTTATTTCTTGCATTAATTTGCAAGAACTACGCTCGGTCTGATTCATGCGGGGTCATGATACGTAGGCAATCCACATAGGATTCGACCATATCCATTTCCATTTCCATAAAAAAAAAATGAAAATGAAAAAAAAAAAATGAAAAAAAAAATCACAAAAAGGAAAAAAGAAAAGAAAATAGGAAAATGGAAAAAAGGGGAAATCAATAAGCGGAATACCTTAATGCTGACATGGTGGCTTTGTTTTGTTGTGTCCGTTTCCAGAAAGGTGGTTGGTTGTGGTTCCAAAATAACTCTTCCCTATAATACAACGTCAGAGGACAATGGCAGAGAATCTCAAGGCTGAGTGGGTTGGTACCGGTACCCGACAACAGCTGGTTGAACGGAACCACATGTTAGTAGAAGAAGTCAAAATATTAAGACAACACGTGGTTGAAATGTATCGGGCATGGATGGATGGAAAAACACCACCCCCGCCACCACCTAGTTTCATGGACCCGGTCCTTACACTGAACTCGATGCCAAATATACCTGCCTATCGCAGCCTTTCTAGCCACTCGAGTAGCTCAATTACTCGTCCCCCAGCTATGCTTTCCCAACACTACTTCTATCCCCAACCCCACTACTCTCCCCGGGGCACCCAAAATCGTACCTCACCTTCCAGGTACCCAATTCCACAAAAAGCCTACCAACCCCCACAAACATACCGGAAACCCCCTGGGTCAGGTTTCAAGCCAAACAAGGCGTTTAGGGAGGAAAGGTTGTTGAAGCGAGAAAAGGCTTTCACCCCTATCGGAGAATCTTATGCGAGTTTGTTCGAAAGGTTGAATCATGTTGGCTTGATTAAGCCGCTCGCCAGATGTATTCCAAATCCTCTTGCAAGAAGCTTCGATCCTACTGCACGATGTGTATACCACTCCAATGCTCAGGGGTATGATGTTGAAAGATGTTGGAATTTGAAAGAGGAAATAGAAAGAATGATTCAGGCAGGAATGATGGCGGTCCAAGACACTGGCACCCTGAACATTACACAAGATCCTCTACCTGCATGTGACGTTGCACATTTTGTGGGGACGATGCCCGATGACGAGGGTGAAGAGATTTTTCTTTGGAAGCCGAGGATATTGAAATAGAAAGCGATCTTAATGCAGAATACAATGGCTAAGATGCCAAGCTTGTCAATTGGGAAGGTGCTCCAACTCTTGGAGTTTTGGTAGTTTTATTTTGGTGTCGTTTCTGTTACCCGGGTTATTTCGGGGTTGTAATCCGGACGTTGTCTTGAGAGTCAAAACCCTTCTATCTTTGCTTTGTTTAGTAATAAAAATTGTTTAGTGCCGTCTAGGTTTGTAATTCTAGTCTTGTCTGTTCGTTTTGTTGTTGTTTCAACCCATCAGTTTAGTACAACTCTTTGTTTCCCATCATTCCTGGTCAGTCCATTTCCGATCACTTTGCATTTTTTCTCATACTGACTTTAGCAACATGACATGCACATAATTCTAAGCCTGGTTTTTAAAAGTCAATGAAACAATGTTGAAGATGTAATGATACTCGGAAGAAATAAAAACATATTGAAATACTGTGAAGCCGGAATCAAGTGAATACTGGGGAAAGCATAACATAAAGAAATGCCTTGGAAATGTATCGTGCTTCATCGGTTTAAAGCCAAAGGCAAAAATACCCCAAAGCTAAGGAACCATTCGTGGTATCGAGATCGTTGCCCAATGGCACTGAGAATCGTCAAATACCGAAGGCGAATATGTGAATCGGTCGAAAGGTGTTTAAATGTGTAGTTTGTACTTGGTAGGTCTCGAAGATTGGAATGACGAAGGCATTTTATTCGGCTATCCAAACACCTTATCCATTGTTATCCCTTCGAGTTATTATTTTCTTTCATACCCCTCTTTCGGAATCAACAACAAAATTAAGGATTGAGCGAGAAACAAAAGAAAGAAAAAAAAAAGAAATAAAAAAAAAGAAGAGAAAAGAGAAGAAAAGAAAAGAAAAAGGAAAAGAAAAGAAAAAATCGGGAGAAGTCAAAATGCAACAATGAATACAGACGTAGTCTGAACTACGTCTGACTTGATCCCGAAAGGGTACGTAGGCAGCCTCACTGAGGTTCAGTCACAATAAATGAAAAATCTGAAAATCTAAAAAAATCCCCCAAGAAGGAAACTGGGGCAGAAGTTATGGTTGTTGAAAGAATAAAGATTCCAAAAGTTGTAATTTTATCCTACGATGAAATATTTTGAGCCTTTATCCCAACCAAAAGCCTACATTATGGTCCAAAGGAAGACCTTCCGATCAATCTTCAAGAAATGCCGAGTCAAGCGAACAAAGGTCAATCAGATCAGGGGCAACACTCCAGTCCGAACAAAGGAGAATGAAGAACTCAAACCACCACGAGACTCCAAGATGAGAGAAGTCAAAATGAGAGAGTCTTATCGGTGAAAACCCGCACGGGCACCGTAAGGCGACGGTGAGTTGAGAGAAAGAAAGATCAAATGAGAGAGGCTTGTTGGCGAAAACCCTACGGGCCCTGCAAGTCGACTAAGGATCAGATCAAAGAAATGAAGTATTGAAGACCGGTTTCACGGCAGAACTTTGCAACAAGAGTTGAACATCAACTTTGCTATACGGAGAAGGCCAAAAGTGCATGTCAAGGTCGCTAGAGTCGGTATTCAAAATCCGATAGGTCATTCTTCTGTAGGTTTCTTGTTAGGAATTATGTTTCTTTTCTTTCTATTCTTCATACCTTGTTTTACCCTCCCTCTTATCGAGTCAGTCAGGTCATAACAAGTATAGAAATGATTCCAAAATTTGCCACCAAGCTTTCCAATTGCACAAGATGAGATGTAGCCAACACGACAATTGTCGTAGGTCAGGGAATGACAAGGCCAGTGATTTAAGCCCACAAAAGCAACATGTGCAATGAAGATCATGCAAGACACAAGGGTCGGCAAGGTGCCAACTCAGGGAAAATATAGCAAATGGAAGTACGAGGTTCGAACAGAGAGGGGGTATATCTTTTGACAAGAGAAAGACCAAAGGCTGTCAAGTGGAGTCATCAAAGGAATCAAGGTCGAAGTTTGTGGGATCCGTCAAGAAAGGAACAATATACATACCTAAAGAGAGGTGGATTTTGAACAAAAAAGAAGTAAAAATGGATAGTCGGTGAATAGGCAAGGCACCCGAGTGGAAAGCAGCCGCCATCAAGGTTCAAGGCCACAACCAACCACCGCATTTAAACTAACAGATTTTTCTTTGCTTTGAAACAGGGGCATAGATGTTATTGGACTGATAGAGCCAACATTTTCCAATGGGCATAAGCTCATTTTGGTTGTGATGGGTTACTTTACCACATTGGGCCGAGGCAAAGGGCAAATTTGCACCAAATTGGCAGTGACCGTTCGTGGTATCACGGGTGTTGTCCAATGGAGCATTATATTTAACAGATGTTGAGGAAAAGTGCGTAGAGACTGCTATCAATTCAGATGCGGTCAAAAGATACTATGTATGATTCCTTTTCAATTGTATGTTTTGTATTTTGTTGTGATTTTGGAATTGAAATGACGAAGGCATTTTATTCTCTATCCAAACACTTTATCCATTGATAACCCCTTTGAGCCTTAATGAATGAATTCTTTCATATCCCTCTCTCGGAATCGCTCTAGTGCAACAAGATCGAAATTGCCAGGACGAAAAATGAAACGATGGAAAAATGAAAAGAAAAAGTGATGAAAATGAATGAAAATGAAAAAAAAAATGAAATGAAAATGAAAAATGAAAAAAAAAGAAGAAGAAAAAGACAAAAATCGGAAAAAGTCAAAAAGAAATCCATCTAACTTTTGAAGTTGGATGAACTACGTCTGACTTGATCCCGAAAGGGTACGTAGGCAGCCTCTCTGAGGTTCAGTCACAATAAAGAAAAAATCCAAAAATTCCCCACATATTGAAACTGGGGCAGAAGTTATGTTTAATAATTCCGAGAGTTGTAAATATTTTTAACCCTCGTTGAAATTTTGAGCCTTTATATCTTTCTTTCTTAACCCACCCGAAAGCCACGTTACAGTCCAAAGAAAGACCTTCTGATCAATTTTGAAATGATAACAAATACAGCGAAGGAGGAGCGAAGCATCGGATAATACCCGTGGTACAGAAAACAAAATACAAAAAAGGAAAAATGGAAAAAATAATAAAAATGAGAGAGTCTCATCAGTGAAAACCTTAGCCGGCACTGTGAGGCGATTGTGAGGTTGAGAGAAATAAAATGAGAGAGTCTCATCAGTGAAAACCTTAATCGGCGCTGTGAGATGATTGTGAGGTTGAGAGAATAAATGAGAGAGTCTTATTGGTGAAACCTTTCGAGGCACCGTAAGGCGATCGTGAGGACTATCAGAAAAGAGAAAAGCAACAAAAAAGAGTATCGGTTTTAGGTCAAAGGCAATCCAGAGTGAGAATAATGATTGGAACGAACTGGGTCAGAGTTTAAATACATGGCATGGTCAGCGGAATCAGCCAGCAAATACCCAGATAAGAACAAATTGTCACTAATCACTGTAAAGTGAATGTGACCAATGTGGAAAATTTAAAATACCAAAAAGAGAAAGTCAGCCGAATAAGTGGAGAAATTCACAGGCAAGAGATAAGTTGGTAAAAGAAAATACCAAAAAGATGAAGGTAACATCTTTTAAAATCCACTCCCCAGTCCTCAGGCTACGGGAATACTTTTCTGCATCGCATGGCACGTTTAATTTCTGTTAGGTGCCCACCTTCGAATACGGGAATACTTTTCTGCATCGCATTGCACGTTTAATTTCTGTTAGGTGCCCACCTTCGAATACGGGAATACTTTTCGCATTCGCATTGCACGTTTAAATTCTGTTAGGCGCCCACCTTCAAATACCGGAATATTTTCTGCATTCGCATTGCACGTTTAAATTTCTGTTAGGCGCCCACCTTCAAATACGGGAATATTTTCCGCATTCGCATTGCACGTTTAATTTCCGTTAGGTGCCCACCTTCGAATACGGGAATATTTTTTGCATCGCATTGCACGTTTAAATTACGTTAGGTGCCCACCTTCGAATACGGGAATATTTTCTCCATCGCATTGCACGTTTCATTTACGTTAGGCGCCCACCTTCAAATACGGGAATATTTTCGCATTCGCATTGCACGTTTAATTTCGTTAGGCGCCCACCTTCAAATACGGGAATATTTTCTCGCATTCGCATTGCACGTTTAATTTACGTTAGGCGCCCACCTTCAAATACGGGAATATTTTCTCGCATTCGCATTGCACGTTTAATTTTACGTTAGGCGCCCCGCTTCAAATACGGGAATATTTTCGCATCGCATTGCACGTTTAAATTTCGTTAGGCGCCCACCTTCAAATACGGGAATATTTTCTGCATTCGCATTGCACGTTTAAATTTATGTTAGGCGCCCACCTTCAAATACGGGAATACTTTCATGCATCGCATTGCACGTTTAATTTTCGTTAGGCGCCCACCTTCGAATACGGGAATATTTTCTCGCATCATCATGGTTTATATATTTAAAAGCCCACACTGGGGCAGAAAAAGAAAAAAAAAAGAGGTAGTTTGTTGTTTTGTTTTGAGCAGGTTCAGCTCGAGATCAAGAAAAACAAGAAAATCAACAAAAAAGAGAGTCATCAAGAAAAACAAGAAAATCAACAAAAAAGGAAGATTCTGCATCACCGGAAAGGGAAGAAGAGCAAAAGCTAGATTAGGAACAATTGTAATTGTAGGATCATAGCTTAGAATAGCTTCTTCATTTTACATTTTCCCCCCCGGTGTAATAAGGAGGTCAGCAAGCAGTAACCGCAACAGCAGCAACAGTAACAACAAAAATCGCAGTTTCATTGGTAGTCCCAGCTACCAAAATTTTCCGAACTACATTGACCTGATTCCCTTTTAGCCAGGGATATGTAGGAAACCTCTTGAAGCAAAGGTTCGGTCAAAATTTTGAAAAAAAAATAAATAAAAAAAAATGCTTCTCACGGAGTGCTCAAACGGGCAAAAATCGCTCGTATCCGCTCACTTGTCTTTGCACAGAAACTCTTCGTGTTTACGCGCAAAGAAGGGCAGCTGTGAGCACGTGATTTTTGCCCTATATGAGAATTACTCCCAAAAATTCAAAATAAAAGAGTTTTGTGTTGTTTGCAATTGTTGTGAATTTAGTGTCATTTTTAAAAAATAATGACAATATATATATATATATATATATATATATATATATATATATATATATCGCATTTATATATCGCATTTGCATTTAGGATTTAATTCTACAATTAGGAGTAATTAATTTTATCTTACAAAAATAAAAATCACAAAAATAGGCATTTTTTGCATTTTAGCCTTTAATGTCCAAATTGTGTGATTGTATTTTAATTACCATTTAAAATTAGGTGACAATTATTATTATGATATTAGTATTTCAAGATAATTTTAGTTTTTATAAATTAATCTTAGTATATTGGGCTTTATTAATTAGGAAGTTGAATAATGGAGAAGAACAAAATGGAAAAAATTTGGATTGGGCCATCTTGCAAATTAAGTTACAAGCCCAATCCTAAGAACCCTTACCCAACCCAAAACCCCTTGGCCCAAGAAGAAAATTTCAGATTTTTTTAGCAAAAAATAATCATAATTACATGACATAAAGTAGTGGGGGGCAAGGAAATCAAGGAAGAAAACAAGGAGAGGAAAACATGGATTAGTGGGTTTTCTTTAAATTAAAAAAATATTTTCTTTTTAATAAAAAAATCTGAAAATTTTCGAAATTCTTGCCTATAAATAGAAGAGAAGATTTATGAAAAAGAGGTGGAAAAAAAAGAGAGGAAAAATAGGAAGAGAAGTAAAAATAAAAAAATTTCCTGCTGTAGTATACACTCGATATACATTCTGGACACAGAAGTATACACGGAAAAAATGCAATTTTTGAGAGTTTCTTTTGCGAAGTGAAAAGAGTTCAAAGCTAGAAAGCCAAAACAAAGAGAAAATCTGGAAAATATTTTTCTTTTCTATTTTTTACTGGTTTGTTTTTGTTTTTCTCCGTATTGTTGGGATTTTCGGGATTGAGGTGTTGAAGCTACTGCTGGTTGTTACTGTTGTTGTCGCTGTATTTTCACCACCTTGTTGATTTGCCATTTTCCCATTCTTTTCAAAACCAGGTACATATCTCTTTCACTTGAAGCTGTAATGGTGAATTGTTGAAATAAAAAATGAAGATCTGGATCCGATTATTTGCTATCCTGTAGTTTATGTTTAGTGTTGTTAGTTTAGATTTGTAATTTATCTATTGAAGTATTCTGTAGTAGCTGAAAAATGAAAAACAAAAACATTGTAATAACTAGTAGTATAGTAGCAATAGTGTATCACATAGCTTAATTAGGTAATAGATCTTAAAACATGGGTTAGTTAATAATAATTTCAAAAAATCGGTTGGTTACTTACTCACAATAGATTCATAAGTCTTAATCACATATCAGATGTCATTTACACATAGATAAGCTTAAAAATAGGAAATGTTAGATTAGATAGTGCTTTAATCATGTTTTAGGTTAATAATCTGGTGATAAAACAAGCCATATTGAAATCAGTAGCATAATATAAATAGGTCTCTGAGTTATTTATTTACGGATATTGATACAATTTAATTAGAACCATCTTTGTAATGTAAAAATGCCTAGTACATAACGAAACTGGTAATGTATATATTCGTGAGTAGTTAATCGGTTAATTCGGATCCATAGTTAATTAGTTTAATCATTCTTTAAGTCCATTATGTAATCCGTCGCTTTCTCAAATTAGGTATTAACTGGTATTAACTTCAAAACGCTAGTGTAAGAAGAAGAAGTAGTTTGTTAGTTCTGATTTATGGTAATAAATAATTAATTTGTAGCTAATGTATGATATTGATTTCCTTCACTGAATAAATAAAAGTGCTTTCCATTTCAAATGTGTATCTTTGTTCTGTTGCTTCAATTGTTTCCAATTTTATTTAGTTTGGGCCCGAGGCGTGTTATGGGCCTGAATCTCTGTATAATGCCAACTGGGCTGGCGATAGAATGCCCGAATCAGGTCTGGTTCTTTAAGAACCTGGACCTGTTTTTAATGTAGCAAATCCTTATTCTGGAAATCCAGGCCCCATTGAATAACAAAATTACGGGCCCGGAATGTTTAAATATTAGAAATCGATTAAGGAAAAAACAAATGTAGAAAACATAGCCAAATACTAGTATTGAATCCTTTAATGAAAATTGGGATGAGCCTCGCCCGAATAACAAACACCGGGCCCCCATTTAGTAATAAGATAACATAGTAGAACCGGAGAGGCTAATAGCAAATTCCATAGCCTCTCCCCAAAGTTAAAAGCCGATAGACGTTATTTAGGGCACGATGTTAATGTACTTTCCATTGAACGAGTGTGCACTTGGTGCGACTTAAATCCAAATCTCGGCAAAGCTGAAATACACCGAAAGTCATAGGCGTACTGGTTGCGGTATGACTCGAGGCGTGTTTTCGCGATGCCGCAAATTCTTTAAAATAATACCTAATGTAAAAAGAATTATATGTTGTTTAAAATCTATAATTGAGTCAAACAAGAGTCGGGAACGACAATTGAGCGACCGTGCTAAAACCACGGAACCCGGAATGCCTAACACCTTCTCCCGGGTTAACGAGTTCCTTATCCGGATCTTTGCTTCGCAGACATTTTTAAGAGTCAAAATTCCTCGGATTCGGGATTAACCGGTGACTTGGGACACCATTATCATTCCCAAGTGGCGACTCTGATTAATCTCAATAAAATCCCGAACCGATTGTCCTTTAATTGGAAAAACTCCTTCCCTTACGTTATTTTTATCCGTTTCGGATATTTGAGCGTCGGGGTATACCCTACGAGCGTATTTATATTTAAGCAGTGTGGGGTAGTAAAGAGGGAGGTGTGACAATAATGTATTTTTATTTTTTTAATACCGTAGGAGTGTTGGTGGCATATATTTGATCCCTTACTTTAGTTTCGTTGCATGTGTCTGTTGACACAATTTTTATGTTATAAACAACGTTCGTCATATTTTAGCTTATTTTTGTCCATATTAGTTAGGCGTGTTTATAGCGATATACTTTTCGTGGAATCCCACAAATTTTCTTATTGGTGTAATCGATAAACCCCAAAAATTTAACAAATCGAAATCGAAACCTTATTGAAATGATAACGATAAGCATATGTACAAATTGATAATCAATAAGTAATTATCGATAAGAGTCAAAATCGAATCGATAAATCGAATGCACACCCCTACTAATAGATATATTTTTTTAGTCAAATCCACTAGACATTATGCTTAGGGTTAGTTTTATAAATATGAAATCAAATAGTACAACGACGGAGGGAGACATGAACCTTACGTCCAAGACTATGGTGGGTATTTAATTGATTGTCCAAATGTGTCAATCAATTGAATGTAAAATGAGTAAAGTTAGATCTATAAGATGGTATCATATGCCGTTCCATATTGAATAAGCAAATAGATCCCAAAAACAAAAGTAACCTAGGTCAACTATGCCAAAAGAATAGGAGGACTTCTTCCATTAATAAGAGAACCAATACCTAATGATCGAACTAGTTATCCGCAAGTAAAGTGATTAAAAAATAAATTTACAACCAATTATGGGGAGTAGTTCTCTAACACAGAGCCTATATTTTCACCATAGGTTTAGCGTTGCTAAGAAGGAAAGCCAGGCTGAAGAGAAGCGTATGAGTGTCTAAAGGAAAGAGTAGTGAGTTGTCTGTGTGTGATGGCACTGATATAAGAGATGGAGCACTGCATTGATGGTATTAGCTTCCTGTTATGCAACCTCTTGGGTGTCCAAAAGAATGCTTCAACAATGTACCCAGATGCACAGTGGAGGGCATGATATGCTGCTGATGATGCAATCTACACCAAGAATGTGCAGTAATAGTTTCTTGGGAGCTGTTTGCTGATGTAGCATAATGGTCTGTTAGGTTGGAACTTCTAAGCATGTTCCCAAGGATCCCATCAGTAGTGTATGAATGTGGCATGTGTGCCAAATTGACATGATCATAGAGACATGCCAGGAGGATTGATGTACTTCTAACAAACTGAGCATCTGGGATACTAATACCACACTTTGGAGTGTATCAATGATCTAGACCTGTCAAGTGTGCTTGCAAAATTGAACAAACAAGTTAGTACTAAAGGACCACCATTGCCCTCTTCCAAGGAAGAGATATTATGACTCTGCAGCCAAAGTAACCATCATCATCCTTCACCTCGTGAGTAAAAGAGTAAGGCCTTGCTCTCAGCTTCTTATGGGTTCTGAGAATTGGTGTGGGCTTTGAGTTGTAGCTGATGTGTTAGGATGGTTTGTTTTTTAGGGTATGTGCTCCTGGAGAATTGTAGGTGGTTTAGAGGGACATCATTTCCCTTCTACCGGGAAAAAGGTTACTGTTGTACTGGAAGCATTTAAATGTAGTCTTTGGGCAGTACTGTCTTGAATCCTGTGGGTGAATAGCAGGCATTACTCTCAGGTTCTTGTGAATTCTGAGCGCTGGTGTAGATTGTGAACTATAGCTGCAATTGTGTGCTGATCCACAGTCCTAAGATGAAAGTTGCTGCAGGTTTAACTCACTACTACGGCTTCTATATTGAGCACACCAAGTTTGTACCACCACATTCTGATGTCAAGAGATAGCATGGGTAACTAACAGTGACAAGAAAATTCCAACTACATTTCATAAGGTGAGATGGGCTGTGTGTGTACAAAGGGGAAAGAGGAACGAGAAATGTGAATCTTTTTTACTCTGTCGTTGGATTGTTCGTATGCAACACTGATCTCAGGTTCACGTGGATTCTGAGATCTGGTGTGATATTTGAGGTGTTGGCTATTGTCACAATGGTTGTGATGACGCTCAACATATTGCTAGGCAAATCTGACCAACTAACAATCTCAACCCATTTCTTATAAAGTTTATTACCAGCTAACATAGTTTAAATGCCAATTTAGCATAATAAAAGTGTGAAACAGTAAGTTAAATATGCTGAAGTCAAAGATAATACAACTACATAGCCCACCGAGCCGGTGTCACAAGTCAAGATCCTCTATCAAGAGTTTGAATAACCTAATACAGAAAATGTCTAGGAATGCAAAAAATAATAAGATAGAAGGAGAAATTGGGTCTACGGACACCATACCGCTCATCGATAACTTCGGAAAATGCTGATCAACGGGAAAGCTATCACTCAGCCTCTGGAACACCTAGATCTGCATGCATAGTGCAGGGAGTAATATGAGTACTCCGATCCAGTGGGTAATAATTTTAAATAATGGCCGAAAGGATGAAAAATACATAAAGGCACAAAGCAATTCTATATCAAAGCAGTAAAATCACTTAAAGCAGTAAACCAGTGAAGAAGTCGAATGAAATCTCTTTAAATCAAGTAAAATAGGTAATTTAACAAGTAAATAACACGTAGAAATCCGCTCATCGGGCACAGTATTAATCACTTAGTACACATTCTCAACACTCGACTCATATCTCTCACAATAACAGAAATCAGAATAACCGTTGCGGCGTGCAGTCCGATCCGTACATCGCTGCGGCCCAGCCCGATCCATAAAGATAGTCGACTGTGCTCACTAGGTGTGGAGACTCCGAAGGAGCTCCTACAGCCCAATCGCTATATTGCTAAGGCGCGCAGCCCGATCCGTATAAGTATTGCTGCGGCGTGAAGCCCGACCCATAACATAGATAATATCCTCACCGTGGGGTTCTCAACCCCTCTCAGTCGTTAAACTCATAGCCCCTCGGGCACAATAATAGAAGATAGGGATCTCAGCCCACACGTTCCTCTCCTTTAGAAATAAAATAATAAAACCGGCTAAGATCGTTTAAAACAAATACAAGCATGACTGAGGATATGATTTTTAACAAGTGAAGTGAGGAAAAGTTAGTCAAAATCCCCGAAGGATTCAAATAGTTGGCACGAAGCCCAAATATGGTAATTAGCCCAAATCATGATGATAACAAAAAAGTTTCAGTCAAATAAGTGGTAAATTCATAAATCGGGACGGACCAAGTCACAATTCCCAACGGTGTTCTACCCCAAGCTCGCTATCCGGTGTGCAAGTCACTTCAATATAGCACTACGATGTGCAAATCCAGGGTTTCAAACCCTCAGGACATCATTTAACATCATTACTCACCTCAAATCGGCTAAATCTCTAGCTGCGATGCCTTTGCCTCTCGAATAGGCCTTCATGCGCACCGAATCTAACCAAAATAAGAATGAATACGTCATAATATGCTAAGGAAACAAAGCCATAGCGAAAACAATAAAAAAATATCAAAATCCCGAAATTAGCAAAACTCGAGCCCCGGGCCCACTTCTTGAAACTCAGAAATTTTTACATTAACGGGTTCTTATCACTCCACGAGTATATGCATAATACCAAAATCGGAGTCCAAATTACATTTCAAGTCCCAATTCAAAAGTTGCCCGAGTTCCTCCATTTTTGTTCATGTTTGCCATGAATTTCCAAATTACCTCCAATCAATTCTCCTTGAATCCCTCTTCAATTTTCCTGAAAGAGCTCTCAAAATACTCCTCCATTTTTTGCAAAAAGAATTGCAAGTTTACCCGCTTTTTCACATAACTTTAGCACACAGGGCTGAAGTAGCAAAGACAATCACATAAAACTTTAGCATTTTAGTAGCCGGGCCTGTAGTTCACCTATAGAGCTGAAGTTTTTATTTTGTAACTCGCGAACTTCAGCTCTAAAACTGAAGTTTGCCAGTTATAAAATTAAACTTCAGCTTTACAACTGAAGTTTTATTTTATAAGTTTTTGTTTAGTAACGGGGAAACTTCAGCTCTAGAACTCAAGTTTGCCAGCTATAAAATAAAAACTTCTAGAGCTGAAGTTTTTGTTTAGTAACCTGAAAACTTCAGTTCTAGAGCTAAAGTTTTCCGGTTATAAAATAAAAACTTCAGAATTAGCTCGAGTATTTGTTCTTTTTTTTTATATCTTAGAAGGCTAGGATAAAACTGGACTCACAGAACGAATGCCGCCAATTGCTGACTCGACTAAGCACTAAAGCACAAGATAAATTTCCTCATTGATGAACAACATATTGTACGCATCCATTAATTTTCATGTTCAATGGAGATATTTCGTATGACTACATAGTTAAAAAAATGATGAGATCCTATAAAGGAATAAGCTCAGGTCATGAACAAACTTGATAATCTCATGGCAACGAATAAAGCAAACCAATACTAACAAGTCACTGTCAAAGAGAAGATTTTAAATTCAATTGTACTGTTGCTTTAGCAACACCAACACAAACAAAAAAACAAAGCGGCTACAGATTAAAAAGGGACGCCCAAATAGGGTGTCCCGTGCAGTTTTTACTAATTAAATTTAGTTCATATAGTCTGAGGTGTGTCATCCACCATTCATTCAGAAATGGCCTTCGTGTTAATTCCATAACTTAGATATAAAAATGACAAATATTCGCAATTTAATATACTATCGTGGTTGTGGACACGTTCGCGTGATATAATTATAATTCTAAAAACAAAATCGAAGTATGGGTTCACACAACTTTGGCCAAACTTTTTCTAATAATAATAAAGTATTATTAATTGTGGACACGTTCACGTGACATAGTTTCCGACGCGCCAAACAGATGGGTACACATACGCGTGACCCATTTCAAGATAATTTTCTAATTAAAAGCGGCTAATGCACATAGGTTGTAAAATTGAGTAATTAGATACTTTTAAAAGCCAAGTATGATCAAAGTGGTCGTGCTAGAACCACGGAACTCGGGAGTGCCTAACACCTTCCCCGGGTTAACATAATTGCTTACCCGAATTTTTGTGTTTCGCAGACATTAACACAAAGTCAAATCTCCTCGATTCGGGATTCTAAACCGGTGACGTGGGACACCATTAACTATCCCAAGTGACGACTCTGATCTTAAATAATAATCACGTTTCGATTATCACTTAAATTGGAAATACTCCTTGCTCCCTTCCCGGGATAGTAAAAAGCAGATGTGACACATATTATGTTGATCAAACAACTCTGTCAAATAATCATGTGATATAAATACATTTACGTTGATCTCTATATTTTTGTGGTGCAGTTGCAATTAACAAACTGCATTATACGTTGTTGGGTGAAAAATGGAAAATTTAAATACTTGTATATTTACATGGATAATATTTTATTTTCTTGAATTCTGATGAACAAATTCCAAATTTCAGTAACAATTTCAAAAATATCTGTAAATTCTTTGTCGTAGAAGTGTTTTCAAAGGAACAATCTCACGTGCTGGTATACTTGAGCTAATGAATCTCAGTTTCACCCCAAAATGAGTAAGTTACAAGATTTCAGAAAATATAACAAGTTCCAGAAAGGAGAAATTAAATTCGGTAGCTCATATCAACGTCAGAAATACTAAAGTTTAACATTGATCAAATACACTGGCATCATACATATAACATTTTGACTACTTATAGCTATAGATGTATGCTGGTTTATACAAAATTAAGTAAATGGCTGCCTGGAAATATACCCGCAATGGATATAATCACCTCGCTTGCACCCTATTCTCCCAGATTTCTCTTGCATTGATTTCTATATTAAAGAAAGAAATGCAAATCTGTGACAGAAAATTCTCTCCATCAGCTATCTACTCACTGTGTGAGCAGCTTTGAGTCACATGCCACAATCTTAACCTTGCTAACAGTCTCCTGGCATTCTTCGCTCTTGAATACAGCATCTTGTAAGAGAAAGGTCCACACATTGTCACAGAATCTGTAGGTATGAAGATGTCCCTGCACCAATAGTTGGGCAAATTCAAAGAAGAATGTAACTGAAGCATTATCATGCTAATAAGCCCCAAGAAATCATAGAAAGAACAACCAAATTCAGTTAACAGTTAAAGGAGAACAACAACAACAACAACAACTACCCAGTATAGTGTCCCACAAGGTAGGGTCTGGGGAGGGTAATATGTTACCCCTACCCAAAAGGGGAGAGAGGCTGTTTCCAATCGACCCTCGGAGTTAAAGGAGAGCGAAGACAAATAAAAAGGGTTGAAAGGCCTAACAGACAAAAATCCATATTTCATTAAAAAAAACTAGAGGCCTAACTGATATAAATGCTGGCAAAAGGACAATACCAAGGGCATCCAAGTGCACAGGCATCCTGCGCAGGGTCCCGGGAAGGGGGTGTGATGTACACAGCCTACCCTAATGTAAGCATTAGTGGCTGGTTCCACGGCTTGAACCCGTGACCTATAGATCACACAGAGACAACTTTACCATTGTTGCAAGGCTTCCCTTCCAAGAGGACAGCATCCTTCACAAATAATTTTGACCATAATATAGCAAAATCAAAGAGATGACAAAAGAAAGGACCTACCAAACAGAATCCCTAGAGCTCAATTTCAAGGTTGCACAAACTAAGCACACAAGATCTCATTCCACAACTAATGAAATGTGAGCACCTTCTTTAACACATTTTTTGGGATGAAAACCTTGTTGAACACCTATCCCAATTGCAGGAACAATCATGCATATTTTAACATCCAACAGAATGTTGTTCTCGATATATACATAACCTCCAACAGACCGAAAAGTGTGACCTAGACGTCAACGGTTAATGAAGCTACAACGAAGACCATGGAAAATCACGATCAAATCCAAATCAAGACCTAAGAAGCTAAGTGAATAATCCTATCTGCCTAACCCATGTGGCTAGAGTTACCCGATACCTGATACCTGTATTAGTAAGAGGTTGCAGGTACCAAGTGGAATAGACCAGGCACGTAACTTGGCCAACCACTACCAACTAAGCTATAAGCTGATTACAAAATTAGCACAGAACGGATGACCAATATCCCTATGCCAAATAGTTGACATCCAAATGTAGTGTTAAAGTTCTATTCTATTCCCCAGAGGAGTAGGAGTGAGTTAGTGTCTGGCTGGACTCTGGTGAAAGGCACTCGCTTTTCCACTGTTTGTGCATACTTCAATCAATTATTCTCAAGTTGTGTGCAATAGCTTTCTAGTCAAAAATTTCTAAGGCAGCCCTCATGGTAAGTGGAAAGACATGTTGTGTTAGAAAGATAATAGAATAAACAAGGGAGTGGAATGCATACAGGAATCAAGATGAAGAGCAAAATTTGAGGAGTCTAAATACAAAACATACTTTGTAAAATCAACCTGAAAGGAGGCGGTCTCTTAAGCTTCAGGTTCAACCATAGCTTTTATTGTGACAGTTGTATAATAATCAAAGCAGTATGACTTGAGCCTTATTGTGACAAAGTTGTCAAGTTAAAGGCTGTTGTGCAATTTCTGATTTAAAATTAGCGATAACTTCAAGTCTTCCCTCATGTCTTTCTTGTCATCAAGGACCAGTTAATTACTTTATTTAAAGTAAAGTACCAATCTTCAAAGATTACTGTATTTTACTGGATTAAGTTCTTTATATAATTTGCTCTTACATGAAAGCACTCCTCAGAATCTGTTAAAATTTACAGCAGCTTTTCTTCTAATTCAAGCTCAGCTACTGAGCAATCATCCACCGTACCTACTACCTTCAAAGACATCAACTGAAAGACTTCTCTCCTCATTTAACCACTTTAAGATACCTACCCCATTGAGTTGGATTTTCATGACTCCTGACGGTCAGGAGACACAATTTGGGTATACCACCTACCTATATGCTGTAGATGTCTATTGTAAAAAATAAGCAAATCAATAAAATCAGCCTCCTCGCTCTGATTGCAATCACTTGGCAATATGAGGATAACTAAACTCTACGCCTAGATGTTAACATCAGATGTCAGTCATACCATATAAGACGGAAAAATATAGCAACTAATCATCTATCCTCTTTCAAATCTTTTTGTTTTTTCCTAAAGAAGAATGATAAGCTTCAGTCAGATGGATTAGTATGAGCATGATTCAAGCAGAAGACCTCAAGTTTTGCAACTGCAATACTTATGAGGTCCATTCTCGAATGTTACTAGACAAAGAAAGCGTTAAATATATGTGCCTGATCTATTGATAATTTAAAAGAAAAGGAAAAGATGTGAGTGAATGCTATGTCCCAAAAGTAATATGCTGGATATCGACAAAGCACACAAATCCAGCAGGATGCAGTCAACCAAAAGTTGCTTCTAAGTTAACAATTTTGGGGCGGGAACTTTATCCACCGAGTTTTGAACCATGCGCCAGCTGACACTCAGGATTTCTCGATTATCAAGAAAAAAGGGTCTGTCTTATACGCTTTTGGTTTTGCTCTAGAACAATGTTATCCAAATTCATTGATGGTGTTAAGAAACAAGGAACCAGCTGATATCCTAAATTTTCCATTAATGAGACACAAACATTTCAATTTATGGTGAAACTATTTGAGGTGTCAAAGATATCTTAACAGAAAACAAGCCAATAACCCATGCCAACATAAGTGAGGGTTAGAGAGTTGCTCATTGGTAGATAACGCCCCATGTTCTACTGTATATCTTAATTCGAGTCCTGGCCAAGTGGGGTATATTGGACAACACCCCCCCTCTCCCCAATACAAACAACTAATGGGACAATATGGATTATGAAAACAACTTATGATGATGAGACTCATTGTACTGGACAAATGAAAATATTGTGATGTGACTTCATATTATGGATGTAAACAGACACACGAGTGAAGTCATCAGCTTCTCCATCTTCCATTCTTTTAAATAAAGCCGACAGAGACAGATTCAGCCACAACTATTTTTGCTTCTGTTTTGTAACACTTGCATCTTCTTGATGCCATTAATGAAACCAATTACTTCATAAAGAACAGAGACATATTCAGCCACTACTACTAGTAAATTAGATCATAATAGTAAATTTTCACATAAAGACCCGGAAAGCCAAAAAGAGTCAGCGATTCTTAATTATGTGGATCATGAAACTGATCCAATGATATATCATCGGTGTGAGCTCATATTACGGATATAAACTGACAAACAAAGAGAACATCAAACAAAAGCAGATTACAAGTACCTTAATAGTAACCTTGGTCTTTACTTGACTCTCCAAGGCTTCAGTCATTGACTGCAAACAGTGCAACAACATAAGAGATAAACATGGCTTAAACCCCGAAAAGCCAAACAAAAAAAAGATGTTTTGACTATTATACAAGCTTTTAGAAAGATTATTTGTATGGATATGTACATACATACATGCATATAAAGGCCAGTATACGCTTACAGAAATAGGTTGCCACTAAATGCAAGGGCAGATGCAGTACTTGCAGCCATTGCAGTAGATTTGAACCATATACATAGTTGCACAATTTCTAAAAAAAGTAATTTTATTTTAAAGTTTGCACCCAGTAACACAAAATGGAAGTGGATACAATGACGTCCCATGCCTCTAGCTTTAAATCATGGAGACTAAATGCAAGGAGATGTAGTCCTTGGGCAGCGGGTTCCGGCCCACTGCACTCAATTTAAATCATATACATAGTTGAACAAATTTTCAAAAAAATATTGTTTTGCGTTCAAGTTCACCTTCGTTGCACGAAAAATTAGTGCTTTTTTTAGTTATGTGTAAATATTAAAAAGAAAGTTAGAATTTATACAGACCTGGTGTTTACACCAACCAAATGGATACTAATCATAGTTAATCAATACATATTCTCACCTTAATTAATGACTAAAACATGATAAATTGGTAGGATTTGGTGTACTTGTTGGGTGCGGGTAAGTGTTTTACACTTCATCTACTGATTTAAAATCCTGGATCCATCTGTGAGGCAAAAAAAACTGACCTTGTCGAACTGAACAAGAACTTGAATGGCGAGTTCCGGGCTAAGGATACCGTTGAGGACCATCTCATCAAGTGTTTCAGTCAAACACATCCCAATCGTTGACCTCCTGTATAGCTCGAATGTCGCCATTTTTGGTCCTTTTCAAGATCTGCAAAAATTAAGAATCAATTCAAAATAAAACGCAGATTTTCAAGAGAAAATTAAATACTGTATTACTTACTAAATAGATTTAAAAAATGTACGGAAATTAAACGATGAATTAATGAATTCGGGTTTTGAGGGAATTACAATTGAAGGTGAGAGAAGAGGGAGGGAGGGAGAGAGAGACAGGAGTTCGGTTCGAAGAGAGGGAAGAGATTTGGGGCGTTTTATACCCTAATATTCGTAGCGGATGGCATATATAGGCGAGCGGTGGAATCGTTAACCTGAATTGACCTAAATACCCTTCTTTTGCTCCCTATTTCCCAAAGGAAGTCTATCCCAATGAAAAAGAAAATTGAAATGCTTTGAGGAAGATAAATTTCCATCAAACTCTTCATTTTATTCCGGCGAAATACATAAATTGTCCCTTTTAAGTTATCCTTAACGATCCAACGAACACCTTAATTATTATCTTTATCATTTTAAATACTTTAAGTGAATCAAATAGATACACGAGTACAACAGACCAGATACATGAGTTATACTTGCCAATAATATGTTAAATAAGACCATTAGTGAACGACACGTATAATTTATAATTAAAACATAAACACTTATAATTAACAAAAAAAAATTTAAAGAAGAAAAAAAAAACCTTCTCTCTCCCACTTTTAACCAATGCAACGCCCCTTACCCCTCCCATTACCGCCCCACCACTTCATCTTATTCCTTTCAAACCAAAAAAGGCGTCACCCCCGCCCCACCCTATTCATCTTCTTCGTTCTACCCTTCTTCTACGTCTCCTTCTCCGAATCTCCATCCAATTAATTAAACATAGATTTTTCTATTATACCCCTCCCCCTTCCCACTTTCTCTCTGACAGGCCTTATATTCAAAATTTATCCATCCATACTTGAAATTTAAATTTGAAATATTTCTATATAATTAATACAAATATGAAACAAAAGAGAACAACCAAAACAGAGAATTCACTATGGTATTATTGATCGACCTCGTCGGAAAAAGCTAATCTCTATCACCGGAAAATTGACCTCCAAGCAAAGCTGAAAGTAACGATACTACTGGAATGTTCAGTCTTCTTTCTCCATCATTTTCTTGGTCACGAATTTGGGGTTGTTTCACTTTTATTTCTCTAATTATCGGTCGGTTCAAATAATTGGTTGTTGTTTGTGTGATCTATTGGAATGAAGGTATTGTTAGATGAAAGAAGGTATCTATCTAGTGAAAATTTGGTAGTTTTTCGCAGCTATTGTTGCTGCAATTTTGCTACTTTTTTCGGCTAACTATGGATTAGTTTTGAATCGACGGGTATAGGCGAAGCTCTGGAGGTTATGGGCAGTAAGTTTTTTGATGAAAGGAGATATTTTTTAGTGATTTAAGGTGGCTTAGTTGGAGCTTTTGTTGCTAATTTTCATGGAAGTTATGGTGGTTTCATGGTGGGTTGCACTTGAAAGAAGAAGAGAGGCTTTGAAGTATTTCATATTTTTTCTTTTAAAAGTAAAAAAATATTAGGCTACAAAAATGTATCACGTGCTTAAAATTTGGTTAGCAATCACGCATATGCCACATCAGTGACATGTGTTTACTTGACCTGAGTTATAGAAACTTGAAGTATCTAAATGATAAAGTGGTTAATTAAAGTGTTTATTTGATCGTTATGGACAACTTAAAGGAAAAATTTATGTATTTAGCCTTTATTTTGTTAAGACAATAATATTAGAACCAACTAGTACATATCTAAATTAATTTATTGAATATTTGTTATTTTTGGTAACACAAATAATTCTATCTATCAAAATATACAGACGGAAAGAATCACATAATATTTTTTGTCTCCACTCCGCTGGAATATGTCCATCAAACTCTTCATACTAAAGTAAATTGATTTTACTTATTAAGGAACTCTTGACATACGTTAAAATCCATTAACAAAATATTGATGAGAATGAGATGATGAGTAATGCAAATAAACATATTTAAGATTTAACTATTGATAGCTAATGTTGGATTGACTTCTTTTTTTTCTTATTTTAAATCAAGTCGCCCATCACAGACATAATCAAGTAATTCAACAAAGGGAAAAAAGGAACTAGTGACTACTTTTAAAAATTCTTATATTGGAAAATAAACTTTTGAAAAATTCTAATGAAGTATCTAGTTCCACGATGCAAACCATTTAACAATATGCTCAAAAAAAAACATTCCCAACTATCGAATAAATAGTAAATTACGATGTTCTAGTTCTGTCTTTAGAGCCCATTCGTTCACCAACAACTGAAATCCAAAATTCATTTTGTGATTGCACAACTTCAATAAACGCAGGCGTAAATTACGCGGAAAATGTTCTAGTTCTGCTTTTATTTATATTCTCATGTAAAGTTATGCGGCATATTAAACATATATACTGTATTTATTATTCATAGTTATACTTTCAGCATTTATCATTCATAGCTATATTTGAATTTTATAGCAAATCTATGAAATAGAGATTAGTTGTTTTGAAATGAAATAAGAAAGCAACAAGCTCTTGTAGCTTTTTGTTTAGAGTGTTCCCGTTTGAATAAAAATGGTTGCTACGAATAATAACTAGGCAAACTATAATTATTAGGCTCTAAAGTATAGTGGTTTATGAAAATTTATCTTCTCAGTTTGGGTGGAATTTTATGATGTACAGTTAGTTTTAGAGTTTGGGATAAAAAAATGTCCACTTTTGTTATTCATACTGCTTAATTTAAGTGTTATACATCAAGGACCAAAATTGTTCAACCCCTCTTCGTAAGGACTATTTTGACCATTTTCTCGAAAATGTTTTCAAGATATTTTGATCAACCAAATATGAAAAAATAGAATCTTTTTTGCTCCGTACCAAACACACCCCTAATGGATGCTCTGACCACAAAATATGGTAAGAATATTATAGTCACAACTTTATAATCTGTTCATTTCCTTTGTCGTTGACTTGTTATCACTACTAAAAAAAATTAACTATAAACTTCATCGCTAACTTGTCACTAAATTGCTCATAGCTAATAATTTTTTTGATAATTTATTGTTAATCCATGGCTAAGTAGGACTAGCAACGGATTTTACTATTTAGTTACAGAATTTATCCGTAGCTAATTCTCATTCTTTTAATAGTATATGATCCATAAATCTCAAGTCACTTTACTGCACTGAATACAAGCTAATTGACACCTGAACTCTAAGTTTAGACCATTAAGTAAACTGGCGAGTAGTCTAAGGCGGACAACAATCAAAGGCAGATCCATGATTCAAATTATATGAGTTCGACCTTTAAGTTTTTTGCATCGAACTCATTATATTTTAAAATTATGAGTTCATATCTACTAATTTGTTATAATTTTAGTAGATTTTTATACATAAATTTATGCAGCGCATCGAAAATAAATTATGGGTTCAATTGAATCTCTCGCCTTAATGCTACATACGGCCCTGATGATGACAACAATAATAAGTAGAAGTGAAGACCAGCGAAAGGAGAGCATTTCATTATTTGATGCATAAAAGTTGCCTCCTTATCTAACAGCCAAATATTGGCAAGTACAATCTTAGGCAATACAACTTGAAGAAATCTCTATCAAATTATTCGCAACTCTAGTTAAAAATGCGAGAATGCTATAGAAATGTTTGATCTTATTTATTTACATTATGAAGTGTCAACAAATGAGTAGTTCTACTAGAATTTTTTGTGTGGAAAAATGAAAGATTTTCACTCTATAGTCTAGCCTGAGGGACCTTCCAAGCGAATATAGTCATACATAATCCCTTGGAAAGCGTTGGCGGTCTTTGTTTGTGTCAAAAATATGATGTTTTCTCCTCCCAAAAGTAGAGAACCAGGTATTGTTACATTGAACAACCAATAAATCCCATGAATAGCATGTCTTGCAATTGCATTGTCTCCTCCAATTTCTCCACTTGAAAATTGGGGAAGATCTGATGTTGGATCGTTGATCCGGACCTTTCACAAAAAAAATTCAACTCATATTGGTCTTCCACTAATTAAGTAGAAACAGAAATTTATTTGGTGAGATTCAACGACGCCAACCAATTCAATTCATGTCCACATTATTTAAAGACTTTGTAATATGATACCTGCAATTCAGCATGATTAGCAGCTGCAAGCGCCAAGCGCAATGTGTACGCTTCAACTTGATCTACATTCTCAATCTTGAACTTGATTTGCCATGTAGTACTTTGATATGCATTTTCGCCTATCTTCCTAAACATCAAGTATTTACACACTGATCAGTTCTGTGGAGTCTTGGGATTAACTGGAGTCTAAGGAAAATTATCGGTAGCAGTAGATTTAATCTTTCCCCTAGATTAAGTGAACTTCATGAAAAATGATTTCGTATCGACTAATACAACTCGTAATATGAGTGATTTGAAAAAGATATTAGACAAGGAGTTGTCACCTGTTAACCTGAGCAAAGAACCAGTCCTTCTGATAGTCACTAACTCCAACTGTGTAGACTAAATCATTATCAGGATATAACTCTGCATATCTCTCCCACAAACCATACTGTCTAAATCTGGAAAAATGTTACAACAGAAAAATTTCTTTGAATTACCAATTGCACAACAGTAGGGAAACAGCATCATAGGTATTCCTTAAAGTGTAAAAGTTAGTGGTATTTTCTCATGTCGACGAAAATCTGAAATCTGGAGAAAAGTAAAGGATAACTGATTCAAATAAGTATGATGTTCTAAAGACATTATGCAAGTAAATTCTAATTCAGTTATTGCTTCTTGAACACTAGCGTGGTTAACTCTATGAAGTAGTTAAGAAAGCTCACTTGTCTTGATTTATGTATAGCTTGTTAACATATTTCGGGTTTGGATCAGGAATATAAAATTCTGCAGCAGAGCGATCAGGGATACCGATCTCCCACAAGGTAGGACCATCTCTTGGAGGCTCATAAACAAGCTCACCCAACTCAACATCACAACCTGCATTAACATTAATGCTAATGGTTAGAACCTTCTGTAAAGCATAAAGTTTCAGCACAGATTCTAATTGAAAATGATGCTACTTAATAGAACCTTCTGTTATAGTTATTACAACTTCATACTTGTAATCCCCGATAAATCCAGCTACAAATGCATAAAGACTATATAAGCCTGCACGTATGTTCTTAACGATAAAGTAACCGTCTTCATCTGTTGTAGTCCAAAATTGGTAACCCTGGTAAAATGGCAATAGGGGTAGCATGTTTGTTAGTGGTTTTAATTGGTTGATGTTAGATGAGCTTGTTTACTAGAAAGGAACTACTTTTCCTATTCAATTTTAGAGTGAAAATGAATATTACCTTATTCTCTCTTTGCCATGATCCAGCATCTCCTGGGGCAGCGAATCCTACATATGCATCTTTTCCAGGTAAATTTTGCTTGCTTAAGTATCTGTCCTTAAGATCGTGGTACTTGACTTAGGAAACATAGTTATTGAACCTGGAAAAGCAAAATGTTGAATTAAGGTAAGAGAGGACGATACCTGTCTTGTACTAACAATCGACCTTTAACGATGCCCCTATGACCACAGTTAGGATATTCTTCAGAAGCTGGGAAACTGTATGGCCAGGATTGGACTTCTTTGTTCATCTAAATAAATATGAACGTGCGGTTATGTCAAATTGTAAACTACTACACTGCTTTACTGTTGTGGGGTTCAATTTTGTGTTGCCCCTAACCTGTCTTTTTGCATCATCCCAAAGTGATAGAGCCATATCTTTGTCTGATATAGAATTTAAATATGTGAACACGGGGCCTAGGACTTTCTTCCACTCCTCACCAGGCTCGAATTTTAATAAAAGATCCGGACCAGCATAGTGGGAAGTTAGAAATATCTGCAAGCAAATCTCAAGAAATTACTTGTGAGAAGTAATAGTTAGAGGAATCATATTAGTTAGATCAGAAAAAGTTCACTATGCGATTGTATTCATATAAACTCATGTATGGCTTTGATTGCTGGTCAACCTCTAAACCGAAAAACTTGGGAGAACACTAAGGATTACATAACAACTAAATGCATACTTTTCACCAAAACCATGCATATAGTTATTTGTCTCTAATTTTGTTAATAGAAATATTGAGTATGGTAACCGCTTACAGCAAGGGTGGTCGGGTTCACATGTGAGGTTAGATCTTGTTTGAAGGGCCCTCCTGTTCGAAATTCATTGCTAGGAGTGATTTGCCAAAATCCCACAGGAGGGTCAAAACATACCCATCCATGCACTTGATTATCTTTGTTTTCAAGTGAATATTGATATTTGTCGTCCACCTGCACTTGCGGATCCAAAGGAAATACTAAATTAAGTGCACTGTAGACTCTAATTTAGGATACAGAAATGATTTATTTCCCCAAAAGTATAATACCTCTCCTTTGAACTCACGCTCTATAGGATCAACAAGGAGAACTGCTTCAGGATAGGCTAGCGCTTGGCCTCTCTCTGGAAGCCGGTCTTCTGCACTAGGCATAAATCTTTGTCTATCATCTGTTATGGCCATGTAGTTAAACCTGGTATGCCAGAAAGATATTAAAGACTTACTTCTTCTGGTTTCCATTTTTTATGCTAACCTTGTAAGAATTTGATTATTCTATATCCTTTAGGACACAACATTCTTCTTTAAGAAGACAGCTTTCAAAAGAACATTGGACAAATGCATTTTGGATACATCCTTGCGTTTCCTTTCTTTTCCTCCACCTATTAAGGTAATTCCTTTCCCATGATAGAATATCGAATAAAAAGAGAGCACGATCATTGCAAATGAATCAAGTTTGTTGACACATGCTGATTCTTTTTGAGAAAATAGCTATGAAGATTCTTACTTTTCTTTATTGAGCATGAAAGCGATTCTGGTTGTGTAAGGTTGAAAGCAGGCATGTAAAAGACACATGCTGATTCTTTTTGAGAAAATAGCTATGAAGATTCTTACTTTTCTTTATTGAGCATGAAAGCGATTCTGGTTGTGTTAAGGTTGAAAGCAGGCATGTCTTTCGTGTGCTCAAAGATGGCATACGAGTAAAATCCTGGGACATCAAGAAATACTATAAACCTGCAAATAAGTACGAATCCAAGTCGCTTATCATCATTTATGAGAAAACGTAATGAAACTTCAAAATTAGAAACTGTTTTAACTTCAAGCAAGAACCTCCTATCAATATATAAAGGAGCTTGTTCACCCTGGACTGCTGGATTCCACATTCTTGTGAATGAAAGCTCAATTTGCTCCTCATTTTCCACTATAACTTGCAAATCTGTCCCTTCTATTCTGCATTAATAATCCACACAAAAAAAACAAAGGACGATAAAGCAATCTCTATACTTCTTAACCTTTGTCAATTAACTGTAGCCTGGGGCGGAGCCAGCCCTTCAGCTACGGATTCGGTCGAACCCAGTAGCTTTGGTCCAAACTCCAAACCTTATATTTATCTAAAGAAATTATTAAATATGCACAAATTATTAAGTTAGAACCCAATAACTTAAAAGAACTAGAATTCTGTATACGTAAGTTTCAAATCCTGACTCCGCCTCTTACTGTAGCACCCTAAAGCTGATATCCTAAGCAATATTAAACTTCTTCTTAAGGAAAAGGATGAAGAGTACATACGTGTCAAACTTTCCCCTTGTTTTTGTACTACCAGCCTCACTCCAATTAAGGTCCCAGAACCTGTTTGTTTCAACAACATCAAATAAATCCCTATTTATTCAACTATGGTTGCAAAACACTGGATTATAATCCTAATAAAATGATAGAAAGACAGACTCGGATAATGTAACAGATATTGTACGTCCAGAAGACATTTTTCTATGATCATCAGAATACAAAACGACTTTTAAAGGCCTTAAAATAGTTCCTAAGAGGAAGAACCAGAGATAGAAACAGAAAACAAAGGAGTTGTGATAACAACTTCTTTATACTTACCCTCCATTCAAATCCTTGTTGTTTAGTTCGAGCAAGTTGTCAATTCCCTTGAATTTTATCCCTCTGATAATTCCACCTGGATTTGTCCAAGTTATTTCCACTACTCCATTGTCTATCACCACCTACAAAAATAAATACTCTTATAGAAAGAAAGAAAAAAAAAATCAATCTTTATCACTAATGGTGTGGTGCCATAGATGAGATTCCTAAACTACAACTCTACAAGTCTCGTATTCGAGACGAATAGAGCAATCTCCGGGTTTCGGACACTGGATGGTTAAACAAGAAAAATCAATCTTTGCACATCCCCTCCCCCCCCCCCCCCAAAAAAAAAACCCCACATAAGTAATCAACCTTCACTGCAGATCCCCCCACCCCACCCCACCCCACCAAAAAAAAAAGAGGAAACCTAAACAGCAAAACAGAGCTTTCGGTTGTTCCTGAGATTAATTTCTCATAAGGCAGATATATATCAAAGCTAACGAAAGGGGTTATTAAGTGTATGATTACCACCAGGAAAAATAGAAGGAAATAATTACGAACTGCCAAAATGAATAAGTTCCTAAAAAAAGATATTTGCATGATTGGAATAAAAGAAGATAAAACTTTACATAGTCATTTTCAGCAGTTAACTGCAGTCCTGTAGAAGACATTGTTTCTCTAATAACAATTTTTTTCCCTCCGTACAGCAGAGCAACCACCTACGAAGAAGAAGCATACATACATATATATCAATATAATTATATACATATATGATGAGAGAGAGAGAAGTACCAGTGTGGTATGATGAATCTGAATATGCTTCAAGATTTGAAAAAAGAAATGTGGTTATTTATAGGTTTGTAGGAGAGGAGAGAGATGCATATTAACATCTTCTAATAGCTGCAGGCACTGCACAGCCTCATCAGACATTGTTAACAACAACAACAACAACCCAGTATAATCCCACTTAGTGGGGTCTGGGGAGGGTAGTGTGTACGCAGACCTTACCCCTACTCTAAGGTAGAGAGGCTGTTTCCAAATAGACCCCGGCATCCTGCCCTCCAAGAACTACCCACCTTGCTCTTGGGGAGACTCGAACTCACAATCAGACATTGTTAGTGTAATAATAATATGAACTAGTACTATGAATTATGATCACCATTAACACATGTCATAACTGTACTCTCTCTCTCAGTGGCCAATGCCAGAAATTTGAATTAAAAAGAAAATGTGAAAGTAACACATCTAATGTTTTAATCTATGTCGGAGATTCTACAATTTTATATATACAATTTTTATTTTTATTTTATCCATGTTAGATATTTAATAATTTTCTTGACGAAGTAAATTTAATTCATGAATCCCTTTAATAAAACAAGCTACATCTTTATTAATGTACTAAGCTGAGTAAATCTTTCATATTATCTGGTTAAATTCACCTACATCATAATAAATAATTCATTATAGCAAATCTAATATAATAAGTTGAAAAATAGAACAACAACTTGCCTAATCCAATAAAATTACACTGATACTGCAAATATTAATAAAAGAATAAACCCTTAAATAGTAATTGATGTTTAATGCAAGTGTACGAGTGAGTCCGGATCCTAAATATTATCTTTTGGCTCAAAATACATTAATAAGTGTAAAAAAGAAGTTACCTTTTTATATATAGCGTCCAAATACAAGACGCTATACTTTAACGGTAACTTTGCTGTTAAGGTATAGCGTCTTGTATTTGGACGCTATATAGCCTGACGATTTGACTGACATATATAGCGTTTTGAATTTATACGCTATACATATAGCGTCCAAAGAAAATGCTATACTCCGATTATGGACCTACAAATAAGCTAACTGACATAATAATAATTTAAATGTGTATAACATATATTTAAAGAACGATATAAGTCAAAAAAATTTCATATCCCGGGCTAGCTATTTCCTATATAAACTGGTTAGGATTTTACGAAAATTCGGTCACAAGAAATTCTAACTTCCATTCAATTTTTTCTTGTTGTTAAATTCCTAACCATTATTTTCATAATGTCTGAAGAGCGTAGAATAAGAGTTTCATTATATTGGGGGATGATGTTGTGATGAAGAATAACTCTGTGAGGTATAGTTTATGTCCACAGGATCATATTAAATTACCACTTATAATGGAGTACAATAAATTGATATCGTTGTTATGCAAAAAATTGGGTGTGAGGAAACGTTCAGTGATAATTAAAGTAACTGAAAGATATCCGTCTTCCGTCACTCCACAAGGGGCTGCTTTTTACTAGGAGTTAAACATCTACGATGTTGAAACTTTGAGGGATTTTCTGAGGATTCCGGTTGAATACCGAGAATATCTTATAATCAAAATATTGGATATGTACGTCAAGGTTGAAGACGTTCCAAACAATGAGGTTGCCGGACAGGTTCCAAATAACCCTCAATCATCGAGTGATTAGTCTGGAGGAGTTTTTGCTGGACAGGTTCCGGATAAAAGAGTTTTCCTTGATTTAAACTTATTCCCACCTGCTTTACATGATTCACAAGACGAGTGGTAAGCTTCAATTTTACTTTGTGTTATGATGTATATTTTTGTTGTATTGAAATTGTATATAACGCTCATATATTTAACAGTGGTACACGACGGATATGAATTTTATAAATTATGACCCAAGCATAGTATTGGTGTATTGGATCATGGTGGTCTATCCGGGAGCCATCACCTAAACGAAAATGTCCATCATGGAATTTCATCATATTACAACTTGTAAGTAAAATGATATAGCTATATGGAAAGTATTTACTAAATTCAGTATCTTATTATTTTGTTGATTGTGCAGTGAAAACGAGCAAGTTAAACCAAATGTACTCACTCAATTGCTCGAAAACTATGGATTAAATCGGGATATGGTAGATGCACATAGTGAGGAAGAGAACAGTGATTACGACAACAATGCTGATGAATCTAGAGATGGGACACCCTTTCCTCGTAAGGATGGTGATGAGGAGGATGAGAAGGAAGGATGTGATTTGACGAGAGAGTATGCTCCACCCCCCCCCCCCCCACCTTAGACGAAGAGTGTACGAGTCCTAACTGTCATTTTATTCAAGGAGATTCCTTACCTTGATAACTTACCAAGCATGTCGGATGTGGAAGCTCTCACAAGGAATTTTGATGAAATTCAGACAGTAAAATGGGATGAATCTAGACCAACGATGCTGGCAAAGGGCATATTTTTTGCCTGATAAAGCGTGCCTAAGCAGGGCTTGTAAAATGCACAATATAAAAGAATATTGTGAGATGATGGTATGTGAGTTAAGTCCGGTTGTATACAAGGTTGTTTGTCGCAAAAGATTTTGGCCATGTCATTGGATGTTGTGTGCGAGTAAGAAGAAGGCAGGTCTCTGAAAAGTGGGTAAATACATTCCCACCCATACATGTGAATGGACACATTCAACGAGAATCACTTCAACTTGGATATTGTCTTGATTTCTCTTGTTCTTATTCCACACATCAAAGCGTCCATAAGGTATAAAATTAAAGAGTGCATTACAACAGTCCACCAAGAACATGGCCACACTATTACTAAAAGAAAGGCATATCTCGAGCGCAAACGAGCGTTTGAAATAGTCTATGGTAATTGGGATAAGTCATTTGTAGATCTGCCTAGGTACATAGTTGCACTGCAGAAGTTTAACCCCGGGACAGTTGTTGAATGGAAGCTTGAGCTGAGTCCGTAATATCCATAGACGACACTCATGTCTATGGAAAGTACGATATCAAGCTGTTAATAGTCGTGGAAATAGATACTAATGGACAGACATTTCCTCTAGATTTTGCTATTTGTGCCAATGAAAGCCAAGAGACGTGGATGCTGTTTTAGAACAACTTGAAAGAGCACGTCGTCAAACAACGTTCCGGTATTTGTTTAATATCTGATTGGTATGGTGGTATCTTAAGTTCTATAGAGAACTTGTCTGTATGGCAAGAACCTTATGCCTACTATCGTTACTGTGTTAGGCACTTTAAAGATAATTTTCAAAGGGCATATCCCAACAAGGATCTACATGATTTGATGTGGATGACAGTAACATACCACCAACAACATAAATTCTGGAGGCACATGGAATATATCAGGCAAGAAGACGAGACAATCTATCATTGGTTAATGCGACATGACCCTGTAAAGTGGACTTTACATGCGGATGGTGGCAGACGATAGGTGACTCTGACTGCAAATGTGTCAGAATATTTCAAAGGGTTATTGAAGTCGGCAAGAGGATTGGTTGTCACGGCCATGGTGTGGATGTCATTCAAGCAGATGGAGGAGTTTGTTGAAAGATGTGCAGCTACAACATTATTGATGGAATGGGTGTTGAATTTATGCAAGTGTCGATGAAGAGATTTGAAAAATATAGACGGCAAGCGCATTTGTTAATTATGAGTTGACCTTTCTCATTTCAGTTTTGTTAATGATAATTAAATTTTTTTATATATTCGGAAGAACTTGAAACAACATTGAAATTCCATAAAGCTGATTAATTTAATGTTAATTATGTCTGTTATTTTATATATCTGTGTTGTCTTGTCAAACTGAAAAAGCTACCCAATTGACATAAAGTTATTTCGTACCCGTCAGAACCTTTAACACGCAAAGTATAGCATGGTTAAATACTATGTTATGTGTATATATAGAGTGGTGAAATAATGTGTTATCTATGTTGTCTTGTTAAACTAAAAAAGCTGCCCAACTAACATAAAGTTGTTTCATATCCGTTAAAATCTTTAACACACAAAGCATAGCACTGTCAAATGCTACATTATGGATAGATATAGCACGGTGAAATAATACGTTATGTGTGTTATCTTGCCAATAAAGGCTCATTCTAGTTATTTTCTGCACTCAACAATAATTGAAAGAGCAAGTTTTTGACACAAAAATGTCTCAACCTCTTTATGTACCAATGTGCAAGTGCGAAAAAAAAATGCCAAATACAAAGTTGTTGGGATAATGGTGAAGCTGGACGCCGCTACTGGGAATGTTTGAACAAGTTTTATAAGGTTACCGGCAAACTTATTTGCGATCTTGAGGTATGGATTGATGAACCCTGTCATTAGGAATACTACAAAGAATTGTTGAACGATCTTAATGATTTATGTTTAAAAAATATTTAAAACAGTGGGAACGTGAAAAAGAACATAAAAGAGAGATTGTGGAGTTGAAATCGAAACTTAAAGAAGTAGAAGAAAAAAAATACGTTGTTCGAACAATTTAAGTGGTTGGATTTGGACACTATATAGCCTAACGATTTGACTGACATATATAGCATTTTAAATTTATATGCTATACATATATCGTCCAAAAAAAAAAATTTATGTCCTGATTATGGACCCACCAATAAGTTAACTGACATAATAATAATTTAAATATGTATAGCATATATTTAAAAAAAGCTATACGTCAAAAAAATTTCATATCCTGAACTAACCATTTTCTATATAAAGTAATTAGAATTTTAGGAAAATTCGTTCACATAAAATTCTAACTACCATTTAATTTTCTTTTTTTTGTTAAATTCTTAAGCATAATAGTATGAATGCTTAACGTAGAAGAGATAATTCTGATATCTCTGTCTCAAAAAGACAGAGGCAGAAAAAATGACATGCTCTGGTTCGATGGTGACATTCTGTCGTTTGTTTCCCTCGTTACATCTCTCCATTACAAAAATCTGTCAAACTTGTTCTGTTCTTTCATCCTTAAGTTTTATTAAGTAAGACAAAAAATTACTTCATACAATTAGTGTAAGTTGTACACAAAATAAAATTTTCCTATTTTCTCGTTCTCAGTACTCCTTTATCTTCAAACTTTATGGTTATTTTTTAAACTTTTCCGGTAGTTCCCAGTTTTGTCTTTTTTTGGTTTTTTTTTTTTTTTGGCTCCATCCAAGAACTAAGATAAAAGGGAAATGTTGGTAATAATGGCATATTCATTGTGACAAGTCTTATAAGCATTTTAATAATAGCAGTTGGTATGTCAGCCACTTAGTAATTTATGTGTTTGATCATTTACAAACGTTTTAATCTTTCGGATATATTAGTAAACAAATATTATTAGACTTTCGGCGCCATTATTAAGTCAATTTTCCAATCACATGCAGAATAATACTGAGGCCCTACTTTAGTTAGTTCATAGTCGACATTATTATTATTAGAAACTCAGTTTGTAGATCTTCTTCCAACCAAACATGCCTAATCAGGGAAACATTCTGCAGTTGTGACTCCAAATAAATCATTGCATTCCACAGCTTCTACAAGAGTTTTGCTCTTCTTTTTGTCATGGATGGGATGTTTTCAAGATGGCGATTACATTATTTTGATCAACTAAAAATACAATTTCTTCAACTAAAAATACACTTTCTTCGATTATCTGTCCATATTTTAGTGGAACTCATCTTTAATTTGCATGTTAATTTTTTGATGAAGTAAGTTGTATATTAATTAAAAGGCATCCAGAGGATGCAATGATTACAAAAGAAAAGGAGATATCAGCTCCTAGGGAGGACAAAAACCTATTACAATACTATGGAGCTGATAAAGTCCAAGAAAAGGTCAGGGTTATACACAGGGGTGTGGTTCACCCAGCAAAAAAGTAAAACTAAACATCTACCCTTAAGTTTGTGTCTGGCAGTTGAGATGCCATGTAAATTATATTGCTTGTAGGTACATTAGGAATTAGAAACGCAGATATCCTTATATCAACTTGTCTGATAGTAAAGATAAAACAGTTAATGAATTACAGAAAAGCTGCTACGGCGCTTGACTGTTTTCAACTTTCCTCTGGAAAATGAGTGAGCCAAACAAAACAGCAACGCCTGTTATTGCAATTGTAAATAGAAGCCGCTTCTTGGAAAACTCATGTGGCTGCCTTCTAGGAACACCGCGATCTCTCTCAGCTGGACTAATGTTCCTTCAAAAATACCAAAAGCGGGACAAAAGAATTAAAGACGAGAGCATTTGGCATACAACACAAGATATAGCAGCAGAAAACTACAGTTAAGGAGGGTAGTGGTAGATGGTTTAGAAGTGCTTAGTATTTATTGATCAAGACATATGATGGGAAAAATTGCAACGGCTGGATTAGATGGCAAGTTACATGAATGACCACACGCAGATATCTGGGAGCAACTTGAGTTTTACTGACTTCCACAGAATGGTGGTAAAATCACACCCTTTAACCTGTATTATTTTTCTAAAACCATAAAGTTTCTCCATAGGGCATAGCATGAGCTAACAGTTGCTCACTTTCTTATTGAGCAACTCTTGTAATCCTCGATTTCAGGTTTCACATGTAGTGTACTATTATGACTTGTGGACGTGGATGCCCATTCCGACAAGTTTAATATATCATAAGATTGATAGACAAAGAATGCCAAGAGACTCTAAATATGTGAGATCCATCTATTATATACGCACAGCAGAAAGATTCTTTCCAAAATAAGATAATCAAATATATAAAGGGGGGACGAAGCTGGCAGAAAACCAGACACTTTCTTGATTAACATAGATAAGATAGACGAAGAAATAACCTCACAGAGAGAGGAATAAGTTCAAGTGTAACCTTAGAAAATTTGATAACCTTTTACTGGGTAGGTAAAACATGAAGGAAACAAGTATATGCATATTTATATGCACCATCTGCATTATGGATGAGAAATAAGGAAGTGTATAAACACGTCACCTCCCAGTCATGTCTGAACTAGATTTTATTAGAGAATCTTTTGTTATATTCATGTCCAGGTAGGAGAAATACTGATTCTCATACATCGCTCAAAAGCAGCTTATCTAGTATCCTTTTAGACAATCTTATGCTAAGCGGACTGAATCGAAAAGGGAAAAGTATTCCATGGTAGAATGCCTCGCCCCAGTTACTATCCAGCAAACTTGACATGTTGCCAGCAATAGAATTTGACTCAACACCATGTCAAGAGTAGGTGTCAAGCAGGAACCCATCTATCCTTTATGATATCAGGCTTATTACTCATGTTCGCTACCCAAGACCCCCTTCATTTCCAGACATGATGTTCTTAGGCTCATAACTCGTTACCACACACCACCGTGCGCCTATACAGAATGTTTCTTTTTTTTCTGTTTTATCTTTTTGGCTTTAGGTTAGGCAGTTAGGGGAGGAACTCTATGTCTTATAAGTCAGTGTTCACTAATCACTGAAACAAGATACATAGACTAGTTGTAGCATAAGAGAGGACGGCAAAAAATAAGCATCATAAATGCATGTCTGTGCAACAATTAAGTTAAGGTAGGAATGGCAGAGAGATAAATGCTTCCAACGGGCTTTGACAGTTGGACCTCATAAACATCACCAAGGAATCAAAGCCAAGATCCACTCAGCATAGTAAGAACGGCTCAAAACAACCTAGGGGACATGCAAAATGCCAACTAAATAAACACTTTAGGTCCATAATACCTGGAAGATTCTGCAACGATATTTGTGCCTCCATTGCATCTACTCTCATGATCATCTCTTTCACGTAGCCTAATATATCTGCTACACAGATGACAGAGTTCTGTTCTATTCCCACAAACTTCCTGGTCAAGGAATGCAGATAATATGAAAAACAGCAGGATACTGAAGTTCGATCATTTACCCAAAACAATTACAAAATAGAAAAAGAAGCCTAATCATAGATACTCATTATGACCTGATGCTTAAATAAATCAATTGCAGGCAAAGGAAACTCGCAATACTCGCATGTCACAATCCTTCGTGGGCAATTTTCACCTTTGTGAACAGTTAGCACCTCACGCTCCATTGTCTCGCTACACAAAGAACAGGTTACCTGTAAATTAACATGCATAACAATCACATTAAGAAGTTGTATTTGGCTTACTAAGGAAATCCAACCATGACGAAGTGGGAAAAGGATGTTCCCGTAAAACAGGACAGACTGGTAGAAACAGAAAAGATGGGAAGACCTACAAAACATATGTTCATAGAATGCAAGAGATTGAAAAGAAAGTAAGAGGTATAAGTTAACACTAAGATAGAATGTCGTAAAAGACTATGTTCAAGCACTCTTGAGCCCTGAACTAGGTGCAGCACAGGCTGAACGCTTAGCCTCGCATATACGCAGCTTTAATGCTGGGTCTATGGACTTTACCTTGAAGAAGCCTACATTAACAAATGAATATAGTAATGTGATGTATTAATTGTTAAGCAAACATTGAGTATAAAATTGTTAGAAATAGGAAATTAGACATTTAGTATAAGAAGACAAGTCACCGGAACCATATTAACAACAACAACTACCCAGTATAGTCCCACAAGGTGGGGTCTGAGGAGGATAATATATAGACAAGCCTTACCCCCGCCCGAAAGGGCAGAGAGGTTGTTTCCAATCGACCCTCGGCTCAAGGAAGAAAGAGGGAACAACAACAAAAACAAAAACAAAAGAGCATTAGTAACTCTAGCAGAAATCGCGTAAATAGTTATCTAAACATAAGAACCATAAATAAAATGACATGCAATAGTATCAAACAGTAACTACCATAAATAACTACCATAAGGGGGACACAAATTTAAAAACTGGAACCATATTAAAAACTTAAAATTTAATCTTTGTATCTGAATCAGAAATTCAAAATGGTCTTAAAATTGATTCACATGACGTTTACTTAAAATATTATTACTTAGTTGTGTAGTTTTTACATATAATCGTTGTTTGAGTTTAAAATAATTTTTTCTTACATAAAAAACACATTTTTATTCTTTTATTTGTATTCACTAAACCTCGCGCTTCAAGT
>JASVEL010014198.1:0-25516 GCA_032618575.1 Nicotiana noctiflora | reverse complement strand
CCCTTGGCCGCAGAAGCGAAGCTGGTCGACTAAGGTTGTATTGCAGAAGCGAAACATTGTTCGCTTAAGCAATTCCGGAGGTGCGATACCTGGGCCTTAGAAGCAATAGGGGCGCTTAAGTGAGATGTCGCAGAAGCGACAAAAATGTCGTAGAAGCGGACTCGCAGGTGCGAGTCCAAGACCACAGAAGCGGAAATCGCGTCTGTGTTAAAGAAATAGAAGGGTCGAAATTTCATAAGTCATAACACATTTAGGGCCTGGTTTTAAGAGTCGGCTTGGGTGATTTTGAGGAGAAAATTGAGAGGGTTCTTCAGTTAAACAACTATGGACTAAATTTATGATTTTGCATTGATAAATTATGAATTTAACACTTGAAAATTGAGGTATGGGGGTGTATTAATGGAGGTTTTTGCTCTAAGCCTGCGATATTGAAATTCATCGATTCGAATGGGCAAACGGAGTCCAATTTTGATAAACTTTATATGCATGGACTCGTGTTGAGATAAGGATTCGGAAAATGTAACTTTTGTAATTTTTTAAGAAGCGTACTGAGAGTCAGATTTTGGCGACTTTGTGGGTTTTGGTGTAAATCGAGTTATTTCGATTCGGATGTGTTTATTTAGCCTATTTTGATGTATTCTTATTGATTTTGATCAGATTTGGCATCCGAGGAGTTATATTTGTGAGGCAAGCGCAAGGCGGGCTAGGACTTTTGCCGATTCGAGGTGAGTGGTGGTAATAAATGATGTACTGAGGGTTTGAAACCCCATACTTGCACTATACGGTGCTATGCTGAGTTGGAACATGCGTCATGTGACGAGCGTGGTGGTATTGTGATTGTGGATTTGGACTTGGTCCTTCCCGCCTAATAGTTTACAGTGTATAATGACTGAGATTGAGCTTATATCTGTGTAATTGTGCTAGTAGCCATGTTTGGGGCCTTGTGCCGGTCTGTAGAGTATTAGGGAAGCCTGTAGAGCTAAGTGACCTTTATATCATATTGGAAACATACACTCGGCCGTATTCATAGTTATATTGCATATCATGAGCCAGTACTAGATGTGTACTTTGGGTGGGACTACCTGGGGTGGGATACCCTGTTCTGGATGAGTGGGCCCGAGAGGCCAAGTCTATATTGACTGAGATGGGGTCAAGGACCCGCTGTGAGGTATTGATATATATACCGGATCAGGCTGCACGCCGCTGTAGTACATACATATACATATATTGGATCGGGATGCACGCCGCAGCATTATATATACATACATATATATTGGATCGGGCTGCACGTTGCAGCATTTTCTATATATATATATATAACACTGCAGCATTATATATATATATATATATATTGAATTGGGCTGCACGCCGCAACGCTTATATATATTGGATCGGACTGCACGCCGCTGTATCATAGCGCTTGGGCTGAAGGAGCCCCTCCGGAATCTGCACACACCCCCAGTGAGCGCACTATATATATTGGATCGGGCTGCATGCCGCAGCACTACATATATTAGATCGGGTTGCACGCCGCAGCACTATATATATTGGATCGGGCTGCACGCCGCAGTGCTATATATATTGGATCGGGCTGCACGCCGCAGCAGGAAGAGTAAGGACTAGGTCAGTGTGGGATCATTATGAGACAGTTGTGGACTGGAATTGGATATATACATATATATATATATATATATCTGCATCCCGCAGTAGTATGAGTGAGGACTAGGTCAGTGTGGGATCATTTTGAGACAGTTGTGGACTGGAATTGAACTTCTCACTGTAGAGATGACTTGCCTGTGAGGTTATTCTTAGAACTGTTTCGTGATAGTACATGTGTTCTTATTTTCAGTTGTTATTTATTATTATTACTCACTGAGTTGAAAGATATTCACCCCACTCCCCTGCACTTTATGTGCAGATATAGGTGTTCAGGAGGGCAGCTGAGCTACCCGCAGCTGCTACATTTTTGTTATTCCGAGGAGACTTCGAGGTAGCTGCCGACGTCCGCAGGACCCGATCTCTCCCTCTCTATCATTATGTCTTTTACTATCCTACCTAGACTTGGATTGTATAGGATATTTTCCATCTGTTAGAAGCTTAGATTTGTGACACCGAGATCGTTGGGCTGTATTTTGTTTCCGCACTTGTTGTTTCTGTTATGAAAACAAGCTATTAATGTTAATTGACCAGTATTAATTAATAATTGGCTGGTAATATGGATATCATGGTCGGGCTTGCCTAGCAATGTGTTGGGCGCTTTCATGATCGGGGTTTGGGTCGTGACAGAAACGCATCCGAAAAGTCCCTCAATAATAGAACGTGATCAATGATAGCAACCTCTACACTGATATCTATCACAAATGCCCAATTAAGAAAGTACTCTTTCCCAGTTGTCTGCTGGTTTTTTGAAATATAAATCACTCTGCTAAAACATATTCTAACGCACTTCACCACTTAAGATGTGGCATTGCTGGCATAGCCCCTAATGCAATAGTTCAAAATCACCCCAACACTAAGACAACCAGTCTGAATTCCAACATCACATCCAAAATATAACATACCAACAAATAAAGATCCACCACTACACCATAGCTTGTACATCAGAACTCCATATAACACACAAATCATCATACTTGATCCCAGTTTCCACCGTGCGAATACTTGCACCCATTTGATACCTAATCATTCTATGACAGATAATCAATATTTACCTGTTCTACCAAGCAAACCCGAATACCACTAGTGGGCCCGACAAGAACATGCTGCAACACTACTAAAATATAATCTGTTTAATCACATTACCTTTTTCTGAAATACATACTCACGTCAAATCGCTTCCACTTAGCAATACCATCTTCCCTAATCATCTAAAGCTCTCTTATCTAATCGCGTAGAAGTAATCACTTCACATCCATTGCTCTGTATGACATACACATGCCTTGTGCAAATTCTTACAATACTAACACAATGGATGAGTTTGTATACGTTCTTAGCCACTGTCGAAATAACAATTCATTAGTTCTATACTCTTGGAGAGAACTATCACCTTATTCTGAACCAAACAATGGTCTTAGCTCTTTACTTTACTTCATATACTCAGATTGCACCAATCTCGAATTCAATGATCTCGTCTCACCCAGTATGAGCTGCTTGGGCAATAAGCCACTCCGGACATAATTAAATGTTGCATATGATGCCCCAATGTACCAATAGGCTACCAATTCGAATGTGGTACTAAAGAAAACGAGCTCTGGAAGAAATTATCAAATCCTACGCACCAATACCGACCTTCTATGGGAAAACGGGAAGCAGGGCATACAAAGACGGCGTAAGGAAAACTATACTCGATATCACACTATTACGACATGCAACCCGACCCAGATAACATACCCATGGTGATGTGCCACCCGATCCACACATAGATCTCACATAAGGAGATGCACATCGAGCCAAATTTGCTCATTACAACATAATATAGAGTATCGATCGTACGCATGCTAAGTGCATAATAATATCTCTGAGGAACATATAGTGTCATAAGCTACAGCACTCAAGTACCACTGAGGTGCGATGTACAATCTGAATCTCATGAGCCAAGATGCTCATATAGCGTCATTCCTACACAGATTCTTAACATATAGAAATTTCTCAAGCCGTCTCACAACTCACCCAGTGTAATGCATCACTATGCGAAATATTTGACAAAGAAACATCAGCCTAACTACTCCTCCACGAGGACCGCGTTACAAAAATGCACACATCTGGCCTGATATAGAGCCATTATTCATATTAAATCAATCCACCGACTTCAAGCTGATTCTGATCACACTGAACTAGCCTAATAACCTTTCAAAGGTCCATAATAACTTCCATTTTCTTCATAGAACACAAGAACAACCATCATACTCGGAGTAATCCTCCCTAGTTCACAACCCAATAGGCCAAGTGCCCTCCAGGCATGAATTCCTCAATTTAACGATTCTATCACAATCTTCGTACTTGGTTTAAATCGTTAATCCGTCCAGTGACTGCATGCCACAATTATATAATCTTCGAGTGGGACACACTCCCACTACCTACCGCAACAATATTTTGGGCGTACCTCCAAATCACTGGTCTCACTAACATTGTACAGCGATCAAGAATCATTAACCAGGACACAACACCGCTCTCAGGTGATGCTGAAGACAATACTAATTTATCTTAACCATCGAAACACCCTTCCTGCTTATCCGATCTCTTGACATCTTGTCAAAAGTTCTCCCTCACTCGTGCCATTCTCGGATCAATTTCTACAACCAGAACTATATAGCCAGTTCACTTTAAGAAAGAACCAACATAATACATAATAGTGCAATCAACTAATCAACGACAACCTCCCCAACATAGCTCGAAGCCATATATATATCACAACACATCTACTCTATTGCTGTCATAATACTATGGTGAGATTAAACTCACTCTTTCAAAAGCTTGTGGAGACATGAATCATCAGAAATTTTAACTTTTCTGCAATTCTGGCATTTATTAACCAAACATTTAAGCCTACTCTCTAGGCGACCGAATTTTTACTAAGTCCAAAATTATTTAAAAATTTTGGTAGAGTTTCCTTTGTTATTGGGCCTATCCACCTGCCATAGAATCACCAAAACCAATCCTAACAACACCGCTACAACTTAACAAAACATCACAATGTATATCAACAACAATAACCTCAATAATACCTGTATTATATTATCAAAATTGATACAGGGACAGCGTTGCACTTATTTGAATCATAACACATATAAAAATACCTTTCAATTACACATGAGATCTTCTAACACACATGCACAAAGTTCATACCATTAGAGAACACTTCGCAGTAGATAACCCACCTGTTTTGCCTCAATATAGTATTTTAGTACACCTCCTACCGACATACACACAATATCGCCAATTTAGTCTTTTCGAGTATGAACTCATACCACCACATATATTGCACTTAACTTTCCAACTAGGAAATACGACAATATTCTTCGTGCGCTCATAACTTGGGACTACATAACAGATCGCAACAGGAAACGAATTGCTTAACACTTACCTATTCTCCCACAGACTTCTCATCACTACCAAGATCACATAAATACACCTCACAGCACTAATATACTCATCATGTGGATATCCGGCCACCATCCCGGCTAATAAGGACATTACCGAACACATAAGTTCAAAGCACTTGCTCGCATAATCAGTACTTTGTTGCTCAAGCCATAGGCGAAGATTCGGCCTCAAGTCCCCTAGACTGGCCCAACATGAAATCACAGAGATTACATCTCGCCTCTCAATCGGGGAATCACCAGCCATCAAGGCAAGTATATTACTGAGCGCTCGTGTGCGCATATAGACGTGTAGAAGGAATTTCAAGAGTTATATCTCAAACTGAATCAAATACGATAAGAATTCTAAAATGGTGAAGTGTTTCCTAAAGGTTTTGCAGCCTCTCGAGGATAGATACGGACATCTATATACCAATCCGCGAGAGCCTACTAAACCGGCTCATTACTCGGGAGGCCTAGTAACCTAGACTGTGATACAACCTTGTCATGACCCAAACTAGGTCGTGATGGCGCTCAACCCTAAAGCTAGGCAAGCCTGACCAATAATCGCCCACAAATCAATCTTAAACCTCACAACCGACAATTTAAGGAGAATATAATAGTTTTAGAATAATAATCCAATATTTATAGAGGAAAATACTAAGAAGTGTGAAAACCGACAAAACACTCCCAAAAGATCTGGGGTTACAAGTCTAGAGCCTCTAAACAAAATCGGATAACAATATTTGAACGAAATACTTGAGTATGAAAAATGTATATATAAATAAAACAGGAATAAGAAGAAAAGCCAGGTCCTATGAACATCAAGTAGCTACATCAACAACTTTGATAACTCTGAAAACAAGACAGCTAAACCTCCGGTGTACCCGAATCTACACACAAAGGTGCAGGGAGTAGGGGTGAGTACTAAGTACTCAGTGAGTAATACGTATATACAATGTCTGAAGATAAGAAATCCACGAAATGCCATAAAGCAAAGCTAAAACTAACAGTTCGATATCTTGCTACAAACCGGCAACAACAGCTAATAACAGTTAACACAAGTAAATAACAATGCATGAATGCAGTGCAATGCACATGACCGCTACGGTGCGTAGCCTGATCCATTCAACATCGATGCCACTCACTGGGGGGTGTATACAGACTCCGGAGGGGCTCCTTCAGTCCAAGCGCAATATAATCATAACATTCGATGCAGCGTGCAGCTCGATCCATACTCAATCTAATATTCACTGCGGCATGCAGCCCAATCCATACTCAGTCCACAATATGCATATGAGTCACGTAACAGTTTTAATTTATTTTTCCCAATTTCCAATTCATTAAAAAGAATATACTTTAATTATTTACTTTCAGCAATAGTGACTTAGTAGTTCATAATAGTGATTAAAAACAAGACTGAGATCAATGATTTTAAAAATCATGCTATCACAATGATATTCATTCTCTAAGGATGCTACAGGTCGGCACAAGGCCCCAAACATGGCAATAAGCCCAGATATATTCAACACAGGGTTCATATCAATTTCCAATATAGTATTATTCTTGTTAGGGATGGACCAAGTCACAATCCTCAGTCATAAATAATCTTGCACCTTCCACGGGGTGCGAATCACGCCCTAAATAGCGTCACAATGAGATAAGCCGGGGTTTCAATCCCTCAGGCCATCATATATACCAACTACTCACCTCTAACTGGCCGTAGGCTCGTCCGAAATGCCTTTTCCTTTCGTATCACCCTCCTCGCATATATAATCTAGTCAAAACTACGGCAAATACATAAATATGGGTCAAAGAAACATAACTCAATCAAAAATACTCAAAAAGTACTAAAATTGACGAAGTTGGTAAAACCCGAGCCCCGGGATCGCTTCTCAAAAAATTCTAAAAATCATACTGACGGATTCTTTGTCTCGCCACGAGTCTGTACATATAAAATTCATCAAAATCAGAGTCTGTTTGACCCCTCAAATTTCAACTTTACACCTTCTTAGGTTTCAAGCTCTAACCTCCATTTTTACCCCTTAAATCCTTGGTTTTTCACTATTTAATCTATGTTTTGATATCATAACAGCATAATCTGAGTCTAAGAACTCTTTCCTGATGAAATCCCATGAATTCTCTTTTAAAAGTCTCCTTAGAAGCTTCTTCTCGTTCCAAAATTGAAAGAAAAATGGACCTGCTCATTATAGGTATACTGTTCACGCGTTTTACTGCTCCCAATGGATTCCTTATGAAATTCTAATGAATTTAGGCTTTTGATCACTCAATTTGACCTTATAATGAAAGAGATATGTAGGTGTTAAGATTTGCAAATAGTGCAGGTTTTTAATACTCCATCGGGGGCAATTTCGTTATTTTGAAAATCTGGGCAACCTTATTTAAATGGCCATAAAATCATCATACGATGTTCAAATTCCAAGATTCTTTTTTCTACGGGTCCGTAATTACGATACGGATCTAATTCTTCATTCAAAATAGTAATCGGAGTTCATTCGTTCAATATGATATCATTTATGCTTAAAAACGATGTCGAAGCATAAGAAAAATGAGCATAACGCAACCCAAACCTATCCGAAACTCACCCGAGCTCCTCGATATCGCATACGAACATATTAACATGTCACATATGATCATGAAAACTTAGTTGCACTCTAAAATCACCAAAACTAACATCAAAACACCAAATTTACATCGAATTCAACCCTAAGTTCTTCTAAAACTTCCTAAACTTGCATTTAATCTAAAACCCAATCTAAACACCTCCGAATGACTTGAAACTTTGTACTCATATCCAAAATCACCTAACGGAGCTACTGAAACTCTCAAAATTCTATTTTGACCCTCGGATCAAAATCTTACCTACCATCCGAAATTCGCCAAAATCCAACCTTAGGCAATTCAAGCATAATTCTATACCGGACCTCCAAATTCAATTCTGGTTGCTCTCCTATGTCATAAATCATCCCCCAAAACTAGTCGAATCATCAAAAATCCATTCCGAGTCTTCTAACTCATAAGTCAATATTCAGTTGACTTTTCTAAACTAACCTTCTCATAAAGAGACCAATTGCCTCATTTCTAACCAAACTCTATCCAAATTACTTCAAATTCTCCAAACACATATAATGAAACATATATAACAATAAAACATGGGAAATGAGGTAGTAACTCCCCTAACGACGGGTCAGGTCGTTATAGTAAACTGGGTTACTGACAATGATGAAGTTAGCTCCACCAGTGGCTATGTGTTCACTTTCGGTGCAGGTGCTATTTCATGCAAGTCTTCAGAACAAACTTGTATAGTACGATCAACTATGGAGTCTGAATTCATTGCCCTTGAGTTGGCAGGGCAAGAAGCTGAGTGGTTGAGAAATTTATTGGCAGGCGTGCCTTTATAGGAAAGACAAGCTTCACCAGTTTTTCTATATTGTTACTCATATGAAGCAATTGGAATTGCCAAAAATAGTGTGTACGATGAAAAAAGAACACATATCCGCATTAGGCATAGTGAGCTAAACAGTTGTTAAAATATGGTGTTATTTCCTTGAAATATGTAAGATCCGAAAGAAATTTGATGAATCCTTTAACCAAGGGTTTAGCAAGGAGAGTTACCATTGAAATGCCGAGGGGGATGGGGCTAATGCCCATGAATTGAGGAAGTATGGCGGATACTCATTGATGTTCAAACAAAGCTATATGAGACCTCAATATGCATTACATTTCCTATCCCTATGGCATATGGTAGTGTTTTATAAGGTTGAGCTTATTTTTCCGTTAATGATTTCATAGCCTTAAAACAGTCTATGTGTAGATAGACTTGATTAAATCACCTACGTGAGTGTAAAGGTGTGGTCGCCTTTTATGAAAGAATTGGAATGTCTTTCTAGAGCACTCATGAGACCCAAGGTATGTGCATGACTATAAAAGCACTTTGTTAGTATCCAGAATTTGCATAAAATTAAGGATATAGTATGTGTTGTGGGAGTCTCAACTAATCTCCATTCAGTTCAAGAGTACTTCACTTTGTGGATGTTAGTTGTTGCCTCATTTTACTACGTGTCAATTCAAATCGAAAGATAATGACACTTTAGTACATGTTCAACATTCTTTTGCCTAGAATTGTTAAACTTTTGTCTTTGCATTAGTGGGGGATTATTGGAATTATTCATAATACAAAGTGAAAATTTTCTTTTTGAATTTCCATTTACAATCAATAGCCATGAGCTTTTTATTTATTTTTTAAATGTTAAATATATTTCCAAGTGGCCTCTTGCATGAAGACTTAAAACCAAGTGTTGAATGGCCTTGATAAACGGCTATACAAATCTACCATGTCTTAATGCATGGAAGACAAGATACACTTGTCAATATTGGAGTCTAGTGGACTAATATAATGGGACAAGCGCCAAAAATCTCTCGACACTTGTCATATATGCAACATCCTTAATTGCCTATAAATAGGTTATGGATTAGCCATCATAATCCCTCAATTCTTAACCAAGAATTTATCTAGCTAATCATTTCTTTGTTCCTAGTCTTCTTTGTGAATTATCCAACGCATAAAATATCATCTTCTCTTCTTCCTGGGCAACTGTTTTGTGCAAATTCTTAACTTTCAGCCACGGGTGCACATGTTTGGAGGTGCTATGGAACCTTGGGGAGCGACCGGCCTTAACAATTTGTACTCAATCGGATCGAAATAGTTTTCAAGACAGTGGTTGCAACGACGCAGTATTTTTAATAAGTCGTAATCTTCTTTCCTTCTTGTTAGTCAATCATCAAATTTACCTCATAGAACCACTGCCGGGGCTGGCGATCCATCCACAATTGTTTTTTCCTTCAGTTGTTGTACCTGCAAATTTACGCAGTACACCTATAATAAGATATCCTCTACATTCGCTTGCTCTCGTCTATTATTTGGTTAATTTCCTATTCCTATATCACTGGTTCCACACAGTTTAATGTATCAGATGCAAACGACATCCTATTAGAAAATATAGTAAAATACTCACATCTACAAAATCCGGACAAATGTGGAGATCATTGTTTACACTATCAGGTCATATGTACCTAAGTCAACTGCATTGTAGAGGAAAAAAATTGGTAATTGGCTAAACTAGCACGAAAAATCTTTATATTGTTAATTAAAAAAGCTTTTAGTTCGTGGGATTGTAGTGCAACGCCATTAACCTATAAACTTATTGAAATTATTATCTCTAGTTTTACGTGAAGTTGTAATGATCTAAATAACTATGGAAAGAAATGGGAAAACAGAAATGGAAAGGAAACAAACTTTGGGACAATTTTCTGGTTTATCGGATAAAATTAAGAAGCTATCTATTACAATGGAAATGAAAAAGCTAAATTTGAGTGATCCGCCATTAACGAGTTACCTGAAATGAAGAAGAAAGTTGCAGTGAGAAGAAGAAGAAGAGAAGAAGTTGAGGAAGAAAGAAGAAAGAGAATCTGAGAGAGAATCGAAGAGAGAGGAAGGAGCTTACTGTGCAGAATGAGCTGCTCCTTCACTGCTCAGTTATTTATAACTAACTGAGCTGACGTGGCAAAATCTCAGCCCTTGCAGCTCATTAATTCCAATCTAATCTCAGCCGTTCATGTAAAATTCTGTTACTCCCTTCTTTCCCAATTTCAGTTGCTTCAGTTGCTTTGTTTCCTTCTTCTTCATTCGAATCCAATTGGTAGCAATTATTCAAGATCATTACATACCCTCCCTCTTTAAACAATCCTTGTCCTCAAGGATTGGAATTGAATTCAGGAAACTTAGCTTTAATGAACCGGTAATCCTCCCATGTAGCATCCTCATGTGGTAGATTTGACCACTGTATGAGTACTCGCACCACAGCAGCATTGTTCCTCTTAATCAGTTGCCTTTGTAAGATCGCAACTGGCCTGACAAGAAATTGGCCATCTTTATTCGTAACAGGCAAGGCAGTCTGTACTACTACCTTGTTACTTACCTTCTTCTTTAGCAGTGAAACATGGAATACAGGATGGACCTTCGATGTAGGAGGAATATCCAATTTGTAGGCCACCATACCTATTCGAGCTAGTACCTTACAAGGACCATAGTATTTGGAGCTTAACTTCAAGTTCTTTCTCAATGCAACAGAGGTCTGCCTATATGGCTGCAGCTTTAAATAGACCATGTCTCCCACTTGAAATTCCCTTTCAGTTCTTCTCTTGTCAGCATAGTGTTTCATCCTCTCCTGAGCCTTACTAAGATTATCCTTCAGTAGTTGTTGCATTTGTTGTCTCCTCAATATTGTATCCTCTACAACTGGAACTAAGGCTTCTAATAAGGGCCCCAAGGGAAGTTGTGGGGGTGTGTAACCATACAATTCTTCAAAGGGGGTACACTGTAGGCATGTATGGAAATTGGTATTGTACCACCATTCTGCAGCGGGAAACCACTGCTCCCATTGTATTGGCCTGCTGGCTGTCATGCACCTGAGATAGTTCTCCAAGCACTTGTTGACCCTCTCAGTTTGTCCATCACTCTGAGGGTGGTAAGCAGTACTGTAATTTAGTTGTGTTCCCTATAGCTTGAACATGGACTGCCAGAAATTACTAAGAAACACCTTATCTCTATCAGTGACTTTGAATTCAGGAACTCCGTGTAAACAATGTATTCTTTTCTAGAATATGTCTGTAATTGTGGCTGTTGTATAAGGATGAGCAAGTGCAACAAAATGTGCATACTTAGTGAATCTATCAACTACTACAAGGATCACCTCCTTGTTGTTGGACTTAGGCAATCCTTCAATGAAATCCATGCTAATATGACACCAAGCTTGGTTTGGGATGGGTAAGGGCTACAGTAGACCTAAATAGGCCCTAGGATCATCATTATTCCTGAGACATACATCACAGCTGGCCACATGATCAATGACCATCTGTTTCATCTTTGGCCAATAAAAAACTTGTGAGTCTTTTCAGAGTTCCTAGCTGGCCTGAGTGTCCACCCATAGGAGAGACGTGGAAGGTGGATATCATCTGAGCTCTTAGTTAACCATTGATACCAATGTAGATCTTCCCTTTCCTTCTGAGTATGCTAGAATTCTACTGCCATGTGTTAGGTCCCTATTGAGTAACTGCCAGTTGACTAATGACTTCAGTGGCTTTGGAATCTCCTTCATAGCTTTGTGTTATATCTTGCACCCAGGTAGGAACTGAAACACTGATAGCATGTAAGGTCCCAAGAAGTTGGTTTCCTGAATCTTCAAGGCCTTCCCTTTGTCTAGATAGGGCATCTGCAACCCTATTTTCAGCTCCCTTTTTATACTTCACCTCATAGTCCATTCCCAGTAGCTTAGTAAGTCCCTTTTGCTGTATGGCTATAGTTACTATAGTTACTCTTTGTTCCAGAAGGTATTTCAGTCTGTGGTGATCAGTCCTCACCACAAAGTGCTTGTACTGTAAGTAATGTCTCCACTTTTCTACTGCATTGAGCAAGGCCATGTATTCCTTCTCATAAATAGATTTTCCCATGTGTCTTGGTGCTAAAACCTTACTGAAATAGGCTATGGGCCTACCCTCTTGCATTAGCACAGCTCCAATGCCCATTTGACTGGCATCAGTCTCTACTATGAACTCCTTATTGTAATCAGGCAATGCTAGTACAGGTGTAGTAGTCATAGCTTCCTTCACCCTTTTAAAAGCCAAGTCTCCCTTCTCATCCCATTTAAAAGCATCCTTTCTTAGCAACTCAGTCAAGGGTCTGCAAATAATACCATAGTTGGCAACATATTTCTTGTAATACCCAGTCAGCCCCAAGAAGCCCCTTAAAGCTTTCACAGAGTTGGGTGTTGGCCAATCAATCATGGCCTTAATCTTAGAAGGATTAGTTGACACTCCTTCCACAGTTATAACATGCCCTAAGTACTCAATATTTGGCTGTCCAAATGAGCATTTAGACCTCTTTGCAAATAAGGAATGCTTCCTTAAAGTGCTAAACACTGCACTCAGGTGAGCTACATGCTCCTTCTCGGACAAACTATAAACCAATATGTCATCAAAGAAAACCAACACAAATTTTCTGAGGAAAGGTTGAAAAACCTGGTTTATCAAAGCTTGGAATATGGTGGAGCATTGGTTAGCCCAAATGGCATCACCTTGAATACATAGTGGCCCATGTGAGTCCTGAAGGCAGTTTTGTACACATCCTCTATCTTCATCCTGATCTGATGGTAGCCTGCCATCAAATCCACCTTGGAAAACATCATAGATCCATTCAACTCATCCAGTAGATCTTCTACAATAGGAATGGGGTATTTATCCTTAATGGTGATGTCATTCAGCCCTCTATAATCCACACAAAACCTCCAGGATCCATCTTTTGTTTTGATAAGTAAAGCTGGAGAAGAAAATGGGGATTGGCTATGTTGTATGATGCCATTAGTGACCATCTCCTTAACCTGCTTTTCTAGCTCTTCCTTCAGATGGTAGTTGTACCTGTAGGGCCTCAAACTAACTGGCATTGCTCCTGGCTTCAAGGGTATGCTATGGTCTAGTGATCTGATTGGAGGTAAGGATTTTGGTTCAGCAAAGACATCAGAATATTGTTGCAACACTTCTTCAATATCCTTCCCTACTGTCTCCTGCTCAGCACCTACAGCACTCATCATGAATAAGTGAGCTATTAAAGCCTGCCCTTTCCTTAGCATTTTTCCCATGGTTCCACTACTAATCATAGCCAGCTTCCCTTCTTCAGTGATTCCTTGCAATACCAACTTATTGCTCTTTTTGCCTATGGTCACATATATTTTCTCATGGTCAAATTTGGTTGGATTATGTTTCTTCATCCAGTCATTTCCCATAACCATGTCACAGCCTCCTAAGGGAATAATGAACAAATTCTCTTGGAATGGCCTAACCTACATCTTCCACTAGTACTTTAAGCAAATTGCAGTACACATGACATAATTTCCATCAGCAACTGTCACCCTCACTGGTGAGCAGGGTTGAGCTTGGTACCCTAATTCTTTGACTGTGGTAGCATCAATGAAGCTATGGGTACTACCAGAGTCAATCAACATTGTCAACTTCCTGTTGCCTACAGTCCTTCTCACCAATATAGTATTTACCCCTTTGTTATCACGTGATAAAGCATTCAAACATACTGCCTCTACCACTTCCTAATCAATATCTCCTTCAATAATCAACCCTATAGAGTCTTGATCCTCCTCTATTTCAGCAGTTTCAGTGGGAGTCTCTACTATCACTATCATACTATTCAGCTGTTTCTTCTTACATAGATGGCCTGGAGCATACTTCTCCCCACATTTATAACACAATTGGTTATTCTTCCTGTACTCATAAACTTCAGGACTGAGCCTATATGAGGTTGGCTTTGCTGTTGCTGTCATAGGTGCTTTACTGTTGATGTTTTTACTAGTGTTCTGATAAGATTTGGCCATCACCTTAGTGCGTTTAAGAGCAGCATCAATGGCCTTCTCCTGCAGCCTAGCTTGTTCTACTGCAAACCTTAAAGTAGTAGGTTTGAATATACTCCAAACCTAATCTCCTCTTTCAGGGCACCAATAAAACTGGATATGAAATGCGACTCATCTAAATTGGGATTCCTGATCAGCATTTGAGCTTTCAACTCTTCAAATTTACCCAGGAATTCATCTACTGTCCCAGTCTGATTCAACTTATTAAACTCCTCTACTATGTCTCCCATTAATTCTTCTCCAAATCTAATCAACAGTTCCTCTATAAACTCAGCCCAGATTATTTCCCCTTACTAAGGATTAGGGAGTCATACGAGATATCTGCTACTCCATTTAAATAGAGAGCAGCCACTTCCACCTTCAAATTATATGGTGTTTTATACAAGTTAAAATATCTCTCACACTTCCGTATCCATCCCTTAGGTTCATGGACTTCAAAATATGGCAACTCCCACTTAGGTGCAGGAGTTTGCAATGCTTGAGGTCGAGGCTGTCTCAGTTCTGGACCTGGCATGGGCAGTAATCCATCTCCTTGAGGCCTCTCACCTTGTCCCCTTGGTGGAACTCTTTCCAAGTTTGTCAGACTCTCGAGTATTAGTTCCAATGTTCCTTGTATGCCTGTGTGCGTGTTGCGCAAGGTTTCATGCATGGTTAGCACCTCGTTCAAAACCTCCTCATGCCTAATCAGCTTATCATCCATGACCTTTAATCTGGTTCCTTCAACCAACAGCTTCTCACAGTCGCAGAATCGAGGCTCTGATACCAAATGTAATGATCTAAATAACTATGAAAAGAAATAGGAAAATAGAAATGGAAAGGAAACAAACTTTGGGACAATTTTCTGGTTTATCGGATAAAATTAAGAAGTTATCTATTATAATGGAAATCAGAAAGATAAATATGAGTTACCTGCCATTAACGAGTTACCTGAAATGAAGAAGAAAGTTGCAGTGAGAAGAAGAAGAAGAAGAGAAAAAGCTGAAGAAAAAAGAAGAAAGAGAATCTGAGAGAGAATCGAAGAGAGAGGAAGGAGCTTACTGTGCAGAATGAGCTGCTCCTTCACTGTTCAGTTAGTTTTAACTAACTGAGCTGATGTGGCGAAATCTCAGCCCTTGCAGATCATTAATTCCAATCTAATCTTAGCCGTTCATTTAAAATTCTGTTACTCCCTTCTTTCCCGATTTCAGTTGCTTCAGTTGCTCTGTTTCCTTCTTCTTCATTCGAATCCAATTGGAAGCAATTATTCAAGATCATTACAAAAGTTTAATCATCCATCTCGAAAATCACAAATACTAAAATCTGTTGAATCGAGTGAACATTATACTTGCTCAGGGGAGTGCATAAGGATAAATTGAAGACGGCGAGGGAGCTCCGATCGGCGATCAGAGATAGAGAGATAGCGGAGGGAGTTTTCGAAGCCTTTTGTTTCTCGACTTGAACATGAGGCGGATAAACAATATTGGTGAACTAAACCTAATTTTTAATACGAGACCTTTCAAAAGAAAAAAAATAATTCATCTATATTTTTAATTGAAGCCTACTTTTTTATTTTTTTAAGATTTAAGTTGTTAATAGTTTCTTTTTATAAACAATTTCATCTCTCCTGAGATATTGTTGATCTAGATAATAAAACCAGATTCAAGAAGTTAATAACTTGATATCGAAATAATTTTTAATGTTTTCTAATATACTTGTTGGAACGCTTGAAACCTGAGGGGAAAAAGGGAAAAAAGAATGTGAATATTTTTTTATCAAATGGTACTTTTCAACTCTTGTGTTTTATAGAAAAAATAAAACATTTTTCTCTCTACAACGAGCAATATAACTTTTTAATTGGAGAAAGAGAATCACTCTCCCTTTTTTTTTTGATTACTCCCCCTAAACTCTTATCGCGAATGATCCAACGGTGAAGATCCCATCTCCCCAACCCGTTACCTGACCCCAACCCGATCTTCAGAGATCGATCCGGTCTCGAGATTCCCTAAACAGCACCATTTCGATAAGTGACTCGATCCCAGCCATTGATCTTGGTTGATCGAATAGCCAAGATCAATCCCCCTTACCCACTATATATTCCCCAAATACACGCCCCCCACCCCCCTCCCCTTAAGAACCCCTCCCCTTCATCTCTAACTCAAAGACGGAACCCCAGACCTCTCTCCGTCGCTGACTGCCTGCCGAAAATCGCCCACAACCCAAAATTTTCATCACCTCTTCCCCTCACCTCTCTCTCTTTGAATTTGTCTTTCATTTTCTTCGAATCATCTCTATAACCTTCGAATATCGAATCAAAGTTCCGCTGGAAAATAAGATTTACCCCAAACCACCCCATTTTTACACCTTAAGACCATTTCAACTCCCCCATTCTAAATCCACGAACCATTTACCTCGAATCACCTACCATCTTCTCAAATTTTAGATCAAATATAGGAAAAACAATTTGGCCAGGATACAATGGTTTCAAGCTTAAGAGGGACTTTAGCCATATGTTTTCAAGCAAGAACACATGGTTAAAGTCTATCTTGGCTTGAAAATGGGAGGAATTCTTCAAGAATTTAGTTATTCGGGTAAGTTGCCTCTTTTGTTATCTTTTTCATTTGTTTTCTGTTCTGATGTTAGTCGTTTATCTTGTTCCTCTTCTTCTATAATTCTTTAGGTTGCAGAAATTTCATCTGATTTTTTGTTTTGTTAGAAAGTGTGAACCGACCAATAATTTAAAGACCAGTTGTTTAGTTTAAAATGGAAAGATTACTTGTGTTAGTAGTCTTTTGCTCAGTAGATTGCCTTGGAACCATTGAATTGTTGGTCGTGTTTTCTGTTTTCATGGTTTGGAGAAATCCAATGTTTGAGCAATCATGTTATCTATCAATCCTGCTAGGTCAGGATAGATAACGCATGATTTAAGGAGTTTAATTCCAGAATAAAAGCTTAAATAATTGTTAAAGATTAGTGTATGCCCACATTGGTTGTCAGGGCACGCCTGAATTTTAAATTCATGGCTGCCACTACACTTTTTAATTAACAAATGGGATTAGACACAAAGTAGCGGGTTGGGCAGAGGATATCAGGGTAAAAAAGAATTAGTTTCTTAAGTCTGATGGGTACTTTAAGGGCTGGAAATCAGAACTAACATTGGGGGAGAATTAAAAAGGTTAGTTGGTCATGTGCAAAGCAATAACATGAGAGAATTTGAATAATTTTGGAAGAAAGGGTCTGGTTTTTTGTCTATAAAAGGGGGCAGGATATACATACTGGAGGGGATATACATAGAGATACATACACACACACGCATAGAGAGAAAATAGATTTAAAAGATTCTAAGAGTGAATACTGATAGTGAGGTCTGGTGAGAAACAATTGATGTCTCATCTTTGAGTTTCAAGCTTCCTTTTCTTAAAGTGTTGAAAACCAGAACCATTGTTGGATTGTTTGGATTGCTATTGGTTCTTTTTGTTTCTACTTGTGATTTACAATTGGTATTTTGTGGTGAAAATTGGTTTTGACTGAGGTTGTTTTGGAGCATTGTTGTTGTACTGTTTGTTGCTGGGAATTTATTTCCATTGGTTTCATTTTGGTTCTTCGTTTCCAAAGTTGTTCTATCAATTGAACTGTTTTGGGTGCTGTGAGAATTTGCTGTTGAACCTGCTAGTTGCTTGCTTGGGTGCCATTGCTGCTCACTGATTTCATCTTCTTTGATTTCATATCCCGGTACTCCCTTGTCCATTTATGAACTGGAGAAATTGTAGAAACACTGTCCTGAAATTAGATAACAAAACTGTCGTCTGAAGAATTATATGAGTTTTTCCTATTACTTCTGCATAATTATCAATAGTTAGTTGTGGAAATAGGTTTAATTGAAGAACTGAAGTCAAATTAATGAAACATGTTGTTTTTCACTTTATTGTAGTTTAATGTTGAACTGTAATTGTAATTACTACTATTGAAGTCTTGGGGTGTAATAGTTGTTTAACTAGCCTAGAATTTTATTCTTTGGTATCTGTTTAAAATTCTACCATGTTAGTTGGATCAATTTCAGTTTGATAATTAAAAATAGAAAGCACAGGTTATGTCAACATTTTCATTAGGTTAATGTAACAGTTTGTTATGAGCACAGGTTAAATTAAAGATACAAGCACAGGTTATATAAGGCGGATTATTTTGAGTAAAGAATGAAACTGGCGATTTGGATCAAAGAATTAGAGTAATCAGCCTAGGCATACATTATTAAAAAGCAAAGTTAACAAAAAGGTTTAGTTAGTTTGTTCGCGGCTTTAACTGTTATTAGTAATATGTTAGTATAATTGTAAATTAAGCCTTAGTGATTTGTATATAAAATTGGCTTATGCTTTTAAAGTTTTATATAACTCCTCTATATCAGATTTTATTAGGCAGCAGATAGGTTAGTGTTTAATCCAATTAGTATCACTCTTTAATAGTTAATTCCATTAGTTTTAAAAATGTTAGTTTAAATTAATTAGAGAATGGTTAGTTTATTTTAATGTGATGAATATTCTTGTATGCCATTTGTCATTTCAAGCTTTAGTTAGGTGCTCTTATAAAATATGGTATGAAACAAGGTAATAACTAATAAAATGCTCGCACTTACAAACATATAATTAATTAGGATTTTTCCTATATATTTAGAGAAATATCTAAAGAAAAGTATAGTCACTTTAGATTCATCCTTTTTGATAGAATGAGACAAGCTTAGCTCAATAAAACATAAAATTACGGGACCCTCCTAAATGTACATGTGTTAAAAAAAATAGACTGCAGGACATGTCGTTTAGCGAATTTCACGGTATTCCCAAAAAAAATAATGCGCTAGCATCTTTAGGCACGTACTTAATAAAATTACCTCCCTAAACTGGGTACACATTTATGTGACCCTAATTCAAATCTCAATGAAGTCGGAACACATCAAAAATTGCACACACATTTATGTGACAAAATTCGAGACGCATTCTCATGACGTTGTAATCCTCCTCTGGTATAATAAAATAGTAAAAGCGGTTCGAAGTAATAATCAACACATAAGTACATAATTATTAAAAATCAGATAATTAAGCAGAAATGTGATAATTAAGCGACCGTGCTAGAACCACGGAATTCGGGAATGCCTAACACCTTCTCCCGGGTTAACAGAATTCCTTATCCGGATTTCTGGTTCGCGAATTATTAAATAGAGTCAAACCTTTCCTCAATTCGTGATTCGAAACGGTGACTTGGGACACCATAAATCTCCCAAGTGGCGACTCTGAATCTCTTAATAAATGAATCCCGTTTTGATTGTCCTTTAAATGGAAAAAACTCCCTTTTATAGATCTCGCACCCTCGCGGGTAAGCGGGCGTAAAAAGGAGGTGTGACAGCTCTGGCCACTCTGCTCGGGAACGCTAAATCCATAACCACTAGTTCAGGGTTTAAGAATTCGAGCTTATGATAAATTGTTATATTTTGGCTTTATTATCTGATATTTTATACGATATATGTCCAATGTGCAAAATGATAATTTTTACCGCTTTGATATTATTTGAACTGTATATATAAAAATTGTGTCAGAACCCTACTTCCTTCTGAGTCTTCTGAAAAATGGTGCATACATTCGCGTAGCCCGCCTTTTTAAAATTATTCCAAATAAGAGCGAGTGTTGGGTAAGTGACAAGGCCGGGCAGACTTTAGTGCTCCCGTTACGTCGCCCCCTCCTCAAGCCCCAGTTGTCCGCTCGGGTACCTCAACTTTAGACCAAAACCCATGTTTTTCTTATACCTAGATGAAACACATCTTCATGCCGGATCCCTAGTAGGAACGCTTATCTGCATCATGTGCATTTGACTTAGGGGACTCAACACAGTGGTTGGGTCTGTCTAAGGCTAGCAACCTGAAATAAATAGACCATCCTGATGCATCAGATTTTGTACATCTACTTGTTTAGATCAGCATGTTGACCAGCTTCAAGTATTGGAAAACCGAAGAAAAGAAATTAATAACAAAGTAGTTTTTCCCAAATAATGTCAAAATCTTGTTAAGTTATTTTAGAAATAAAATGAAAAAAAAAGAGAAAAATGGGGTTTATTTTAGTGTGTCTTCAAAAAATAATATTTTTGGGGTTTATTTAAGAAAAGATTTTTGTTTTAAACTTGGTTTGTTTTCTTTGGCGAACTACGCCGGTTTGATTCTCACTAGATGTGAGATACGTAGGCAACCCCCATCGGGTCAAATCTCTTTTTTTGCAAAAAACGGTCATTAAAAATGTGTCAAATATTTTTTGTCATAAATTAATTTGTTTCGTTTAAGAAAACATGCTTTCATAAAGAGTTTAAGAGTCACCCCTGAAACCTTGAATTTCCAAGATCAAATGGATACTATCCAAGAATCACCCCAGGTTATCATAGAAAGAGCTCGGATACACTACAAGAATGGTGGAATGATCTGGATGGAGATGGTCAAGTTTGGGTGAAAGAGCAGTTGGGTCCTTTACTAGACATACTGCATGTCAAGCCACGGGATGACTTGATCAAAGCCTTGGTGACCTTTTGGGACCCTGTTAACAATGTGTTCCATTTCTCCAACTTTGAACTCACTCCTACCTTAGAAGAAATGGTCGGGTACATTGCTTTCGGCCAAGAGTTAAGGGAGCAGAAGCTCATATTTCCCAGGGCCCCATCGGTGCATAAATTCTTCGATCCCTTGAAGATCAGTAAGAAAACAAGCAATGATCGCATACAAAATAGGAGTTGCAAGTTCTACTTCTTGTATTACAGATTCGAAAACTCAGCCGGATTCGAAATACATGAAAAGGGATTAAACAACCAACAGAACAAAGGCATATGGGAATTCATCGCCGGTTTACTTTTATTGTGGCATTTCTAGGAATCATGGTGTTTCCAAACTCGAAAGGTTCAATAGACACCCGCATGGCTAGGATTGCGCATGTCCTTGTTGATAAAAAAGATCACACCATTGTCCCACTAGTGTTATCCGATATATACCGGGCCTTGACATTGTGCAAATCTGGAAGTCAGCTTTTCGAAGGTTGCAGCGTTCTCCTACAAATGTGGATGATCAAACATGTTCGGCACCACCCTAAATTCTTGAACCATGCTTCAGATGGGACCAACTTCATTGTTAAATACGAAGAAAAGGTGGAAGATTTTAAAACATCCGAGGGGTTTGAAGCATGGATTTTCTATTTGAGAAGGTTGAGAGAAGATCAAGTCGAGTGGACTATAGGGTGGCTCTTGATAATGGAGATCATTTACATGACTGCATCAAAGGGCTACTTAATGATAATAGGAGCAAGAAGTATACAACCTTATGCGCCGCAAAGAGTCTTGAGACAGCTTGGGAGATATCATGTGATACCAGAGGAGATGAACTTAAGCAACCTAGCCATTAAATTGCACCCAGAGGCAGCTATCCCTGAAGAGATGGTGAATAGAGATTGGCACTATTGTTGGTATCTAAAAAATAGAACCATAGTACCAGACCCAATAAAAGGCGAGTTCGATCCCGAGTATGTTGCTTGGTTTCAAAGGAGTTTTCACGTGAGTCCTTGACCTGAGCTTGAGGCAATTAGACCTACCAAAAGGCCTCATGTTCGAGCTTTCGATGATAAAATCCAAGAAAGATTAGCTTGGTTGGCTAAAGAACGCGAGTACAAGGACCGCATTGGAGAACTAGACAAGCATGTACAAAATCTCTAATATGAAAATGGCTTACAGATTGCAGTCGATGAGGGGGTCAAAAAGAAATTGACTCAAGAAAATGACGCACTCAAGGCTCAAGTCTGGAGCATCAGAAAAAAAGCCAACAGCCAACCAAGAAGTCGAGCTGATCAAAGGTTGATGGACAAACTGAACCAATAACTCAAAGAAAGCCAAGAAAAGTTGGAGAGGTCCAAGGCTAGTAGGGAAAGGATACAGGGTGGAAGCTTTTCTTCGACGGAGCGGCAAACTCAAAAGGAACCGGAGTAGGGGCTGTGCTTATCTCTGAAACAGAACATCATTGTACTGTTACTGCTCAACTGTGTTTTCATTGTACCAACAATATGGTTGAGTACGAGGCGTGCATCTTAGAGTTGCGGTTAGCAGTGGACATGGATGTACAGGACGTCTTGGTCTTGGGAGACTCGGACCTTCTGGTACATCAGATTCAGGGAGAATGGGAAACAAGAGATTTGAAGCTTATCCCATATCGTCAATGTTTGCATGATCTGACTAAGCGTTTCCAGTCAGTAGAATTCAAACATATCCCAAGAATGCATAATGAGGTTGCTGATGCTTTAGCTACTTTGGCATCGATGTTGCATCACCCGGACAAGATTCATGTTGATCTGTTACATATTCAGGTTCGGAATCAACATGCTTATTACAATATGGTAGAGGAAGAAATGGAGGGCGAGCCATGGTTTCATGATGTCAAAGAATACCTCAGGTTAGGAATATACCCAGAGCAGGCAACTGGAGATCAAAAGAGAGCTATTCGGCGATTGGCAAACGGATTTTTCCTTAGTGGAGGAGTGTTGTACAAAAGAACCCCGGATTTGGGATTGCTAAGATGTATAGATACAGGTCAAGACACAACAGTGATGACAGAGATACATACCGGAGTTTGTGGGCCACATATGAGCAGATATGTATTGACAAAGAAGATTATTCGAGCAGGGTATTATTGGCTCACTATGGAGCGTGATTGTATAAGTTTTGTACGAAGATTCCATCAATGTCAGATACACGGAGATCTGATTCATTATCTGCCGACCGAATTGCATACAATGTCAGCGCCGTGGCCGTTTGTTGCGTGGGGTATGGATGTTATCGGACATATAGAACCTGCAGCTTCCAATGGTCATAGGTTCATTCTGGTAACCATCGATTATTTTACCAAGTGGGTGGAGGTTAAAACCTTCAAATTAGTGACCAAGAAGGCGGTGGTGGACTTCGTACATTCCTACATCGTCTGTAGGTTTGGAATCCCAAAGATAATCATCACGGATAATGGTGCCAATCTAAATAGCGGATTGATGAATGAAGTATGTCAACAGTTCAAGATTACACACCGAAACTCCACACTGTATCGTCCTAAAGAAAATGGTGCGGTTGAGGCAGCAAACAAGAATATAAAGAAGATATTGAGAAAGATGGTAGAAGGGTCTTGGCAATGGCATGAAAAGTTACCATTTGCATTGTTGGGTTATCGCACTACTGTCCGAACTTCAGTAGGTGCGACTCCTTACTTGTTGGTTATGGAACTGAAGTAGTAATACCAGCAGAAGTTGAGATCCCGTCCCTCCGAATTGTCGCTGAAGCTGAAATTGACGACGATGAGTGGGTCAAAGCCCGATTGGAGCAATTGAGCTTAATAGATGAAAAGAGATTGACAGTAGTATGTCATGGCCAATTGTATCAAAAGAGAATGGCAAAAGCATATAACAAAAAGGTATGTCCCGGGAGATTTGAAGTGGGACAGCAAGTGTTGAAGAGAATTCTACCACATCAGGCCGAAGCAAAAGTCAAATTCGCTCCAAATTGGCAGGGACCATTTGTTGTGACTAGAGTATTATCCAACGGCGCTCTATGTCTAACTGATGTCGAGGGAAGATGCACCGATATGGCTATCAATTTAGATGCAGTCAAGAGATATTAAGTGTAATTCTTCAATATAGTTGTCAACGTTTGGTTTCGTTTGTTTGTATTCGGCATTTTTCGGAGAATGAAATGACAGAGGCAATCTTTCTACTACCCAAACACTTTAACCCTTTCTTTCCCCTTTGAGCCTTAATTATTCTTTCATATACCCTCTTTTGGAATCTTCAATGAAGATGTATAACAAAATAGAAAAAGAAACAAAGAAACGTCACAAGAAAAAGTGAACTACGTTCGACCTGATTCCTCAAAGAGGATACGTAGGCGCCACACAGCTCGGTCATAGTGTAATAAAAATCAAAGATTCCCCAAGCAACAAAACTGGGGCAGAAGTCATGTTTCGTTTGAAAAGAAAGTGTTGATTCCAAAATTTGTAATGAGCTACCCGTTGAGGTTGCATCCCTTTTCTCTAGCCTCGTACACAAAAACCATATTAATGACCAAAAAGACCTCTCGATCAATATTTGAGAAATGACGAGTCATGCGAACGAAAGCCGAGAATAACACCCCGATCCTTGACTGAACCTATGACTCACAAGCTAAACAATGGATAGCCCATTAGAGGGAATCTTAAGGCGAAGAAAGCCGAGAGAAATAAAATGAGAGAGTCTTACGGTGAAAACCTTTACAAGCACCCTAAGGCGACGGGAGATCGAGAGAAATGAGAGAATCTCATTAGTGAAAACCCCTCGAAGGGCACTATGAGGTGACCAGGTGAGATGGTTGCAAGGTGTCCGCATGGGACGAGGTTGGGACATTCATTTACTTCTAACAAAACGAAGCCGTCAGAAAAGCGATTGACATAAATAGACTAGGCAAATTAATCTCAAAGGCACGACATAACCATTGGGTTGGTTGTGCATTCAGATAAGTTTTTCCCAATTTTGGGCTCAGAAAACTTTTCATTTTATCTTTTGCGGTCAGCATTCTTTTTATCTTATTTTTATATATCATTTTTCCCTCTCTTTAAAGATTTTTCTGTTTATGTTGAGAATTGACTTTTCAAATCTTACTACCAAGTCGCCCAAAGCGGTACAAAGGAAGATGAGTAGGCGCGGAACAAAGCAATAAGATGTTCTAATGATAGGATTGGAACGACGGGTGGGTTTAAAGGTTCAAAGGAATCACAGAGTAGGGCGAAAAACAGTAGGGACATAAATTACACATCCGGAAAATAGTCTCTCCAAAACAGGTCTTCGACTGAGAGGGTCGGACCACACTAAGACTGGAAGAAAAAGGAGAGATGAGAGATCAACCGCGGCAAGAACACCATCCCCAGCAAGTAACAACGTCACCTCG
>JASVEL010014197.1:0-171951 GCA_032618575.1 Nicotiana noctiflora | reverse complement strand
AGCTCTTCTGCCAGCGTACTGTGCTCTAGGCCAACATATTTGGAGGACTTCTGTCCCTCTTACATGCCTAGATATAGTGGAGCATCATGCCTCGTAGCGGATTTCTCGTCAGTTTGGCATGCTGCAGCCTAATGTAAGGGATGCCATGCAGGCAGAGACAATATAGGCTGCAGCATGCCAAACTGACGAGAAACCCGCTCTGAGACATGATGATCCACTATATCTAGGCATGTAAGAGGGGCAGAAGTCCTCCAAATATGCTGGCCTAGAGTACAATACGCTGGCAGGATAGCTAGCAAGTCCTCGCTATAAGGTGTCCAGATGAACTATCAAATAACAACACAAATGGTTAGTATGCGTAACACTAAATTAAACAATAACAGGTACATTTAGTTAGATATTCACCTGTGCATCCTCGAGAAAGTCTAACACATCCCTGATGCTTGGGAGATTATGATGGGCATCATACGCCCGCGAAAGTCCACGACGTATGACCCACCTAGAAGCTAAAGGCATATGTGGAATGGCGACGTCTGTTGGTAGCTGTGGTAAAGGTGGCCTAAGCCGCACAAATCGCTCCCATACCCAAACCTAACATAGAAAGTTAATGTATACTGTGAGATAAACTATAGCTAGGTAGATTTGTAAGTAACAGATAGTTTCATTGAATATGTTCTCACCTGTAGAAGGGCATGAAGCCGCAAATATCTCTCTGTGTGCCCAATAGCCCGGCACATCTGCCTGTATAAGAATGCGAGGACAGCAGCACCCCAGCTGTATGTGGCTGTATCCACGAACCGTGTGATGTGATGGAGAAACCGGAGGCTTACTAAATTACCCGAAATGTTTGGGAACAAGACACCCCCAAATAGAAGGAGCAGCAACAGCCTAGTGTACTGAAGTACATCCTCCTTCTCTGACTGATCAGTTACAGTAGGGTGGAACTGCTCCAGGCGCTGTCAAATAGGGGATAACTGTATCCGACTGATCCCAGCCCTGGGATCCTCGGCATCCGGCCTCAAACCTGTGAGCATCTGAAGCAAAATCCCAATACGCCTCGCGCGGAAAATGCCTCATGTTCGCAGGAAATAGAATTGGCAACCCATCGGCTGACAGGCCATATAAAACCTCTACGTCTTGCAACGTAATAGTGGCCTCGCCAATGGGAAGGTGGAAGGGTGTGCATCTCCGTGCGCCACCGCTCAATCATGGCCGTGATCAAGGAATAATCAAGCTGTATCCGGCCAATGCGAATAATCCTATAGAATCCCATCTCCTTCAGGTGATGGACGACTCTAGGATGTAAATCGAGCTCACTCAGGAACTCCCACAAGACATCCACTCTCCGAGCCCGAAATATCTGTGTCAACAACTGCCATCCCAGATGTACTCTGATCGATGATGGGGCTGTAGGCCTAATAGATCTGAGCTCCTAGGGCCAGGATGTATGGGCGCATCCATGTCGTCGACTGTAAAATTAAAAATTTTAATAACTAACAAAAGTTACACATTAAATAATTTAATTGTACAAATTGCTGATAATATGGGTCCCGAGCTCGATATTTTTAAGACCCAGCGGCACCAAACTATTATTAATAGTTATGTATTTTTTTATAATTAAAAGATATATTTATAATAATTTAAATGTCTAAATTACTAACATATGGGTCCCGGACTCAATATTTTTGAGGCCCAGCGGCACCAAACTATCGTTATGTATTTTTTTTATTATTTAAAGTTACATTTTAAATAATTTAATTGTACAAATTGCTGATAATATGGGTCCCGGACTCGATAATTTTTGAACTCCCGGGTTCGATAATTTTTAATAACTTAATTTTGAGGATCAACAATCCAAGCTAAATACTACACATTACTACGCTACAAGGCTCGAAAATTCCTAGTCTAAAAGAGCCTATGTTTTACTACGTTAAAAAGGTCTTTATTTTACAATAACAAATAATATAAATTAAATAAATATATATAAAAAAAATATTAACATGAAAACATATATATTATTATAATAATCCGGATAAATTACACATACTAATTCGAAAAATAACATAAACTAATTAAAACAAATATGCAATCTAAAATACAAACAAAATAATAGTAATATGAAACATACCTCAAATTTGATTTTTCACGGATGAAAAAGATAAATATAATGGCTCCCCCGTACATCCACAACACCAATAGCCTTACTCGACAATGGGACCCACGTCTTACACAACACCAACAAATCGGAGGGACAAAAAAAAATTTAAAAAAAGATGCCAGAAATGGCTGTAGGGGAAGGGGAGACTGAGAGGATTTTTAAAAATGGGGGAGAGAATTGTGAGGAAGACGACCGGCTTCAAGGGTTTTTAATAATATGTACAACGCCACTAATTGTGGCGTTGACCATGTCAGAACTGTCTCTGACATGTTCAACGCCACAATTAGTGGCGTTGTAATTTAACACCGTTAAATACAACGCCACTAATTGTGGCGTTGTATATAGTTTGGTTTTTTTTTAACGTATAACGGTTAATTTTACTCCAAAATCACTTACTTTGGTTCCGGACTCGTACACCAGATCATGAACCTGAGATATCTGTTGATACCGCTTAAATAATAGATAAAAAGGGAAAAATAAGAGAAACAAAAGAAATTAAAAAAGGCACCATAGCGCAAACCTCAGAAAAATATAAGAAAAAGGACAAATCCACTTCAAAAAAAAATCTAAAAGAAAAAAAGATGAGAAATTTATCCACCAAAAAAAAAAACATAAGACATAAAATCTGTCAAGTCCTGTAGGAACTTGGCTTAACAGTATGAAGTATGGATTATATGAAAGTAATGAAATAAGAAGCAAATGGGCAATGGCTACAAATCCAATAACAAAAAACCAAGCCACTGACCATAACAAACTCATCAACACTTCAATAACATTGTTTCCTCGTGGTCATGTCACTGTTCATCTGCAAAATCATGCACAAGTATTAATACATTTAATAAGGGGAGAAAGGGCTGGAGTTGAGTATAAGGCTAAAGCAAATCAAAATGACATTCAAGCGCGAACAATAACATCACGAAGTTGAATGACTTTTAAGTGTAGAATTTACATGTCATACAAACACTAATTGAAAATGAAATAGCCTTTAGCTCAGTACAACTGAACAATAAGTTCGAAGAGTACTCTTTGGTCTTTGAGATGGTCAGTGATCAATCAACTAGGCCTCAGTTCAAGTACGCTATATGAATTCTACCCATTTGCTCACTTCATGCCCATTTTACATCAGCTATAGCTAATCTAAAACACAATCTAGGAGCTAATTACTAGGATATACCAATTAGTGAATACTTTTGACAGCAGAACCAGGCACTTGGAGACAAGAAATATTTAGAAAATCATGAAGAACTTTACATCTACCGGACGCCAAACATGGAAATAAAAATAAACACAACAGTGTTAACCTAGTCGACCTAACTTTACACATTTTCTAGCATACCAAATCCGCGTAGTTAATCAAATCACTAGCAAACATGTAAGTAGTAGGGGAAAAAATCAAGAAATGCTGGCATTTTCTGGAAAGATATTTCTTAAGAGTTTGTAAACATGAAGAAAACAATTTCAAAACTGGGAATCTGGTATGCAAAGATCTGAAAAGTAAGAAAGGAACAAAAAGACAACTTAACACAAACATAGTACTCCCTTCGTTCCGGTGACACACTTCCATTTTTAGTTTGTCCTAAAAAGAACGACACTTTTCTAGATTTAGAAAGGGTTTAACTTAAAATTTTCCATTTTACTCCCTTCGGTTCAGAATAAGTGTCCAATTTACTTTTTGATTTTGGTCCAAAATAAGTGTCTAGTTAGGTAATCAAGAAAAAATTCAATTTGTTTTTACTATTTTACCCCTATGGGCATATTCCTAAAAAATTCTCTCAATCATATTAACTTACTAAATAAGGGTAGTTTAGTCACACTAGGTAATTTTATATAGGATTTAGTATTTTCTTAATGGGCATGCTAAAGGTAAATTGAACACTTATTGTGGAATGAAGGGAGTACCTGTTAATGAAATGATATATAGTCATACAAATGTTTATAGCTTGGTTTAACCCACAAGTTTCAAAATTCTTTTTTTTTTTTTCTTTTTTAAATTTCGTGTTCAATCAAACAAATATTTATGACGTTTCATACCACAAATTTCAAGATTCTTTTTTTCACTCTTAAAATTCTGTATCCAAATACCACCACATAAATGAAGACAAATGGAGTACTTAATACAGAGTATTATCAAATAGAAGACTAAGTACCACAAGTGCGATGAGTAGCCACTATTCCTCGGTAGCTTAGCAGGTGAAGGTTGGCCAACCTGCTTATTTGGGTAGGCCTGCATTAGCCCGGGCGCCACTCCACCGCTAGAACCACCAATGCTGCTACCACCAACACCACCACCATATACCCCTAAACCTGAAACACCCCCTCCTAAACTACCCAACATCCCACCATAAACTCCTACAAACGGATTCACAAATCCTACATAAGGATTCACAACCATTCCACCATACAATTGATTCATCATCGCTAGATTCGGGTCCTGACCCACCATTCCCATATTCTGAGCAGCCGCAACTGATGGTGGCATTGCCAGTAGCGGGTGGTGTATCACCTCGGTCGTAATACTGGCCTCTCCTCCACCAATTTTTGGCTCAGCAGCCTTCTTGCAGTACAACTTCCTCCCCTCAAACACCTTACACGGCTCTTCTAAACATCTTTTTGCCTCCTCAACCGTTTTATACACAAACAAAGCATACCCTTTTGATTTCCCAGTTGTTGGATCAAATCCCATTGGTCCAACCTCAATTTCCCCAAACTTTCCAAAAAACAACCTTAATCTCTCCGGACTCACGTCACGCGGCACATTACTCACGTAAATCTTCCTATTACCAAACTCCATGGTCCCATTAACGGAAGTGTCCTTCACAGCAGCCAACTTACAAGTAGCCACGCGCCCGTTGATTGTCATCTGAGGTTTCTTTAATGCTTTATCAGCTGATTTTCGGGACTTGAAGACCAAAAAAGCATAACCTTTTGCCTTGCCGGTATTATGGTCCATCACGACGTTACATTCCTCGACTTCTCCGAACTGTTCAAAAACGGAGATTAGGGTTTGGCGCGTGGTATCACTCGCTAAGCCGTAGATGAAGATTTTCCGGTGAGTGATGTCATTGTCGGCAACTGAATTGATAAGGTTGTAAAAGGAAGGGTGAGCTATAGCGGTGTCTACGGCTAGGGTAAGGAGTTGATCTTTAGAGTAAGGTTCGAGAAGATTCTGGAGTTTTACGGGAGTCGGCTGGTCGGAGTCCGAATCAGAATCGGGTCGGGTTGGGCTATTGGATTTGGGTATCTTTTGCTGCTTCTTGTTGTTCTTCAGTTTTTTGTCGATTATTGAGGGTGTAGCGATGATGGCATCTGCCTTTTTGATGAGCTTCCGCTTCTTTGCACTGTTTCTAGCCATATGGAATTTGGACTTCTGTTGAAGAAAGGAAGATTATAAGGTTTTGGGTGAAATTGACTCACAGAAAGAGAGAAAAGACGAAGGTAAGAGGACAGGGTTTTGGGTTTCGTAGTGTTTTACAAAAAGCAAACAAGACTTTAGTCAGTTCTCTATTATTGAGGCCCACAAAGATTGAAGGGCTGGCCCAATGATCAGATAGTCCAAAATAGCCCTGCTAAAAAAGGACGTAATTCGGTAAAATAGCACCGGCTGGTTAGTTCGGATCCATAATTAAAAAATAATCAGGATTTGTAAATTTATTAAAAAATAACTACTCCCTCCGTTTCAATTTATGTGAACATATTTCCTTTTTAGTCCGTGCCAAAAAGAATGACCCCTTTCCTTATTTGGAAACAATTTACCTTTATGCAATGATCTACAGCCACACAAAATAAAGTTGCCTCATTTTACACCACAAGATCAAAAGTCTTCTCTTTTTTCTTAAACTCCGTGCCCAGTCAAATGAGTTCACATAAATTGAAACGGAGGGAGTATTATTTTTTTATAACACAGAAAGTTCTAGCATAATATAGTGGAGATTGATGCACTTGTGCATGAACGTCTAATATGTTGGAATTCCAGTACCAAAAGATCCGGCATAATATACTGGAAATTGGAGCACATGTGTATGAACTTCCAGCATATTATTTTGAACCATTATATTGTACTGGAGCTCCAATATATTATGATGGAACTATAGTATATTATGCTGGAATGACAATATATTATGTTGGATCTCTAGTATATTATGCTGGAAGTTCACATATAAAAAACTCGAACTCCAAATATTTTTTGTATTGAACAGTATTTCCGTTTAAAAATTTCGATTGCTTTTGACTTTAGCTATTTTTCAATTACCACTTGTAAATCTGACTATTTTTGAATTTCACCGAATAGCCATATTCATAATTGTTATTTGAAAATAAGCTGCATTTCAAAAAGTAATTGAAATATAGTTATTCTTTCATGCTCAAATAAAATTTGAACAAAAATAATGCAACCTTACAAAAGGAAAAAAAAAAACTCAACGATCCGCTTTCTCAATTTTTTCGCTTTTCTTGTCACTAACACATTATAAAGTCCTTGGACTTCTAAACTACAAGAAATTTAACATAGTCGACGAGAAATTATGGATGGACTGATGTTCAACCTCGTTTTGGGGCCTTCTTTCCTCTAGTTTATGCATCTAGATTTGCGAGAGAGATCTTTTATTCATTAACAAAAAAACTCACTGAGTTCGATGTTGTTCAATTATTTTTGTAATTTATGGACAATAACATGTAATTGTCAAAGAAAACTGATCATTCTAATTCATGAATGATGACATAAAAACTTATCAATCTAATTCATAAATGATCACAAAAAAACTTATCATTAACCGCCTAAATGAAGCAACATGAAGTATCTTATAGTACTATATTGTTTTCTTCAACGACTCTTCTAATTATTCCTTTTGGGTTCTCGATTCAGCTTCGTAGTAGTTTGAAGCCTTTAGTTCATCTTCATTATTTTTCGTGAAGTTGATAACATCAGACTCAGAGTATACAAACTTCTATCTTCAGAGGAAGCGGCCTTTTTAATAGACGTTGAGCAAAGGAAAAGAACAAGTGATAAGAAATTAGAGTTAAAATAGTAGTGAAAAATATGACTTCCTCCCATAGGTAGAGAAAGTTGTGTTTCCCCTTTTTATGAAAATTGTTTTCCTTGAAACACATTTTGTAATAACCAAACACAATTAAATTACTCACAAAAAATATTTCCGTTATACAGAACATATCCAAACTCCAAACCAAGCACAAGTTAAAATGGCTAGCCATCATGCCAATTCCTTATTTTGCAGTTGTAAAATAGGTAACGTACACTAAACTCTCGTTGTGTGTGGGATCCAGAGAAGGATCCGACCACAAAGGGTCTATTATATATAGCCTTACCATGACTGCTTGATTACATGGCAGCAACTTTACCAATTACATCAATGCTCCTTCAAGGTTGACGTCCAGTATAACTATGAAATTATGATTAGTTTATGTAAAATCTGGTAGTAATATATAGGTAACATATCCTCAACGAAAGTAGACTAAAAACAGACAAGGAAATTAAACCTGATAAACCATATGCTATAAGAGGTGAAGAGTTTCTCTATAACGAAAAAAGATAATTATCAATCCATACATTATAAGTTGCTACCTAAAACAACAGGCTCTGCACATGGCAACATTTGTACAGTTTAAGAAGATCTCGCTACAGTTTCCTTTCTTTACACCCTTGTACAGTTACTCTATCTCCGCGGCAGGGGCATCAGGTATGTTTACCATCCGAGCCTCAGTTGACCTGCTTATAGATATATCTCAAACTATAATGTACACTGTTACAAACCACATACATTTATTTTTAACATGTTCCATCAGCAAGAGCTAGAGCCAAAGCTCTGGGAAAGAAAACAAAGACGACAGCACACATTCTAGCCTCAGTTAGCTGCACAAGTTCCTTCCTACACCATCTAAGCAGCAGAATATGACGCCAGGAAGCTGATCCTCCTCTCTGCAAAAGATGTGGAGTAACATGTAAGCACATCAAGAATGGAAATAAGTTGATAGCCTTTATTGCAACTTTAATTAAAGGTTCTAAAAACTTCAGAAAAATAAGGTCAAATTAAAGACAAAATTGAGAGGAAGAGAAACAAAAACTGGGGAGGGGATTGAAGATTCATCGAAGTTGGGATAAAATACTGATAGCCTATCGTGAAAGTGGAATGATATATCAGTTTTATGAATTATAGACAGTAAAAAATGGAACATTTGGAAGTATTGTTTTTGACCCATGTAAGTTTGCAGTCACCAAGGATCGGCGCTCAGCCCCCTCCTATTTGCTTTGGTGATGGATGCTCTAACTCGGCATATCCAAGAAGACGTGCCATGGTGTATGCTATTCGCTGACGATATTGTCTTAATAGACGAGTCGAGGGTCGGTGTTAACGAGAGGTTGGAAGTTTGGAGACGGACCCTCGAGTCAAAGGGTTTCAGACTAAGCAGGTCTAAGACTGAATACTTGGAGTGCAAGTTTAACTTCAAGCCGAGCGAAGAAGAAGCTGGTAGGGACGTGAAGCTTGGTTCTCAGGTCATTGCCAAGAAGGACAGTTTAAGATATCTTGGGTCGGTGATCCAGGGGTAACGGAGAGATCGACGAGGATGTCACTCACCGAATAGGGGCTAGGTGGTCGAAATAGAGGCTTGCGTCGGGAGTCCTATGTGACAAGAAAGTGCCACAGTATCTCAAGGGGAAGTTTTATAGAGCTGTGGTTAGACCAGCAATGTTGTACGGGGCGGAGAGCTGGCCAGTGAAGAACTCCCATATCCAGAGAATGAAAGTAGCAGAGATGAGGATGCTCACGTGGATGTGTGGGCACACCAGGTTGGATAGGGTCAGGAATGAAGTTATTCGGAAAATGGTAGGGGTAGCCCCAATGGATGAGAAGCTGCGAGAAGCGAGACTCAGGTGGTTCGGGCATGTGCGGAGGAGAAGCCCCGATGCACCGGTGAGGAGTTGCGAGCTGATGTCGGTAGTTGGCGCGAGTCGTAGCAGAGGGAGGCCCAAGAGATATTGGGTGGAGGTGATTAGGCGGGACATGACTATTATGCGGATTTCCAAGGACATGGCTCTTGATAGGAAAGTCTGGAGGTCTAGTATCAAGGTTGTAGGTTAAGGGCTTCTATTATTTCGCGGGATAGGGATGGGTCGAGGGGGGAGGGTTCCCGATAGGTTAATACCTTTGTGAGTACTCCTAGAATTACTACTGCCTTTTGTTCATGTTGTTGCTTTGTTTACTTTGCCCTTTTATACGTCAGTTTTTTTGGGGTTTATTCTGGAGTCACTAATGCTTTTTCTTTTTGTTTTGTTTTTGTTTTTTTTCCTTTTCTCGATCTTTCGTCGAGGGTCGATTAAAAACAGCCTCTGCCCTGTCGGGTAGGGGTAAGGCCTGCGCACATATTAGTATATTACCCTACCCAGTCCCTATGGGGACTATACTGGATAGCTGTTGTTGTTGTTGTTGTTGTAAGTTTGCAGTCATAAAAGGACTCTGAACCCCCTCACTGTACTTCACCAGAAGCCACAGACCGATACATACATGTCATTTCACCCACCAATAATTCTGAAAGTGATCTCAATTATTAGCTATCAGAGAAACAACTAATATTTTGACTCTTCACTGATTCTGAGGTCAGGTGATTGCAAAGTGAGCAATTACATGCGGAAAACATGACTTTCCAATTGTCTGAATGGTAAATACTTCCCCTTGTGCAACACGTCAGGATAAAATTGTATAGCCTTGAAAACGAGAAGGGAAAAGAATACCTCCAGCAGCAACCAGCTTCTCTACACGGGCAACTATATGCTTTCCGTAAGTATATTTCTTCAAAGCATTTAGATGAACCTTGATTCGGTTGAGAATGAGTTCGAGTTGCTGGTCGTCACAAGTCTCCAGCACTTTCTGTACAACGTAGTTGGCAAACTGATCTTTCATCATTGCCTGCACAACAAATTATTCGATGATTTAACTAGTTAATACAAGTGAAATCTTTGGTTATTGCATGATATTTTCTAGCAGTAGCACAATAACTTCCAAGAAAATAGCAGTAAAAATCATTGTCAAACAGCGCAAAACAAAGGCAGAAAACCTGCTATGAGATCCCTATATATTTAAACAATGCAAACAAATACAGAACTGCAATGAGGTCCCTATATATATTCCCCAACAGAAGTTTAGATATAACCCAAGTACTCTGTATCCATAATTGTTTTAAATAAAGTCAAGATTTTTCCATGTGTTTAATCAAATAATTGCAAACATACAAATCCTTTTCTTTCTTGCTTGATCCAATAGCAAATTACTACAAATTAATGCGTTCTTTTTTATTATCGACTTTGTGTCCCTATGTTGCAGGTGAACTAGTATTTTGTCTCTTCATTTAGTCAAGTATTCAACTATTGGTGGCTAGTTTGTAGCTGTACTTCATTCTATGTTTTCCTGTCCGCAACATGTTCATCTACCTGTATACTTACCACTATGCTTCTCTAGAAACAGATATATAAATACAAAAGAGAAGAAGACTTCCATGTAAGTGAATAAAGAGTTGGAAGCGATTGTTATAAGCTTCTTCGGGAGAAAATCGGTAATTGTCAACTAGGAAATCCTGCTTTAACATTTTCTTCTACTCCAACATTCTCCCACTTCCAGCTGTAGCTTAGGTTTCCCCAACTTCATCAGAACTCAACTACTAGTACAAAGCAAGCAAGTACCATTTATGTTTTTATAACTGCTCGATTTCAATTTGTCCTGAGGTTATCATTTGTCTCCATCATGGACATGCAGCAGCAAGTATATAAAGTTATGAAGTGCTGACAGAAACAGACCAACATCAACTGCACTAAATGCATCCAGAAGACAGACTGAAATTGCAATTTCTCCAATGTTTAATTGTTAACTTCATTCTTAAGAGCAGCACTGGAAAAGCATATAGTTCTATAGTAAAAGCTAAGTGCTTCCAGAAAAGGAATTATTGTATTGCTAGAGCATCTACAATATAAAACTTAAATCAATCAAATAGAGTAATGAAATCTAAGATAATCCTGGGTCAAAACAGTCAGGCAACAGAAACTTCCTGTAAGCTTGAGTATGCCATTACTGAAGAAGCATTTGAGAGAAAAACAAACCTGAAGAGGTTCATTTTCATCAGTTGTGCCAAGCATCTCGTCTACCAAGGTCTGACGTTCTTCGGGAGTTCCGAAGCTTAAGCACTTCTCCACAACATTGGAGGCAAATTTTTGCTGGCTCATCTGAACTATCTGTCCCGTCAGCTTACTAATTATAGACGAACGCTCCTCTGGTTTCCCATGTTCCAGTACATGCTGTAACAAAACTTGGCAGCATTAGAGAGAGGTAGAACATCTGAGCTAAAACAATAAGAGAAAGAATTCATCCAGAGGTGTTGATGACATCTCCCTAACGTAAACTACAACAACGAGACATATATACTCATTTATCTATTGAAAGCAAATAGCAAGTAACAGAAGATTACTAGATATGGGAAAATTGATGGCAGTATTTTAAAGAAGCACAACAAACACACACCCCTGTAGTTTTAGGTCGTATACAAGAACCCATATCCAAAATATACTTGAATATTAGCACTAAAATTGCACTAACATCAACTTGGAAATATGCATTAAGTCGTGAATACACATTCATTTGCTTATCAAGTAGGAAACCCTTGAAAGAAAGATATGTAGCTATTCAAGGAAGAACTTCCTTATGTCAAGCAGCTTCATAGTAGCAAAATACTGAGCAATCGAGTAAAAGAACCACCAACAGCTTGTCAAACAATATTTTTCAAAAGCACAACCTCTTGGAATAAAGGCACGAATAGTTTTAATATTCTGCTGAAAAGTTGCAACCTCTCTAAATTAGCAAACTCTTGACAATAGTCCAAGTAAGGATGTTCATGTGTAAGCTGAGAAATAGAGCAAACCTGAACAACATAATTCCCATATTGATCTTGCGCCAACATGCAAATCGATTGCATAATCTCATTCATCACAATGCTCTGGGTTTCGGGATTATGGCAATGTTCCAAGACTCTCTGTCATGAGAAAGAAAATTTAAAAACAAAGCTCATTCCGTTGATGTCATAGTACCAAAAAGAGATCCACAGATACTGAAATCTTTGACCTGTATGACCCGACATCCATATGGATGAGTGGACAATGTCACAACTTGATCATGAAATGTGGAAACAATGAACTGGATAGCTTCCTCTGGAATGCATTCGATACACTTCTGGATTACATGATTCCCATTCTGATCTCTAACACAGCGCATAACATGGCCATCAAGCTCAGCAACCATTTTAGTTTGTTGATCCAGTTCAACCACCTCTATGGCCTGAAAATTCATAGAAGTCAAAACCTATGTCATTCAGCAATTATATCTCATCGGAAAAATGATTAATACCAGCTGCCGCTCAACTGAGGTTACTACATCACCAAGTGGTAAAATTTGGTAACATGAGGTAGGAATAGGGATGTACAAAGTTCTAATTGGAGGCACACAGGTTTCCGGTGAGGTATAGGACAGAGAGACAGACCAGACGATTCATTTCAATGTTAGAGAGGTCGAACAGTTTTTGACATGCCAAGACAAGAATACACACACACACACACATATATATATATATGTGTGTGTGTGTGTGTGAGAGAAGATTTTCCTATATATATATATATATATATATATATATATAATTTGGAGGAATTTTTAAATTGTTTATCAGGATATATTTGAAGGGGAAGTTATGAATACTGTCACACTCCAATTTTAGATTTGAACTTAGAAGGCAGCACTTGGAGAGTTGTCGAAAGCTCTAGCAGGCGGTATCCATTCTGGTAATATAATTCTCAGTCTCACCAAGACCATTCAAAAGGCATGTAAACAAAGAAAGGAGAGAAGAAAATACCATAGAAATTAGAAGTAGCAATGTGAAATTTAGGCATTAGAATTATTTCTGTATAATGACAGTGGAATAACACCAGTTCAGAATCTCAAATAACAGCAACTTGATGAACTTCCCAGTTTAAGACAGGAATACAAGACGCGGGAGCAACCATAAATGGTGAAACAAGAACGAGATTTGTAAACATTAAAAACTATACATCATAGTGAATCAGATCGCTTAACAGATTAAGAAAACTGAAGGATTAGGGGCGAGAAAATGATAACAGATCGCTATAATTACAATGAAAAGATACCTTCAAGATCACTCACAACCATAGATAACGAAATTACTATAACTACGATGAAAGGAACTAAGATACCTTCTGGATCACTCGGCAACCATACATCTGAAGGCTAAGGGTGAGTACATGCCCATTGAGCTGGTCAGCCAGTTCTCTTATCTGGGATGCACTTCCATGTTCGAAAAACTGGGAAATGTGAATAACAAAAGGCAAGAAGAAGGTTATGCGACCTATTCATTTGATTAACAGCAATTTCTTTCAACATAGCCAAAAATGAAGACATAACATGAAAAACACTTAACATAGAAACACTGAGGAAAATACCTTCTGGATCACATAATTACCAAACACATCCGTCATCAAAGAAAGGGCTTGCGGCATAATTTCATGGAAGACCATGTTTTTCTCTTCTGTAGTAGCAGTCTCAAGTTTTTGTTGAATGAACCGACTCCCATACTGGTCCGCACTGCTCATAAAAGATGTTTGTTAATGGAAGTTTTTAGAGGTTAAGATGAATTGGACGGGCAGTGCTGCTAGTCAAAAACGTATACCTGAACTGAACAACGTGGCCTTCAATCTCTGATAGCTCAAAACACTTACTCTTATTGCTCTTAAACTCATCCAATAACGAGGAAGCAAAGCTTTCACCCATGTTAGAAACAGACTCGGAATGCCAAGCTCCCATGACACCACCAGCTAAGTTTCTCATCCCTGATGGAAAACGCATGTTCCTTTCCCCATACCTTACAGGACTACCAGGTCCAAAAGGGGAATTTGGAAGAACTGCACCTGCCAAAGGGCTTCCTGGATATGACATATTAAGGCCATTTGCTGCGTTCCCATAGTAACCATGATTTAAGCCAGCAGATTTGCCAAGATAAGGAAGACCGTATTGGGAATTCTGAGATGCAAGCAACGTCTCCAGATAAGCTTTCTGAAGCTCAATCAAATCCATGTATGAAGTCCCCAGAGATTCCCTGTTAACTGTTGGGTCATTGAGAGCTGCTAGCTGAGCAGCATGATACTCAGTTGATCTCAAGTACTGCAGGTACAATGGATCCATCTGAGAAATTTGCAGAGAACCTCCCAAGGTCTGATTACCAAGCCTAAGGTTCTGCAGTTCAGCTGCTGCAGCCAATAAATTAGGACCCAAACTCAAACTTCCTCCTGTTGCTCGAGCATCAATTCCACATGCACCCACTGGGGACGCTATATTTCCCAGTACGGAAGGAAAATTACCTGCCCCAAGCTGGTTTTCCAACATGGATGGTGATGAAGGGTTCATACCATAACCCCCTAAAGCATAGGCAGAAAACGTTGAGTTAGGACTATCAATAGTTGGATATTGAGATGGAGAACCTCTTGCACAGTTGCGAGTTGGCGTAGAGGGCCCATTCAAGTATGCAGCAGAGGATCCTGCAGACTTGTGAAACTGAACAGATTCAGACTTTTTTGCATATGGATATTGCTTCATGGGATTCTGACCATTCTGCAATCGGAAGAGGTTCTGATGATCATCCATCTCATTGTGAATCTGAGACTTTGGATGTTTCCCTTCGTCTCCCCTATTGTTCCCTGATAGACTCATGCCAGACAATGCAGCAGCCAAATCGGCATGCTCACCCATATGAGATGAAACACTCTCTAGTGATGCTATCCTTCCTCCTCCAGCAGAAGGAATACGAGGACTAGGAGCTCTAGCCACAAGCTGAGGGTCAGGGGTGGTACTTCGTGACAATGATCCACCCACGGCTGAAGCATAAGACTGAGAGCCTGATGAGCTGACATTTTGAAGGGTAGACACGCCTTGAACCTTTCCCCGAGAATGTAGTGCATCCAAAGTTGCCATCTCATGATGGAGGTGAGCAAATTGGGACTCAGAAAGATCAACAATATCATCATACACACGGGAAGCAGGACGTGACGGATGCCTCGAGGTAGATGTTGTCTGGCTCATATTGTCCTACATTTTATTAGTAGTGTCAGAACCAGAAAACAATAGCTTGTAAGATGAAACTCCAAATTATCCAGAACTCACTAAGCAAGTGCAAGATGATTAAAGGAATGATAATAAGGCATGTCTGGAAGTGCTCCGAAAAACAAATCATCATAGTTTGGTAATACTTCATGAATGCAGTATGTCATTAAGAAATTCATTATATTTTAAAAACGTCTTCTGTAAATAAGAAATGTGACCTGATCATCAAGATTTATTTTATCAAATAAAAGCAAGTCTGACTCGAAAGAAAACAATTGTGCTTAAAGAAGACGATTGCCGATACCACCTAACTTTCACAACACATTACAAGTGCCATGTTTGCAACTTCAGGATGTTAGAAGTTGCATTTTAAGAATGCTATATGATTTCTATAGTAGCTCGATCCACACCACAACTAACCCAAATAAGGAGATGAAAAGAAGTTGCGAGCTTCAAACTTCCACATTAATGAGCAAGAGAAAGAATTAATTGACATTACGAAACGGGCCGTTTGCCTTCAGAAAGGGGGCAGAAGAGATGGACACTCAAAAAACACGTGCGACTTGCAAATTACTGAAATTTGAAAAAAATTAAGGTGCATTAAATATATGAATGTCCCGAGTACATATTTCACTTAAACAAACAGTTGATAATTTTCTCAAAAGTAAGAAGGACTCCAAAGTGGGAACACAAATATCCAGCAACATTTAGATACCATTTTCTATCGACTAGATTGGCCCCCATATAGATCGAGATAACGAAGACAATAATCTACGGCTCAAGTTAACTAGCCCAAAAGGTGTTGATCTTAACATGCTTAAAGACCAATCGGTGAAGTAAGATGCAAGAAGACAAGTAACATTCATTAAATGCCGGTAACTAATCCGTGCCATACATATACGTGTCATGTGATGTTAAACAACAATGTTAGAGATACACAAAACTATATTAATACAACAGATTTTGACAGCAAGCATTGGAATCTCTATCTAGAAGGAAATAAGCCTCAGTGTTAACTTAACAACTAATCCCACACGACCGCTATGATAAATAGTAAACACATATCAACATTCATGAATTAAAACATTTTGAACCAAAACAATAGTACTTTATCATCTAAAGATATTTTCCATTTCCATTTCACCTGAATCATCTCAGCAATGCTCTTCTGTCGGCTTCCTAATCCTAATCCAGGTAATCCAATAAGTCCATCCCCGCCCCACTCTTTCCCTCCCTCACTTCCATTTTCCTCATTTTTCCCACCAAAACCTATCGGCTTGGAATAAAGGGACTCAACATCACAACCAGCACGGTTTCCTTTCCTCCTATCTCCAATCCCTCCTAATGCCGGTGAACTACCACCACTACCACCTCCACCTCCACCCTGTAGACGCTGCGAGAACCTCCAGTCCTCTTTAGACAAAAGAGGTGGCGGAAGCCTAGGGTTTAGATTCACATTCGAGTAATAATACGAAATGTACGCTGGATCAGACCTTAACTCCTCTTCTGAAAGTCCACTAATATCACTACCATTCCCGCCGCCACTTCCGCCGCCTATCAAAGCGTTAAGCGATCCTTCGACAGTCGGCGGAGCTGAACCGCTACGGAAAATGCTGAGGTCTCTCTCTTGATCACTCACCTCTTGTTGCTGCCGCCTTTGTTCTCTCAGCAAAAACCCTAACTCTTCGCTAAAATCGTTGCTTCCTCCTAACATTGATCGCATTCCGATTTCCGACATCATTTTCGCATAGCTATCAGTAATCATGGAAAAGTTTGCAGAATAAATACACCTAAAAAAATCAGCAAAAACTTCAGATTTTTTACTCAAATTAGCTCATAAACTTCATTAATTACCAAATTTTTCAGCTTAAATTAACTAATTTCATATTAAAACTTTTGTAGCTAAATCTTTAAGCTAAAAAAATTATGCTAAACTTCAAAAGAAACCATAGTTTCAGTTGAATTTGATTGTGAATCAAAGAGATCGAAAGCTAAAACGGTGATCTCCAAGTGTTCGATACATTGTTTAGAGGGAGAGAATCAGAGTGTTCTAGAGAGAGAAAATAGAGTTTAGAGAGGTGCACTGAATAATAGTGAAGTGAAGTGAGGGAAAAAAGTGTGATAAGCACGAGTGCCAAGTGAAATATCAGCCGTTGGATTACGATTTGAACGGTTGAGATTGACAGTTATTGTTCTAAGTGTTGGCTTGTTACAGGTTAGGGTTTTTATTGTTAGATTGGCTAAATTTGGTAAATTTGGATATTTTTTAGATTTGTTATTGTATTATTTTAATTGAGATTTTTTCAGAGGCATAAAGAAACTATTTTTCTGACATATGAAGATTTTTTATTACATTTCAGTTCGGATATGAGACGGCTAGGGTTTCTACAACGTAGTATGATGTCTTATAATCTATCTTATGGTATCATTTTATTTAACTTCATTTTGTTTTGAAAATTTTACAGGTAGAGCTTCCATAATATCTAAATTCAGATTAATCAGACAGCAAAAATAATAATATTTAAAGCAAAAATAATTTTTTGACTAAACATAATATATATATATATATATATATATATATATATATATATATATATATATATATATATATATATATATATATATATATATAAAGATAAAGTTGAAAATCGACTACCTTTATACATTCGATACCTTCTTTAATAATGAAACTTATAATCTCAAAATCTTTAAAGTTATTCATTAACTACTTGTACGAAAATAAATAAATAAAAATAAGAGCTTCGATTAACTACTCGTAGGTAAATAAATAAATAAGAATAATAGTTTCCACTACACATAGAATCAATTAGTACTAATATACATGACATTAAAAGTTAAAGTAGGTATATACGTACAGATAAGCCATATATTTTTCTATTAACGATATATTTAAAAAGATAATAAAAATAATAATTGGAAATACATAAATTCTAAGTTATGAATTAAAAATATCCTCAAAACGTTATTGTATTGGGAATCTAAACAGGAATTCAACATTGTGCTAAAATGGGTAATTAAGCAACATAAAAACTAGAACCAATTATGCTGAAATACATAGTTATTGTTCGAAAGGATCAATGAAAGGAGGAAAATAATAAGGTTAAACCTAATTATTTTGTGGTCTTCTAATAGTTTTTCCCAGCCAAAAAGGGAGTTTGGGCTGTCATGTGACCAGGAGATAGAGTTGTGTACGGATCAGATCGAATTTAGTAAATTTTGGATTCTAGTCTATGTAATACATTAAGAAAAATTCGTGTTTATGCAATTGTGAAAGTATTATAGTTTCAATATAGATAAAGCTAGCAATTATAAAAGTATTAACTTGGAGAAAAATGTAAAGGAAATATTGAGTATCCAAAACTAAAGTGTAGTATTTATGCATTGCCTAATAATTTTGGATCGGGTTAAAATATATCAATCCGAATCTGATCCAAAATTTTGATAAACACAATCTGAAATTCAAAATTGAATGGATCGATTCAAATTTCGGATATCCGATCTGAATGAATAAAACTAGCAAAAAGTTATGGGTTCAAACCGTAAAAATAGTTTCTTCTAATAGTATTTCTCATTAAAGTGGGTAGCTAAAATTTGTCCGGGTAATTTGTTCTTTGGACCAAAGAGATAAATTTTATCATAATTGCCTTTGTTATATGTGCGAAACAGACTTTGTTCTAAAAAGAGTTTGTTTTTTTTTCATGCGAAAGCACAACGTCATTTCCTATATTTAGAGAAACACTTTCCCAGAAAAATTCAATGCCCCGTTTTTTGTGGATTATTTTTTATTGAAGCATTATGTATGCAGTTCTTAAGAAAATGTTTATATAGGCCTCGATATCTACCAAATGGCACAAGAGTAAGATAGCGGCTGATTTAGAGCACAATATGGTTCACGAAAACTAATAGTTTCTTCGCACATTTTGTATTGTATATTAAAATATTTATAAATATTTGATTCTAAACTCAGTTATTATTGTATATATTAACTTAAAATCAGTATAAAAACTCATAACCTTATTTCAAATTGAGGTGCGTTACACTTGTCTTGGTTTCTTAAAAATAATCTAGAGCTTAAGTTTCTCATAAATTTGAAAACTCTTGCCTATTGTCCCCCCTTAGATGAAGATGGAATATGTTGAACCTATGTAGTATAATTTATATTATGATCTATTAAAGTTTGTGTTTGTCAAATGAATTGGAAAAATGATTAAAATTATAATCAGGGGCGGCCCGGCTAATTTTGTGGCCTAAAGCCAAACTTTACGAAGGGCCTTACTATTTTAATTTTTATTATTATTTATTTGAAATCTTTTTTTTAGCTTTACTTAGATACAAAGTTATGAATAACTTTCTTAGCAAGAATAACTCCTAATAAGTATTTCTCAGTTGACAACATAATTAATCTATTTAACCCTTCTTTTGACATATTATTCTTATGTAAGATTTTATCAGTTTTAATTATGAAAACTTCTTTCCACTAAAGTAACGATAATATGAGTTATTAATATTTTTCCATGAGCAATTTAGGCATTTGGAAAAGAATTAAATATATTTATTTGATTAGGTGTATCAATTAAACTGTTATCTTCTAATTGTACTATTTTTCTTCATATTTTTAATTCAGAAAATAAATCTAAATTATTAATATCGAATTAATTATTATGTTTTAAGGAACAACCAAAATTAAGGCAATATTTTTTCGAATTTTCAATATCTAGCTATCTTAATTTTTACTATAAAGTAGAAAACCAAAAATATTTTCATATATTTCGGATTGTTCTAATCAATTTTGAAGTGGAAAAATATCCTTGTGGACTCTTCCAAAACTTTTGAGATTTCATTATCAACATTGCACATCAAATTATTACTTCCTATATATCAAATATTTCTTGCAAAATTTGGGTTCCATATTCATTTTAAGTGCAATTTCCTTGTTAGAAATCATAGCAGTTACTTCTCTTCTATATTTGTTAAAGAAAGAAATCAATTTTTTCGCTTTACGGAACTCTATTTTAACTTATACATATATTAAGTGTAATAAAAATGAGGCTTCCTCAAATATGAAATCTAAAACAGTTGATTTACTTGCTTTATGGACGGGTCACCCCTGATTATAATGAAGTTGGTTCAACATTGAATCAATTAATTAGTTTGTTTCGGGGTATATGTGTCGCTAATTTGAATGACAGCATTACAATTTATTTTCTTTGTTTTCATTAATCAAACCTATGAAAGTGACTTTTGAGAGTGTAGGGAAGACAAGCTAATTCTATTTTCTCTATCTATTACGAATTGGCCATATAAAACAATAACTTTTTCAAACAGAAAAAAGAAATGAAAAACATCTCAAGTTTATTTAGGTCCCTTAACAATTACTAAATGTTAACAAGTAGCATAACAACTCCTCAACTTTTATTTTGTTACGGCATTTTTAGGTCATTTACCTTGGAAAGGACCAAGGTAACAATAAAGTTTCAAATTCAATGGTTATAGATTATAATTATGTTTATCCATGAAATGGAACATTTGAATTTATTACGTGATTTATAATCAAGCGAAATGATTTGATCCAAAATGATTAATAAATTAAATTAAAAATAAAACTTAGCGATTAAAATCGAAGGAAATGATAAGCTTGGTTCTGAGAGCAATGCCTCCGAAAACAGGAATGATGGCAATATAAAACAATAAGTAAAGTTATTTTATTTAGCTTGAAAATAGAATTTAGCATAAGTTTTGCGAAGAATTTCGTATGTTACAATGGTTCATGAGCCTACTATTTATAGCGATACCTAGGGACAAAAGATCCTAGGATCGAGCACCTCTTAAATGATAATAAAGGGCCATTAATGAATATGTAATGGCATGCCATGAATGCATATATTTCTTGCAATGACTACCTATTTAATTCTAGGGAATATTCTTCATTGAATGTCATCTCGTGGCAAACATTCGATCCCTCCACGTTGATTGTGTTCCCTTCGGGGCCCACTCGATGACCAATTGCAGATGTTATTCCTGTCACGACCCGGATTTCCCACCATCGGGGGTCATGATGGCGCCTACTAGTAGAAGCTAGGCAAGCCAAATATTACGTACATTTCCATTAGTTACAACTCTGATTAAGACTTTAAAATTTAAAACATATAATTTCAGCGGAATAATTAAAGTTAGCGGAAGACTTAGTCAATCTTATCAAATATGATAAAGAAACTCAACATGATACACTACCCAAGACTGGTGTCACAATACTCACGAACTTCTAAGAATAATACACACAATTGTCTGAAAGAAATATAAGCTGTTTATCTCGAATACATGAGATAACAGAATGAAATACATAGATAGAAGAGACAACGGGTCATGCGGACGCCTGCAAGGCTACCTCGTAGTCTCGGTAGTCGGAATATCCACAATCGTGCTACTGCTGCTGCTGCTGTCTGTAACCTGTATCTGCGCAAAAAGAGCGCAGAGTGTAGTATCAGCACAACCGACCCCATGTGTTGGTAAGTGCCTGGCCTATCCCGACGAAGTAGTGACGAGGCTAGGACCAGACACCTGCATAAACCTGTACAACAGCAATATATATACATATACAAAACATTTATAAGGAAAGACTCTGCCTTGAAATAACAGTCAATAACTCATGATATCCAGAGTAATCTAGTTAACAGAATAAATCTTACTTTCATATCTCATTTCCTTTTTCATTTCATATCTCGTGGTAGGCGTACCACCTGCTCCCAACTATAACAGTAATTATATCTTGTGGTAGGCGTACCACCCGCTCCCAAATATATATCAATAGATTATATCTTGTGGTAGGAGTACCACCCGCTCTCAAATATATCCATAGGCTACCAGCAACTATGGCCAATGCCAAGATTTAAATCACTTTGTGGTCGGCGTGCCACACGATCCCATTTCTTATTATATAAGTGGTCGGCGCGCCACACGATCCCAATTCATAAATATATATATTACTCGCATTTAACCAATAATCTCTGCATCAACAATAATTATAATTACCGGTTTTGAACCAATAATTGATAATAATTCAACAATTTATCTCCATTACTGGTGTGACACCAATAACTCTTACTCAACAATTTATACATAACTAAATTCCTATTCCTTCAAGCTAGGATAGAACAAACACTTACCTCGAAAGTTTACGAACAATTCAATCCGTAGCAATGCCTTTTCCTTTCAAATTTGGCTCCAATCCAATCGTATCTATACACAATTGATTTAATATCATCAATTCTACTTAACAAACTAGTTCATATTGTTAAATATGATTTTTACAACATTCTGCCCGGAATAGTAAAAATTGACCCCGAGCCCACATAATCGAAACTCAAGTTTCGAACCAAAATAAGTTCACCCAATCATCCATGAGTTCAAATATACAATTTGTTCTTAAGTTCGACTCCAAAACGAAGTCTAGATCGCAAATTCTTTGAAAACCCTTACTATACTCAATTCTCTAGTTTTTCTACCCATTTACACCTATTTAGGCTTAGGAATTCAAATAATATTGATGAAAAATGAAGGAAAAGAGTTAAGAATCACTTACCCAAGAAGTATGAATAAGAATTGCTCAAGAATCGCCCAAGAAGCTGTGGAGAAGAGAGGGTTTTGTGAAAATGGGATAGAATCCCGTAAGTGTCCTGTTTTGGGTATTAATTCACTGGGCGAAAATTTGCCCTTCGCGTTCGCGTGCACAGTGTCGCGTTCGCGAAGGGTTGGACAGAAATGGGCATCGCGTTCGCGTGGACACAGTCGTGAACGCGTAGAAGAAAATTGGGGGTCTTACAATTTGGCCTACGCGAACGCGTGGTGCCTTACGCGAACGCGTAGAAGAGGCAGGCCAGGCTCCGCGAACGCGGGAGATTTCACACGAACGCGTAGAGGAAAAAGGCTGGGGTCCAAGTTGCTGTATGCGAACGCAACCATATGGACACGAACGCGAAGAAGGGGAAGGAGATGCCTTCGCGAACGCGACCAGATGGACGCGAACGCGAAGAAGGAATATCTGCTGCAGATTTTCTGCAGTTTTTCCAAGTCCAAAACCACCCCGATGCCTATCCGAAACTCACCCGAGCCCTCGAGGCTCCAAACCAAATATGCACACTAACTCAAAAACATCATACGAACTTGCTCGCGCGATCAAATCGCTAAAATAACATCAAAATCCATGAATTGAGCCTTAAAACTCAAGAATTCTTTCAAATTTTCATAACTTTCAAAATTTTCAATTTAAGGCCGAAACACGTCAAACGACGTCCGTTTTCAACCAAACTTTACAGGAAGCGCTTAACCAATATATATGACCTGTACCGGGCGTCGGAACCAAAATACGAGCCCGATACCGGTACTTTTTAATCAAAATTCAGTTTCATTTTCCTTAAACATTTTCAGAAAATAATTTAACAGAAAAATTCTTTTACCGGGGTTCTAGACCTCGGATTTCAATTCCGGCATACGCCCAAGTTCCATATTTTTCTACGGATTTTCTGAGACCGTCAAATCACGGGTCCGGGTCCGTTTACCAAAAATGTTGACCAAAGTCAACCATATCAATATTAATATCAAAATTCTTCAACTTTTTCACATATTTCACATATTAAACATAAAAAATTTCCAGCTTCGTGCCCGGACTGTGCACGCAAATCGAGGCAACTATAAATGAGGTTTTCAAGACCTCAAAAGCTCGGAATGATTAATAAAACAAGTGATGACCCCTTTGGGTCGTCACAATCTCCACCTCTAAAACAACCGTTCGTCCTCGAACGGACAAAAGAAAGAAGTACCTGAGTCAAGGAATAGATGAGGATATCGACTCCGCATGTCAGACTCGGACTCCCAGGTCGATGCCTCAGGAGGCTGACCCCTCCACTGAACTCGCACAGAAAGGAAAACTCTTCGACCTCAACTGTCGAACCTGCCGATCTAGGATAGCTACCGGCTCCTCCTCGTATGACAGATCCTTGTCCAATTGGACAGTGCTGAAATCTAACACATGCGACGGATCGCCGTGATATTTTCGAAGCATGGACACATGAAACACCTGGATGTACAGCTGATAAGCTAGGTGGCAAGGCAAGTTTATATGCCACCTCTCCCACACGATCAAGAATCTCGAATGGTCCAATAAACCTAGGGCTAAGTTTGCCCTTCTTTCCAAATCTCATCATGCCCTTCATAGGCGACACTCGGAGTAATACTCGCTCCCCTACCATGAAAGCTATATCCCTAACCTTGCGATCTGCATAGCTCTTTTGCCTGGACTGAGCGATGCAAAGCCTTTCTTGAATAATCTTAACTTTATCTAAGGCCTCCTGAACTAAATCCGTGCCCAATAACCGAGCTTCTCCCGGTTCAAACCATCCAACCGGAGAACGACACCGCCTACCATACAATGCTTCATAAGGAGCCATTTAGATGCTCGATTGATAACTATTATTATAAGCAAACTCTGCCAAAGGCAGGAATTGATCCCACGAACCTCCAAAATCAATAACACACGCCCGTAGCATATCTTCCGGTATCTGAATAGTCCTCTCGGACTGACCATCCGTCTGGGATGAAAGGCTGTACTTAGCTGAACTTGTGTGCCTAACTCTTGTTGAACCGCCTTCTAGAAATGTGAGGTAAAATGTACACCTCGATCTGAAATAATAGAGATTGGCACACCATGAAGGCGAACGATCTCCCTGATATAAATCTCAGCTAACCTCTCGGATGAATATGTAGTGGCAATAGGGACAAAATGAGCTGACTTGGTCAGCCTATCAACAATCACCCAAACAACATCAAACTTCTTCCGAGTCTTCGGAAGTCCAAAAACGAAATCCATCGTGATTCGCTCCCACTTCCATTTAGGAAGTTCAATTCTCTGAAATAAACCGCCAGGTCTCTGATGTTCATACTTAACCTGCTGACAATTAAGACACCGTGCCACATATGCCACAATATCCTTTTTCATTCCGCGCCACCAATAATGTTGATGCAAATCTCGATACATTTTCGCTGCGCCTGGATGAATAGAATACCGCGAACTATGAGCTTCTTCTAGAATCAATTCTCTAAGCCCATCAACATTTGGCACACAAATGCGCCCTTGCATCCTCAGGATCCCATCAGCATCTAAGGTGACTTGTTTAGCACCTCCTCGTTGCACCGTATCTCTAAGGTCACAAAAATAAGAATCATTATATTGTTGATCGCGGATACGCTCCAATAATGAAGAGCGAGCGATCGTGCAAGCTAGTACTCGACTAGGCTCGGAAATATCCAACCTCACAAATCGGTTGGCCAAGGACTGAACATCCAAAGCAAGTGATCTCTGATTGACTGGAATATAAGCAAGACTGCCCATACTGGCTGACTTCCTACTCAACGCGTCGGCCACCACGTTTGCTTTTCCCGGATGATATAAAATGGTGACATCATAATCCTTTAGCAATTCTAGCCATCTTCTCTGCCTCAAATTCAACTCTTTCTGCTTAAACAAATACTGAAGACTCTTATGATCGGTGTATACTTCACATGCTACACCATACAAATAATGCCTCCAGATCTTCAATGCGTGAATAATCGCCGCCAATTCTAGATCATGCACTGGATAGTTCTTTTCATGAATCTTTAACTACCTCGAAGCATAGGCAATAACCTTGCCATCCTGCATTAACACTGCACCAAGCCCAATACGGGAAGTATCATAATAAACAGTATAAGGTCCCGTACCTGTGGGTAAAACCAATACCGGTGTTGTGGTCAAGGCTGTCTTGAGCTTTTGAAAGCTCGCCTCACATTCATCGGACCATTCAAATTGAACACCTTTCTGGGTCAATCTGGTCAGTGGGGTTGTAATAGATGAAAATCCCTCTACGAATCGGCGATAATAACCTGCTAACCCCAAGAAACTCCGAATATCTGTGGCTGATGTCGGTCTAGGCCAGTTCTTGACTGCCTCAATTTTCTTCGGATCAACCTGAATACCTACTGCCGTCACAATATGACCCAGGAATGCAATTGAACTTAGCCAAAATTCACACTTTGAAAATTTTGCATATAGTTGGCTATCTCTCAGAGTCTGCAAGGCCACTCTGAGATGTTGCGCATGCTCCTCCTGACCGCGGGAATATATTAATATGTCATCAATGAAGACTATTACAAACAAGTCTAAATAAGGCCGGAACACCCGATTCATTAATTCCATAAAAGCTGCTGGAGCATTTGTCAACCCAAAAGACATGACCAGAAATTCATAATGTCAACCCAAAAGACATGACTAGAAATTCATAATGTCCATACCGAGTGCGGAACGCTGTCTTAGGGACATCGGATGCCCTAATCTTCGGCTGATGATAGCCAAATCTCAAATCTATCTTTGAAAATACCTTGGCACCCTGAAGCTGGTCAAATAAATCATCAATTCGCGGAAATTTTTGATAGTCACCTTGTTTAACTGTCGATAGTCAATGCACATTCTCATCGAACCATCTTTCTTCTTTACAAATAATACCGGTGCACCCCAAGGCGAAACACTGGGTCTAATGAAACCTTTTTCAAGTAAATCCTGCAACTGCTCCTTCAATTCTTTTAACTCTGGCGGAGCCATACGATATGGGGGAATGGAAATGGGCTGAGTGCCCGGAGCCAAGTCAATGCAAAAGTCAATGTCCCTATCGGGCGGCATACCTGGCAAGTCTGAAGGAAATACTTCAGGAAATTCGCGAACCACGGGCACAGAGTCAATAGAAGGAACCTCAGCACTGGAATCACGGACATAGGCCAAATAAGCCAAGCATCCCTTTCCAACCATACGTTGAGCCTTAACATAAGAAATAACATTGCGACTAGTATGACCTGAAATTCCTTTCCACTCTATATGAGGCAAATTCGGCAGAGCTAAAGTCACAGTCTTGGCATGGCAATCTAAAATATCATGATATGGAGATAGCCAGTCCATGCCTAATATAATATCAAAGTCCACCATATTTAGGAGCAATAAATCAGCACGGGTCTCGAGACCCTCAATTACTATAATACATGACCGATGAACTCGATCAACCACAATAGAATCGCCTACTGGTGTAGACACATGAACAGGAACACTCAGTGGATCACTGGGCTGAATCAAGTACGGTGCAAAATAGGAAGACACGTACGAATATGTAGACCCAGGGTCAAATAATGCTGATGCCTTTCTATCACAAACCAAAATAATACTTGTAATGACGACATCAGAAGACTCAGCCTCTGGTCTGGCGGGAAGTGCATAACATCGGGGCTGTGCCCCACCACCCTAAGCAGTATCTCTAGGATGATCGGCCGCTGGCTGGTCTCTACCTCTATCGGTCTGAGCTCCACTTCTATGACCTCTACCTCCACCTCTATGCCCTCTACCCCCGCCTCTAGCTGGCTGGGCAGGCTGTGGGGGAACTGGGGCCTGAATCATGGCACGAGAACCCTGCTGCTGAGATCTATCAGAAGCTCGAGGGCAATACTTTGCAATATGCCTAAGATCACCGTACGTAAAACAAGCCCTCGGCTGCTGAAAATAGCGAAGTGGTGGTGCACTGATAGGCTGCTGATCAGAGTAGCGTGGGTGAGAATTACGATCACCAGAAGCATCATGAGAAACCTGATGAGCTGACTGATAAGGCCTAGGAGGATGGCCTCTATCATGAAAATCTCTATCTCCAGACGAGGTACCACTGAATCTACCCGAATTACGAGATCTCTTATCCGATCCATGTCTTGCTCCCTGTGACAGAGCCATCTCGATCCGGCGGGCTGCATTAGCCGCCTCCTGAAAAGTGATTTCAGTTCCTGCCCCCAAAGCCATCTGTAGTCGAATTGGCTGATTCAAGCCATCAATAAACCTTCTCACCCTTTCCCAATCTGTGGGAAGTATGATAATAGCATGACGAGCCAAATCCACGAACCTAGTCTCGTACTGTGTGACAGACATAGAACCCTGATGAAGACGCTCAAATTGTCCGCGCAGAGCCTCCCGCTGAGTTGCTGGAAGGAACTTTTCCAAGAATAGTTCTGCAAATTGCCCCCTAAGTCAAAGATGTTGATCCTGCTGGCCTGGATAGACAATAATCCCTCCACCAAGTCTTGACAGAACCAAATAATTGAAAAGTAGCAAAATCCACACCATTAGTCTCCACAATGCCCATAGTACGGAGAACCTCGTGGCGGCTATATAGGAAATCTTAGGGATCCTCTGAAGGAGTGCCGCTGAATGTGGTAGTGAACAACATGGTAAACCTGTCCAATCTCCATAACGCGTCAGCAAACATAGCTGCACCATTATTAGCCTGAGTCACAATTACAAGCTGAGCTACCTCAACTGGTTGAATAGCAGGAACCTAAGCCTGGGGAATTACTGGCTCCGGAGTGCACGTAGTAGGAGTCTGATTACCTCCTCCAGCCTGAGAAGTGGCTGGTGCTACTGGTAATAAACCTGCTCTAGTGATATTGTCCATAAAACCTGCTATCCGGACCAGAGCATCCTGAAGATCCGGTGAAAACATAACTCCTCCTGGGACCTGAGATGGGCCTACTGGAGTTGCTGGGACTGGAACCTCCTCCTCGATATGAGCCTCAGGTTCTGCCACTTGTGCTGCTGCTCGGGGCTGAGCTCTGCCCCTACCTTGGCCTCTAGGACGACCTCGACCTCGGCTTCTACCCCTAGCGGGAGGTGCCGCTACTGGGACCTCGGGCTACTGGTCAGTAGATGAGGATGCACGTGTCCTTACCATCTGCGGAAGAACAGAGTAGAAGTTCAATTAACATTTGAAAGATCAAGTCGCACGACTGGAAAGAATAAAGGGAATATTTTCCTAACTCCGTAGCCTCTGGAGGATAAATACAGACGTCTCCGTACCGATCCTTCGGATTCTACTAAGGTTGTTCGTGAGTTGTGAGACCTGTGCAACCTAGTGCTCTGATACCAACTTGTCACGACCCGGATTTCCCACCATCGGGGGTCATGATGGCGCCTACTAGTGGAAGCTAGGCAAGCCAAATATTACGTACATTTCCATTAGTTACAACTCTGATTAAGACTTCAAAATTTAAAACATATAATTTTAGCGGAATAATTAAAGTTAGCGGAAGACTTAGTCAATCTTATCAAATATGATAAAGAAACCCAACATGATACACTACCCAAGACTGGTGTCACAATACTCACGAACTTCTAAGAATAATACACACAATTGTCTGAAACAACTAATAACTGTTTATCTCGAATACATGAGATAACAGAATGAAATACATAGATAGAAGAGACAACGGGTCCCGCGGACGCCTGCAAGGCTACCTCGTAGTCTCAGTAGTCGGAATATCCACAATCGCTACTGCCGCTGCTGCTGTCCGTAACCTGTATCTGCGCAAAAAGAGCGCAGAGTGTAGTATCAGCACAATCGACCCCATGTGCTGGTAAATGCCTGGCCTATCCCAGCGAAATAGTGACGAGACTAAGGCCAGTCACCCACATAAACATGTATAGTTGCAATATATATACATATACAAAACATTTATAAGGAAAGACTCTGCCTTGAAATAACAGTCAATAACTCATGATATCCAGAGTAATCTAGTTAACAGAATAAATCTTACTTTCATATCTCATTTCCTTTTTCATTTCATATCTCGTGGTAGGCATACCACCCGCTCCCAACTATAACAGTAATTATATCTTGTGGTAGGCGTACCACCCGCTCCCAAATATATATCAATATATTATATCTTGTGGTAGGCATACCACCCGCTCCCAAATATATCCATAGGCTACCGGCAACTATGGCCAATGCCAAGATTTAAATCACTTTGTGGTCGGCGTGCCACACGATCCCATTTCTTATTATATAAGTGGTCGGCGCGCCACGTGATCCCAATTCATAAATATATATATTACTGGCATTTAACCAATAATCTCTGCATCAACAATAATTATAATTACCGGTTTTGAACCAATAATTGATAATAATTCAACAATTTATCTCCATTACTGGTGTGACACCAATAACTCTTACTCAACAATTTATACATAACTAAATTCCTATTCCTTCAAGCTAGGATAGAACAAACACTTACCTCAAAAGTTTACGAACGATTCAATCCGTAGCAATGCCTTTTCCTTTCAAATTTGGCTCCAATCTAATCGTATCTATACACAATTGATTTAATATCATCAATTCTACTTAACAAACTAGTTCATATTGTTAAATATGATTTTTACAACATTCTGCCCGGAATAGTAAAAATCGACCCCGAGCCCACATAATCGAAACTCAAGTTTCGAACCAAAATAAGTTCACCCAATCATCCATGAGTTCAAATATACAATTTGTTCTTAAGTTCGATCCAAAACGAAGTCTAGATCGCAAATTGTTTGAAAACCCTTACTATACTCAATTATCTAGTTTTCTACCCATTTACACCTATTTAGGCTTAGGAATTCAAATAATATTGATGGAAAATGAAGGAAAAGAGTTAAGAATCACTTACCCAAGAAGTATGAAGAAGAATTGCTCAAGAATCTCCCAAGAAGCTGTGGAGAAGAGAGGGTTTTGTGAAAATGGGATAGAATCCCGTAAGTGTTCTGTTTTGGGTATTAATTCACTGGGCGAAAATTTGCACTTCGCGTTCGCGTGCATAGTGTCGCGTTCGCGAAGGGTTGGACAGAAATGGGCATCGCGTTCACGTGGACACAGTCGCGAACGCGTAGAAGAAAATCTGGGGTCTTACAATTTGGCATACACGAACGCGTGGTGCCTTACGCGAACGCGTGGTGCCTTACGCGAACGCGTAGAAGAGGCAGGCCAGGCTCCGCGAACGCGGGAGCTTTCACGCGAACGCGTAGAGGAAAAAGGCCGGGGTCCAAGTTGCTGTACACGAACGCGACCATATGGACGCGAACGCGAAGAAGGGGAAGGAGATGCCTTCGCGAACGCAACCAGATGGACGCGAACGCGAAGAAGGAATATCTGCTGTAGATTTTCTACAGTTTTTCCAAGTCGAAAACCACCCCGATGCCTATCCGAAACTCACCCGAGCCCTCGAGGCTCCAAACAAAATATGCACACTAACTCAAAAACATCATACGAACTTGCTCGCGCGATCAAATCGCTAAAATAACATCAAAATCCATGAATTGAACCTTAAAACTCAAGAATTCTTTCAAATTTTCATAAATTTCAAAATTTCCAATTTAAGGCCGAAACACGTCAAACGACGTCCATTTTCAACCAAACTTTACAGGAAGCGCTTAACTAATATATATGACTTGTACCGGTCGTCGCAACCAAAATACGAGCCCGATACCATTACTTTTTAATCAAATTTCAGTTTCATTTTCCTTAAATATTTTCAGAAAACAATTTAATAGAAAATTCTTTTACCGGGGTTCTAGACCTCGGATTTCAATTCCGGCATACGCCCAAGTTCCATATTTTTCTACGGATTTTCTGAGACCGTCAAATCACGGGTCCGGGTCCGTTTACCAAAAATGTTGACCAAAGTCAACCATATCAATATTAATATCAAAATTCTTCAACTTGTTCACATATTTCACATATTTCAACATAAAAATTTTCCAGCTTCGGCCCCGGACTGTGCATGCAATTGACCTCAACTTCCTTACTTGGCGACCCAAAATAGCAATAGGCTCTACATCATAGGATAGATCACCATCAAGCTGAATGGTACTGAAGTCTAATACATGGGACGGATCTCCGATGTACTTCGGGAGCATAGACACATGGAATACTGGATGAACGCTGGATAAGCTGGGTGGCAAGGCTAACTCATATGCCACCTCTCCAACTCTCCTGAGTATCTCAAAAGGACCAATGTACCTGGGACTCAACTTCCCTTTCCTCCCGAACCTCATGACACCCTTCATGGGTGAAATCTTCAACAATACTCTATCACCAACCATGAAAGACAACTCTCGAACCCTACGGTCTGCATAACTCTTCTGGCGAGACTGTGCTGTGCGAAGCCTCTCCTGGATCAACTTTGCTCTATCCAGAGCATCCTGAACTAACTCAGTCCCTATCAATCTATCCTCACCAGGCTCAAACCACCCGACGGGAGATCTACACCGTCGGCCATACAATGCCTCGTACGGGGCCATCTGAATACTCGACTGGTAGCTGTTGTTGTAGGCAAACTCAGGCAAGTGGCAAAAACTCATCCCATGAACCACCAAAGTCAATCACACATGCCCGCAACATATCCTCCGGGATCTGAATAGTGCGCTCAGACTGTCCGTCTGTCTGGGGGTGAAATGCGGTGCTTAACTCAACCCGTGTACCCATCTCTCGCTGAAATGCTCTCCAAAACTGAGAAGTGAACTGAGTGCCTCTGTCAGATATAATAGACACTGGGACCCCATGCAACCTGACAATCTCCCGAATAAAGATCCATGCCAACCGCTCCGATGAGTAAGTAGTACTAACTGGGATGAAATGTGCGGACTTAGTCGGCCGATCAACAATCACCCATACAGAATCAAACTTCCTCGCTGTCCGAGGTAGCCCAGTAACAAAATCCATGGTGATCCTCTCCCATTTCCACTCGGGAATAACCATACGCTGAAGAACACCGCCCGGTCTCTGATGCTCATATTTGACCTGCTGGCAATTGAGGCACTTAGCTACATGCCTAACAATATCCATCTTCATTCTCCTCCACCGGTAGTGCTGTCTCAAGTCTTGGTACATCTTTGCGGCACCTGGGTGAATAGAGTACCGCGAACCGTGTGCCTCCTCAAGTATCAACTCCCGCAAACCATCAACATTGGGCACGCATATACGGCCCTGCATCCTCAGAACACCATCACTGTCGATAGTCACATCTCTAACATCATTATGCTGCACTCTGTCCTTAAGGACAAGCAAATGTGGGTCATCATACTGTCGCTCCCCGATGCGATCATATAAGGAAGATCGAGAAACAACACAAGCCAACACCCGACTCGGCTCCGAAATATCTAATCTCACTAGCCGATTGGCTGGGGCCTGAACATCATAAGCAAATGGCCTCTCCCCAACTGGGATGAAAGCTAGGCTGCCCATGCTAACCGCCTTCCGACTCAAGGCATCGGCCACCACATTGGCCTTTCCCGGATGATACAAAATAGTGATGTCATAATCCTTAAGCAACTCCAACCACCTTCGCTGTCTCAAATTAAGGTCCTTCTGTCTGAATAAGTGCTGAAGGCTGCAATGATCCGTGAACACCTCACAGGAGACACCATACATGTAATGCCTCCAAATCTTCAAAGCATGAACTATGGCTGCTAGCTCCGAATCATGAACAGGGTAGTTCTTCTCGTGGGGCTTCAACTGACGAGAAGCATAAGCAATGACCATACCCTCTTGCATCAACACACAACCAATGCCAACTCCTGAGGTATCACAATATACAGTATAAGAATCTGAAGCTGTCGGTAGAATCAAGACTGGTGCTGTGGTCAGTGCTGTCTTGAGCTTCTGAAAGCTCTCCTCGCACTCCTCGGACCATAAGAAAGGAACACCCTTCCGAGTCAATCTAGTCAAGGGTGAAGCAATAGAAGAGAACCCCTGAACGAATCGGCGATAATATCCTGCCAATCCCAAAAAGCTATGGATCTCAGTAACTAAGGTCGGTCTGGGCCAACTCTGCACGACCTCTACCTTCCTCGGATCTACCCGAATACCATCACGGGACACCACGTGTCCTAAGAATGCCACGGACTCAAGCCAGAACTCACACTTGGAGAACTTGGCATACAGCTTCTCCTCTCTCAACCTCTGCAACACAATACTCAAGTGCCGAGCATGCTCCTCCTGGCTACGAGAGTAGATTAGAATGTCGTCAATGAACACAATCACAAATAAATCAAGATACGGCCTGAATACACTGTTCATCAGATGCATAGATGCTGCTGGGGCGTTGGTCAGCCCAAAAGACATCACAAGGAACTCATCGTCACCATATCTGGTCCTGAATGCAGTCTTCATAATGTCGGACTCTCTAATCTTCAGTTGATGGTAGCTTGAACGAAGATCAATCTTCGAGAACACCCTAGCTCCCAGGAGCTGATCAAATAAATCATCAATACGAGGCAGATGATACTTATTCTTCATTGTAACTTTGTTCAGCTGCCTGTAGTCAATACACATCCTCATGGATCCATCCTTTTTCTTAACAAACAAGACCGGTGCACCCCACGGCGACACACTCGGCCGAATGAACCCCTTATCTAGGAGTTCCTGGAGCTGCTCCTTCAATTCCTTCAACTCAGCTGGTGCCATACGATACGGAGGAATAGAAATAGGCTGAGTGCCTGGCACCAAATCGATACCAAAATCAATATCCCCGTCCGGCGGCATGCCCGGCAGGTCTGAGGGAAACACATCAGGAAAGTCTCGCACAATGGGAACAGAATCAATACTGGGAGTCTGGGCCTCGACTTCCCGCACAAATGCTAAATAAGAGAGACATCCCTTCCCAACCATTCGTTGGGCCTTGAGGAAAGATATTACCCTGCTAGGTACATACTCGGTCGTGCCTCGCCACTCGATCCTCTGAATGCCCGGCATAGCCAAAGTGACTGTCTTAGCATGACAGTCCAGAATAGCATGACATGGAGATAGCCAGTCCATGCCCAATATAACATCAAAATCAATCATGCTGAGAAGCAACAGGTCTACTCGGGTCTCCAGACCTTCAATAGTGACCAAACATGACCGGTATACATGGTCCACAACAATAGTTACCCCTACCGGGGTAGATACATGCACTGGCAGCTCAAGACTCCCTCGGGTCGTGCCCAAATGAGGAGCAAAATATGTAGACACATAAGAATAAGTAGAACCCGGATCAAACAATACTGAGGTATCTCTGTGGCAGACTGAAATAATACCTGTAATAACAGCATCAGAAGCAACGGCCTCAGATCGGCCCTGAAAAGCATAGCATCTAGCCTGTCCATCTGATCGACCTCCCCCTCGAGAGCGACCCCTAGCCGTCTGACCCTCACCCCTAGCTGGCGGGGCGGGTGCTGAAGTAGAAGGACCAGATGACGAGGGCTGCCCCCTCTGCTGATAAGATCTGGAAACAAGACGGGGACACTCCCTACGGTGGTGCCCAAACTCTCCGCAATCGTAGCAACTCCCCGGTGCTGGGTATTGAGACTGATAAGGACCTCTGGCGCTGGAGTGGCCAGCTGATGAACTAGGCCGAGATGAACCCTGAGCGGATGGGGCCTGTGAAGAACTCTGAGCTGGCATGGCACTGAGAGATGGCTGGCTCTGGTGCGAACCCTGATAACCTTGTCTAGGAGACCATCTGCGACGATCTGAGTGACCCGACCGCGAAGACCTGAAAGAGCGACCTCGGCTCTGCTGACTCTGGCCTCTGGTCTGAGTGCCACTGGAACTAGTTGCTCCTCGAGGCCTCTTGGCCTCCCTCTCATCCCGCTCCCTGCGACGATCTGTCTCTATGTCGCGAGCAATATCCACAGCATCCTCAAATGTACGACTCAAAACCCTCTCCCGAGTCATCAGAATACGAATGGGATAAATGAGGCCGTCCACGAAGCGCCCAATCCTCTCTCTGTCGGAATGAACCAACCACGGTGCATATTTGGACAACTTTGTAAACCTGATCTCATACTCTGACACTGACATGTCCCCCTGACGGAGACCCTCAAACTGCCTACGCATCTCCTCTCTCTGAGATCGAGGCACCCATTTATCCAAGAACATAGTGGAGAACTCTGGCCCTGCTAGCCTGCAGCGCTCATAAGCCTCCCACCAAGCGAAGGCTGGCCCCTGAAACTGAAAGGTAGTGAAAGATACCCCACTAGACTCCAAGATCCCCGCCGTACGAAGCATCCATCAGCACTTGTCCAGAAAACCTTGGGCGTCCTCACTCGGAGCACCTGTGAACATTGGAGGAGATAACCTGGTGAAACTCTCAAGATGACGCTGCTCATCGTCTGTCATAGCTAAGACCCTGTCCCCCTGAATCTGATATGCTGGCTGAACCGGTACCACAGGCTAAACTGGAGGAGCCTCTGGTGTCTGTAAGCCATGCACCCCTGGCTCTGGAGTGCGTACTACGGGGGTTTGATGACCACCCCCGATCCCCAATGTAGCTGCTGCAGTAGTAACTGAAACCGCCTGTGCTAGGCCAGTGCAGACTGCTAGTATCTGAGCCAGGGTCTCTTGTAGACCCGGAATGTCAATGGGCACAGCTGGTGCCTGATCTGGTGCTGCTGGCACCTCTGCAACTTGGGGTTGTGGGTTAGCTGGCACTGCCTCAGCTGCCCTAACTCCGCCACGACCACGGCCACGTCCTCGGCCTCTAGCAGGTGGTAGTGGTGGTCGTCCTCCACGTCCGGATGATCGAGTTCTCGCCATCTGCGAGAGAATAGAATGTCAAAGTTCAGATCAAGTTAAAAGTAATCGCACGACAAGAATTCCAAGAATTTGAAACTTTTCCTAAAAAGGTTTGCAGCCTCCCGAGGATAAGTACAGGCGTCCCCGCACCGATCTACGAGACTCTACCAACCGGCTCATGACTCGCGAGACCTGTTAACCTAGGCTATGATACCAACTTGTCACGACCCAAACCCTGGTCGTGATGGCGCCCAACACAATGCTAGGCAAGACCGACCATATTATCCCTTAAACCAGCCAGTTATTAATCAAATTAAACTTAAACAGTAAATGATCATATCAGGTGATAAGCGAAATGTAAAACATACAAAGTACGGTCCCAACCATATCGTGGTGTCACGAGACTGAGCCTCTACAGAATAGCATCCTAATACAAACAAGTCTAGGCAAATAGGAAATAAATAAGATGATAAAGAAGGAGAAACAGGCTCTGCGGACGCTGGCAGCTACCTCGTAGTCTCCGCAAAAGTAGATAAGGATTAGCAGCTACAATAACTCAACTGCTCTCGGGCACCTGTGAATCTGCACAAAAAGTGCAGGGGAGTGGGGTGAGTATATTTCAACTCGGTGAGTAATAATAATAAGCAATAACTGAAAGTAAGAACTCCTGTACTATCACTAAACAGTTCTAAGGCAAACCCCCAAAGGTAAGTCATCACTACAGTAGTACTCTAACCTCCAATCTACGTTTATCTCTACAAGATTCTACACCGAACCAACCCTCACTCGTACCCCTACGGTGTACGGCCATCTCAACATATAAAGACACATACTTATGTCTATAATGTATAAGTGTTTAAGTAGATAGTAGGATATGATTAAGTATAATGCTGCGGCGTGCAGCCCGCTCCAATACATATACCGCTGCGGCGTGCAGCCCGCTCCATTTAACGTCGACGGCGCTCACTAGGGGTGTATACAGACTTCGGAGGGGCTCCCTAGGCCCAAGCACTATCATACTGCGGCGTGCAGCCCGATCCACACATGTATTACTGCGGCGTGCAGTCCGATCCAATATATATATATTTATATATTTATACTGCTGCGGCGCGCAGCCCGATCCCATAATATACACCGGTGCTCACTAAGAATGTGTGCAGACTCAGACTCCGAAGGGGCTCCTACAGCCCAAGCGCAATAATACTGCGGCGTGCAGTCCGTCCCACATGTATATTACATGTATATTACTGCGGCGTGCAGTCCGATCCAATATATATACTGCTGCGGCGTGCGGCCCGATCCAATATAGGTATATATATATAATACCTCATAATGGGTCCTCGACCCTATCCCAGTCAATATGTGCTTGGCCTCTCAGGCCCAATATAATATATCACGGTGGGTCCTGGACCCTGTCTCAGTCAATATAGACTTGGCCTTTCAGGCCCACTCAGCTAGAACAGGGAATTCCACCCTAGATAATCTCTCTCAATGTACATATCTAGTGCGGGCTCATATTATGCTATACAGCTAGAGCTATGGTCGAGTGTATGTTTCCAACATGATATAAGGGTCACCTAGCTTTATAGGTTCCCTAATGCTCTACAGATCGGCACAAGGCCCCAAACATGGCTATTAGCCCAATTGTACAGTTATAATCTCAGTAACAGTCATACAACACAGTATTCTATTAGCCGGGAAGGACTACGTCCAAATCCCCAATCACAATGTCACCACACTCGTCTCAAGACGTGTGTCTCATCTCAACATAGCACCGTGAAGTGCTAGTACGGGGTTTCAAACCCTCAGTACATTATTTACTATCACCACTCACCTCGAACCGTTAGAAGCTTCAATCCGCTTTGCGCTTGCCTCGCAAATCAACCTCCTCGGGTGCCAAATCTGCTCAAAATCATAGAGAATGCATCAACATATGCTAATTACACGTAATTCATTCGAAATAACCCAAATTGTATCAAAACACACAAGTTGTCAAAACCCGAGTTTTGGTGCGCTTCTCGAAAAATTATAAAAGTTACATATTCGGAACCCTCGTCTCAATACGAGTCTAGGCATATCAATTTTACCAAATTCGGACTCCATTTGCCCATTCAAAATCTTGATTTTCTAAAGTCCAAGCTGTAAGGCCCCGTAAAATTTTTGTGCATAAAACCTAGTAGATGTGGTGTCATGGTTCGAATGATGTGTTAGGAATGCGTAGAATTCTTCGCGGCGAGCTTGCGAGCCGCGGTTCGAACCCTTGGTAGTGATTTAAGTTTCAAAAATGTAGAGAAATAATTTTTCCGAAAAAGTGTCAAATATGCGGTCAAGAATGCGACCGCAGAATCAACATGCGGACCGCATTCTGACTGCAAAACGTTCCAGAGAGTTTCCCAAAAATCGTGTCAAATGTGCGGTCGATATGCGATCGCATGTCAAATCTGCGGTGCATTTTGCGACCGCGGATCAAACATGCGGACCGCATTCTGGCCGCATTCCTTAACAGAACCTTGTAAAATTTGGGGCAATTCTGCGGTCACTATGCGGACCGCATGTTGATTCTGCGGTCGCATAGTGACCGCATATTCGACCCCGGCCCAGATTTTTGTAACATTTTGACCCGATCTCTTCTTTAATATAACACACCTCTTCTTCATTTTTATCATATCATCTCACCAAAAATTAGAGAGAGAAGAGAGGGTTTTTAGAGAGAGAAGTTCTTCATCTTGAAATATTGTTCCAACCATTTAATTCCAAGGGATTCTAGGGCAAGGATTCCACTTCCCCAATATTTTCAAGGTAAAAACCCTAACTATTTTCTTTGATTTTCAGTTTTAATTGGGTAAAGAGAGGTTTGTATATAATAGCTTTTGGAAAATGGAATTTTATACTCATGCATGATTATTGATCTTGATTTTTAGTAAAACAAAAGAAGTAAGTAGAAGTAAGAGTCTTCAAGAACAAGGTGGGCAAGAATAGGATATCTTGGGTAAGCATAAAGTAGAAAGTTAACGGAAGAAAAATCATCACCAGGTATGTATGGCTAATTTTGATTCTTGTGAAATCGCTCTTATGTGTAAAATTGTTTGGCATGTGTTGATTTGAGAAATTGTATGTGATTAATTGATGTTGTTGTTGGATATTCAAAGTTGTTGTTGAACTATGAGTGTTGTGGTAAGAAATATGAACCGAAAGGTAAATGAGAGTTGAATTGGGTAAAGAATTTGTGAATAATGATTATGATGGCCTATATGGCACCTTGTGGAAAAGAAATCGAAACACTTGAGAATTGGTTTATTGTGGAAAGAGATGAAACACTTGAATTATGGAAAATTGTTGAATATACATGTGTGAATATTATTGAATGTGGAAACATTGTAACTTGGTTGTGATATTGGCTTGAGAAGTAATTGAGAACATGAAACAATGTGCAAGTTGCTTATTTGAACTTGTTGAAATTGTGTGTAGTACCTTATCTGCTGTTTGAAATTGTTGTGTTTTCAACCGTAAGGCGGGGTCGTGTCGCGCGCCGCGACGTGGTGAAATAAGGTTTGGGTTGGGGTGATAAGGGTGGCCGAGGTAATAAGGGTGGTCAGGGGCAATAAGGATGGAAAGCGATCGAAATCGCTATTAAAAATTGATACATAAATCAATAATGTGAAATTGTGAAAGGAGACAACAGGAGAGTTTGCAACCTGTGGGGCACTGATTGCCCCTTTGTTTGACTACTTGTGCTTTACGTGATTGATTGGTTATTGTTAAATTGGTTGGTTGTAGAAAGTGCTTTGTGTGAGAATTATTTGAAATGAGGAAAAATGTGGAAACATGGTTGGTTGGCTTAATTAATTGTTGATGTAATTTAATGGCTTGAGTTTACTTGGGACAAAGTTTGTCCATACATACCAGTACAATTCAAGTGTACTGACGTCCCTTTTGCCGGGGGCGCTACATTCGTGTCATGATTGTAGGTGTATCAGTAGCAGGCACTTCAGCTCATCGGCGGTAGTATCCTTCTCCTTCCACTGCCCATTTTGGTGAGCCCCTTTCTTCCCCGGGGCCTTGTGTGGTTCATGCCACTCGGTTTGGATTTCATTTTGGTTGTAAGGTATAGCCGGAGCCTTGTTACCGGCAAGTATTGTATTTCCCTTTTGTATCCTAGAGGCTCTGTAGACATGTAAACTGTGGGATTGTGGCCTATGTATATGTATGGGGCGTTGTAAATATAAATTATGAACTTGTTAGTAAATAAATCACATGGTTATGTTTATGCATTGTGAAATCAGTCATTGTTGGTAAGATATTTTGGTTAATGAATAACAGTCAACACAGGGGTAACGCGTGGGAATGGAAGGCACCCAGGTCCGCTTGACTGGGGCAACCCGGTCAGGCGCCGGTCATGTCCCTCGATTTGGGGCGTGACACAAGCCTAGGGTTAAATCTTCCATGAATCACCCCAAATTCCTCCATTTTCATGATATAATTGCATAATATTATCAATACCAATCATAGTATAAGTCCATAGTTGATTACCTGATGATTTCCCTTGAGTTTCTCTCCAAATTAGCCCAAATCGCCTCCTTAAGCCGAGACCCAAATGTGTGAAATATTTCTGAAAATTTCTAACTTATGATACAATTAATTCACTGCGATTTTCGCTTCTGCGGACCATTTTCCGCCCCTGCGGAACCGCTTCTGCGACCAATTGGTCGCTTCTGCGAACCCGGGCCTATTTGGCCATTTCTGCACCTGCGATCGAAGGACCGCTCCTACGGGTCCGCTTCTGCGGAATACCCTTCGCCTCTGCGGTCTTTCCCGCTTCTGCGGACAGGAGTCCGCTCCTGCGGACTCGCCTATGCGATCACCAATCCGCTTCTGCGGACTTCTCCATCACGCCTCCAGACCGCTTCTGCGATCGCCCTCTCGCACCAGCGAAGCCGCCCCTGCGGGCCAGGCTCCGCTTCAGCGGTCGCCTCCGCTTCTGCGCCTTCTTGTCCGCTCCTGCGGACTCGCTCCTGCGCCCCCATTTCCGCAGGAGCGAAAACAACAGAACCAGAACACAAGTCTGCAATTTTCCACATTTTCTCCCGTTTAGCCATCCGAAAACACCCCGAGGCCCCCAGGACCTCATCCAAACACACCAACACATCTTAATACCTTATTTGAACTTGCTCCAATCCTCAAAACACGTCTAATAACATCAAAACCCATAATTCACATCGAATTCAAGCCTAAATTCCTTAAAACATTCCGAATTACACAATCAATCAAAACCCGACTAAACGATGTCCGAATGACCTGAAATTTTGCAGGCACATCCAAAATCACCTAACGGAGCTACTGCAACTGTCGGAATTCCATTCCGACCCCCGGATCAAAATCTCACCTACCGTTCGGATTTCGCCAAAATTCAACCTTAGCCAATTCAAGCTTATTTCTACACCGGGCCTCCAAATTCAATTCCGATCGCTCCCCTAAGTCACAAATCACCTCCCAAAGCTGACCGAATCATCAGAATTCGATTCCGAGCTCTCTAACTAAATAGTCAACTCCGGGTTGACTTTCCTTATTCAAGTTTCCTTCAAAAAGGATATATGCCTCATTTTCAATCCAATTCACTCCTAATTCCCCCAATAGACTCTAACACTGATATAAAAGCAGGAAATATATAATTACAACATAACGGGGTGGAAATTCCCGTGATGACGGGCCGGGTCATCACAAGTTGCCATGATTTGGGTATGTTCAGACGTTTCTTATTGGAGCTTGTGTTGTGCTCGTCGTGGCTTAGGCCGGAGTTGAGTTGTCATATCACCAATGCGGTGTGTTATAATCGAAATGACCGTTGGAGCGAATAATGAGTGTGAGTATATGTGATTTCAGCTGGTTAGAAAGGTAATATCGAGGTTCGGCTCCGAAATCTATTGTGGTATCAGTTAAAAGGGAAATAGATTCATGAATTGTTGACTTGAGAGATGGATTCGATATATCGCGTGTTCGGTTGCCATGGGCAGCATATGAAAGTGTTGGAATAAGACTTTAGCTAATGAAAAAGGTTTTTCAGTTGGTATTTGGTTACCGTGGGAAATTGTTGTGATTAGAGACTATCGTCTCGAGTGATTGGGTTGTTTGATACATCATATGATCTCACCCGGAGTGGTGAGTATGGCTTATGGTAGTGGATTCTAGTGTATCCTGAGTATAGGCATGGAATTAGCAATTGGTATATGATTTCGGAAAGTGCAATGTAGTTTATGGTTCAGATGGTTTGTGAAATTTCGGCTATATCGTGTTAGCGGACTTATGATATATAGGGTGACGTGGTATCACCCCGAATACATGTTTGGTAAGGTCATTTAGCTATTGGGTTGCTCTAGTACAACTCTGGGTCCGCTCGAGGACGAGCGTTTGTTTAAGTTGGGGAGAATGTGACGACCCAGCCCGTCGTCACAGGAATTACCACCCCGTTATGTTGCATTTATGTGTTGTATGCCTTTATATCAGTGTTAGAGTCTATCGGGTGAGTTAGGAGTGATTTGGATTGAAAATGAGGCAAATAGCCTTTTTGAAAGAAACTTGAATATGGAAAGTCAACCTAGAGTTGACTATTTAATTAGAAGGCTCGGAATCGGATTCTGATGATTAGGGTAGTCTCGGGAGGTGATTTGTGACTTAGGGGAGCGATTGGAATTTAATTTGGAGGTCCGGTGTAGAAATATGCTTGAATTGGCTAAGGTTGAATTTTGGCAAAATCCGATCGGTAGGTGAGATTTTGATCCGGGGGTCGGAATGGAATTTCGACAATTCCTGTAGCTTCGTCATGTGATTTTGGATATGTCCGCAAATTTTCAGGTCATTCGGATGTCGTTTGGTCGGGTTTTGACCGAATGTGAGTTTTGGAAGAACTTGATAAATTTAGGCTTGAATCCGTGGTAATTCGATGATTTTGATGATATGTGATGTGATTTGAGGCCTCGACTAAGTCCGTGATGTGTTTTCTGACTTGTTGGTGCTTTTGGTTGAGGTCCCGGGAGTCTCGGGTGTATTTCGGGTGAGTACGGACATCCCGAAACATAGAAAATGGAAGTGGCAGTCATTGGGACGTGGACCGCAGTCCTTTTGGCGCGGCCGCGCTGGCTGGGCGCGGACCGCGGTCATTTCTGTGTGGTCCACGTAGGTGAAAAAATCTTCAGATCACTGGTCCTACTTCAGAAGCTCATATCTTTTTATTTACAAAGAATTGTGAGGTTATTCAAACACGAAAGTTGTAGCCCTTTGTGTCTAGTTTCCGGAACACTAAAGAAATCATAATTTGGACATCTGTAGCGAAAGTTATGGTCAAAATACCAAGCCTGTCACTGCAGAGCAAACTGCGCGGCCGCGGCCATTTTTGGCGGCCGCGGAGACTGGGCGCGGACCGCGGCCATTTTTGTGCGGTCAGCACTGTAGGAATCCGAGGGTTACTCTATAAATACGAGGTTTTATGTTTTATTTGATTTTTGGACCTAGAGAGCTCGGTTTTTGGCGATTTTTCGAAGGTTTTTCAAGAAATTCATTGGGGTAAGTGATTCTAACTTAGATTTGGCTAGATTACATGAATATATCATTGAATCCATCATTTAATTTGTGATTTGGGATGGAATTTGGGAAGAAAAGTGGTGAAATCTTTCAAAAGTGTAAAATAAAGATTTGAAGGACCAAATGGTGTCGGAATTGGATAAATTTTATATGTACGGACTCGTGGCAAGATGAGGATTCCGGAAATATGAATTTCGAAATTTTTCCGAGATGTGGGCCCGGGGCTCGGGTTTTGCCAATTTCGTGTTTTTGAGTATTTTTCGAGTTCTTTCGATTGGGTTATGTCCCATTGGCCTAATTTGATGTATTTCCACTATATTTGATCAGATTCTATGCGTGCGGAGCTTGATTCTCGTGGCAAGGGCATCGCGGACTAGTCGTCGAGTTGTATTGAGGTGAGTAATAGATGCGGGTGATGACCAGCGGGTTCGAAACCCCGGTATACCACTTTGTGACGATGTATAGCGGCGAGACACGTACTCTCTTGTGAGTGCGGGGTCGATTGTGATTGGGGACTATGGCTTAGTCCGACTTGTTCGCACTGTGTTATGATATTTGGCTATTCCTCTGAGCCGTCGAACCTCCTTCTCGGATGGTTGCATACAATATTGTGATATTGGCTACTCTTGAGCCGTTGAACCTCCTTCTTGGACGGTTGAGTATACTTGTGTGCTGTGAGCCAGTTATTGGATCCCGCGAGGATCGTTATCATTAACTTGTGATATTGACATGCTAGTTTACTACCAGTCCGTAGCTATTTCTGTTATCATGATATTTCCAACCTCTGGAACTTGATATTACTGTTTTTCAACTGAAAAATGATAAAAGAGTTTTCAAAACTATTTTTGAGCCTGCGAGGCTGTATTTGCATATTAGCTAACTGGTAGTGGATCGGGCTGCGCGCCGCAGCGGTATATATGTTGGATCGGACTGCACGCCGCAGTAATATTGTGCTTGGGCTGTAGGAGCCCCTCCGGAGTCTGAACCCCCACAGTGAGCACGGGTACCCAAATTGGATCGGGCTACGCGCCGTAGCGGTCATATCATGCATTGCATTGCATTTAGCTACATCCGCTAGCTGTTATACTGTTTTGCTGGTACTTGTTGGTACAGGTACAGTTGATATTGATTCTGTGACAGGGTATTTGATTACGGCTTTACATAGTGCTTTATTGCGGATTTCTTATCTGCGCTGTCTTACCCTTGTTTATTACCACTGAGTCTGGCAGTACTCATTTTGCTCCCTGCACCTTGTGTGCAGATCCAGGTACCTCTCAGCAGTGATCCGGTAGCTGTTCGAGGCGATATCTGTAGGATATTCGTGGTAGCTGCAGAGTCCGCAGGACCCGATATTCTTTCCTACTATCTTTTGATTCTGCATTGATATTTCTTTCCGCACTTGGTATCTTGTAAACCATTAATTCACTTATGTTCATTAGAGGCTCATGACTCTTAACCCTTCGGTCTATGGGAGTTGGTATGTGTTGGGACTAGTTTCCCGTTTTCGATATATATGTCACTGTTGTTTTATGATTTGATATGTAAAAATGGGATTAAACGAGCTCCTAGCTCCGTTGTTGTTATTGATTGGTCAGGCTGGCCTAGCAGTGTGCTGAGCGCCATCACGACCGTATTTGGGGTCGTGATAGAACCGCCATATCTTCATCTTTATTTGGCCAAAAGGATGTCTGTGTTTGCGATCACCATGTCAGTTATACTCCGTATGTCAGTTATGCGGTCCGCATACTTGCAGCATATCCAACTTTTTGTGACTTTTTGACTTCCTTTTCATATTTTTGGTCTTCAAGCTCATACACTACAAAACAATCAAACTTTATCAGAATTAACTAAAAATACATTAAAAGACAAGTTAAAGTCTAAGCAATTGGTATCAATTGTGCCGAAATTCTACGGCACATCAACACTCCCAACTTAAACTCATGCTTGTCCTCAAGCAACTAAAACAAAGTTATCCTATTCTATACTACTTTTATTTCCAATATTACACAAATCAGTAGTGACTATAAATGGTTTTGACTGACAACTAATAAGCATGTAACCCAGTTATTTACCCTTCCTGAAAAAATAACTTATCATTCAACCATTCGACTAATCAATTCGTGACCTTAGAGCCTCGACCAAAACGACAAAATGCTATTCACAGTGAAATGCACTTATGTTCTACTCCAAAAACATATATTCTGCTAAGTCTTACAATCCATGCGTGCTCACAACAAAGAAAATTCCCACTCATATATATGTACAGAGGATGCAATCAAAACACTCTAACACTCGGAACGAAAGCTACATGCTATAAGTATCAGTCCATATACTCTCACACCTCTTTTTTTTATACACCTATATAAATGTATAGGGGAGTTTTTCTATTTAAAGTGACATTATTCGAAATAGAATTATTTATTTATTTTTTAGAGTCGCCACTTGGGATAGGATTGACTTTTGGTGTCCCAAGTCACCGATTCAATTTAAATTCCAAATCAAGAAAAATTATCGATTACCCAATTGGAGTGTGCGAACCAGAAATTGTGTGTAAGGAATTCTGTTGACCCGAGAAAAGGTGTTAGGCACCCTCGAATCCCGTAGTTCTAGCACGGTCGCTTAAATGATTATAAATAGCTATTAATCTGATTTTTTATACATGCTCCAACCTATAGTGCAATTTTAAGATTATTTACCTCTTTTAATTATTTTTTACGAAAGTGAACGTCGTTTAAGAACGTATTTTTTGATCACGTCACATGAAATACACCCAGATCCTCGACACATTTTTATTCAATGTTATTGGATTCAGATTTAGGTTGCATGAAATGCACACCCATATTAGGAAGGTAAAATTATTAAAGCGCGCCTAAAGTGACTAACATCTTTTAACTTTGCGAAAGGCCGTGAAATTTGCTAAACGACACGCTCCAAGTTCTAAGTAATTTTATATAGACAATTAATAAGGGCTCCAAAATGTTAGATTTTGTTCGGTGAGGCTCATCTCATTTTTATTAAAGGTCAACCTAAAGCAACTATGATTTTTCTGTTTTTTTATTTGTCTGTATAAAGGCTAATTAATTTACATTTATAAATTCAAGCCTCAAATTCAAACAAAAGGGAAGACCCTTTTAATTTGAACTCGCTACCTAATTTGAAACTCAAATTTATATTTGCAAATTAATCCCATGTTCCTAATATAATTTAAAGGATTTCCGACTTCAGCATATTTTGGGCCTTGAAACTTTGGCCCAAGCCTGTAGGCTATCAGCTTATGATATTGGAATACCCAAATTGCCCGAGATTGGCCTTCTGGATGGTTGGCCTGTAATTTAGCCGCAGATTATGAAAACATAACAGGAAGGGCTCACTAGAATGGGCTCACAGTGAGCCCCAAAGTCAACACTAATTTTGCTCAGACATGTGTAATTATATCAAATGAATTGCTGGTTTTGAATGCGACTATAACTCAATAAGTTCACCTATTAATGTCTATCCTTCTAAATGTGGAAAGTTAACATTATTTTAATCATCTCCTAGACTTCAATTGCCCTAAAATTATAACATAAATGCTAAAAATAAACCCGCATAAGATTTGCAATCTAATTACCCTGGAATTATCAATCAACATCAGATTACACGTGGAATTATCAAGTCTAGTTCGAATGCCTAAAGATTAAATACACATGGAGTTACCAAGGCTAATAACAAACTATAAGTTCAATCAGTCTAACAATCTATACACCTAGTCTATCCAATTTGATTACAAAATATATCCCAAACAGTCCTGATTAATACATTGCAGCATGCGTATGAATATAAACACTAAACAAGCCTAACCTACACTAGACGAAACATATATCACTGGCTCTTTTTCGACTATAGACAGTCAACAATCAAATGAACAATGTATCTGGAAGCATAACTTCGTTTTATTCCATTTCCATTCCAAAGCTACATCAAGAGGGATTTGAGACATGTACCTAGATGTGAAATGTAAGAAGAAGAAGAAGAGAGTATAAGCAACAGTTTATACATCAGGCCTCAGCAACAGATCAGTACTCAATTAACCCAGGACTCAGTCAGAGATGATTAAAACAAATAGTGAACCAAATACACCTTGCAAAAACTCAAACAGACCCAGCACCAATTCTAGAATTAACTCCGGAACCAACGGCTTCGCAGAATCAACCCAAAATAGCCTTGATTAGACTCAAATCCCTTCAAAACATACCCAAGCACCACCAGAATATATCAGCTAACAAATTACGACTAAAATGATGCAGTTCAGAGACTAAAATTCTAAAGTAACTATAAATCTCCAATGGAACAGTACTTCCTGAAGTTTTTTTTTTGGTTTTTTAGAGGTTTTCTATTATTTTTGAGTTTTTGAATGCTTAAATTTCAAAATCAGATCTGGAAATTAGGGAGAGGTTTCGGGGGGAATTGTATGGCTGAAAAAGACTTGAGAATTTTTAGGGATGTGTAAACTTATAAATGAAGGCATTGGGGTTACCTTTTATAGGAAACCAATTGGGGTAGAATATTCTAGATGGCATTCACATTTTTTCTTCTTTTAATTTCAGATTTCATCTATTAGACCTTCAATTTTTAACTTTTTTTTCAAGTTACTGCTTTTAAAAGCTGAAACTTACACTAAAGCCCCTTTCTAGAAGGCCCTAGGGTGTTCTTTTACCTATACAATACCTATACTACCCTTACTTGATTTCTAGAATTACCATCCTTAGCAAATTGAGCCATTTTGGGTCCCCAAAATACCCTTGGAGACCTCCTGAAATTACTGGCACTACTAAAATTTACCAGCTATATCCAATCAAACTACCCAAATAGGATTAACCAAGCAGGACCTAAATCAAACTAGGCAGACTTAATTAATCAAGAGGCTGGGACATTTTAAAACAAACTGCAGCAAACAATCATGAGTTCCATAACTAAAAATAAAAGAGTTAAAATCAAACAACAATTAACAGGACTGCTTTAAAATCATTTAGACCTATAAAATTAATACTGAAAAGAATAACAACTATACTAAACTAAAGAAAATCATAAAACAAGTTTAACCATAAACGAACATTAAACTAACAGAATCAGAATAAAAGTCATTATTTATACTAAAAAATTCAGAAAAATAGGAAACACATCTATCAAATTAGTGCTAATAATCAAAAAGCAATTAAACTTAAAACCTAAACTTAAATTGATATGAATTAATTCAAACGACTGACTATTACGACTCATGATGATCCAAATAAGAGCAGAAGGGTAAAAACAAACAATCTAGAATCAAATTGCTTAAACGACTAACTAATTAAAATTTGAAGAGTAAATCCTAAGCAATCTTAAGAAAACTTACTAGAAAACTTGCAAGGGCTAGCCGTTTTGTCAGATTTGAAATTTTAACGGCTCTGGTGAGATTCGAACGCCACTAACGGTAGATTCTTCATGAGGAGAGTGAGGGGATTGCATGATGTGAATTTGGGGATGTTTGGAGAAATTAGGGTTTTGGGCAGAATTTCAAATCGAAATTCGAGATTCTTGGTGAGGGTTCGAGGGAAATGGTCGATAGATTTAGCAAGAGGGAGGTGTGGAGATGTTGTGGTGTAATTTTTGAGTCATTTGGAGTTAGTGTCGTCGTAGGCGGTGGAAGCGGTGTTTACGGATTGGGATATTTGACCGATTTGACTAAGTTTTGGAAGAAACTAAGCTTATATTCGGATTGGGGAGGACAAGAGAGCTATGGTGTAATTTTGGATGAGATTGGAGACCGGCCGCCACTGTGGGCGATTTTCGGCGGCGGCGGATGGTGACGTTACACAGGGCTCATTATAGTGTATTGGAGAAGGAGATCCGGGGGGGGGGGGGGTTCAGACAGTGATATACCAAAGAGAGGTGAGTTCATGGCCTTTAGATCTGATAACCTCGACGGCCAGGATCTATCATGCATTAAACGGGTTCGTTCTTGGGAGCACTAAAATAGACCAGGTGGGTAGGGTTTAAGATTGGGCCTGAAACAGGTGGAAATTCAAATGGGCTGGGGGAATTTAATTAAAATTGGCCCAAATTGGGTCTTCAACAAAGATCACTTTTTTTTAATTTGTTTTCTTTTTTTGCTTTGTTTCTTTTTCTTGTTTTAGATTTATATATATTTTTTATTTTTTGTTAAAATGACAAACAAGCATAAAATCAAAGACCAAGTTGACTCTAATATGATATCATTTAATTTCCACAATTAACTAATTTCTAATTTTGCACTAACATCAAAATAAATTTCATAAATTAAAAAATTAAAAAAAAACAAAGAACTATTTTTCGTCATTTTCTTTATATGTAAACAATTTAAACTACTAATTAATACTGAAAATATAAAATTAAATCCCAAATAAATGTATTCTTTATTTTCATATGATTAATCATGCACAATAAAATGCAACAATTACCAAAAATGACACAAAAATTTACAAAACTTATAAAATAATAAAGAATTTGTTTTGTTTGAATTTTTGGGAATAATTTGCTTAGGGTAAAAATCGCGTGCTCACATAGACTTGCCTTTATTTTAACTTTGCCTCTATCTCAAGAATGATTGACCGTAAATCAATAAGAACTTTGCACGGTTATAATGTAGGTTTTAGGACATGATGAATATTTGGGAATGTATTGGTTATACCCTCCTTGAATGCTACATACATTATGCTCCTTTTAATATGTAACCCTTATTTACCTGGGTTACCAACCTAGAACCACCTCAAAGTATTACTTCAAGTTCTACAAGACTCCATTTCTTTCTCTTTTTTTCTTCTTCTTTTCTTTTTTGTTTTTATTTTTGTTTTTTCTTTTCTTTTTGGAACTTGCATTTCGGTATATACACAACTTTGAGGTTATTTCTTTATACACACAGTAACAGACCTATCCAACTTTATAACGGTACCCCCAACTTAGCTTTTAACCTCAATATCACACGTTCAATGAGGGATGAGTTCAAAAGAAGGAATTACATCACAGAAGGCGTAATGGTTTGTAATGTAGTAGCCAATGAAAGGTTAAAGGCTCAAAGGGGGTAACTAGGGTAATATGTATCAAGGAGGTCAATTTAGGCAACACTGGCAATCACAAGGAGAGCCTAAGATCATTTCAACATCCAATCATAATCCTAAGAGTCGCATTAAGAAACCAACCGGGCAAGTTATAAACATCACAAGTTAAACATGTGCATTATTCATACAAATCCTCACTTACTCACAACGCATGAATTGTTCAACTCAACATAGATTCAGCCCTCAAGTGACACCGGGAAACCCAACACTTTTATCTCAAAATATGTAAGATTTGGAATATGCATAAAGTCAAAGAGCGAGCCTCAAATTCACAAGAATGACTAACCAACACATTTTTTTTCAAAAGAAGGAAGGGCATCATATATTTACAACATTTAGCACATGCTTGAATCTATACAGTCAACACCAAATAAGTCAAAACATTTCATGCTATTACCGTGGTTCTGCTATTACACCCTTGAAAAAGAACAGAAAAACCAAAAGCAATTCATTGCTAAACTAAAAGAGTTTATATACAAACATAGGGTACAACACAATATCTACACAAAATATAGAGTACAATATCATGATCATAATTACCCTACCCCCAACCAAAGTTCATGCATTGTTCCCAATGCATATATAAAGCAAAAGAAAGCTCAGAGAGTCCCTGGGCATACTAGGCGCTTGGGGAGACTAAAGAATATGTGGCAGTTGTGGGATCGGATGCTGGTAGTGAAACTGTAGCTGGTGGAACCTCGGACTGAGTGGTATCCTCCATGGTTGGAGCAAGAGGCTCCAACTTCTGTGAGGATATAGCAAGAAGCTCCACCTACTAGGAGTCTATAACTGGGGGCTGGGAGCTGCTAGCCTCGCCCGGTGATGGATGAGTGGTTGAGAGATGTGCCTTGGAAACCATATCTGCTAGCGAATATGCAATGGTGTCTGCACAACTTCTTCCTTTTCATCCTCTACCCTTGTAGATACATGAGCCTATTTGCCCTTGTCTCAATGACCCTCAGTGCGCTTACCTAGTGCCTTTTTGTCCATCTCTTCATCTCCTAACTCCCCGCATCGGACTCCTCAGTATCTCCAGATTCCTCATCTAAAGGAACATCGATGTGAGCAGGAGGAGCTTGAGCCTTGGATGCCTTAACATGTTGTGCCTCTGGGGCTGTCATCGATGTCGTGAAATCAATATCCATGTCTGGGACGAAAGTGTTAGCACCCTAATCTGCATACTTTGCGAGGAAGGTTGTCAAATCAAACTCTAAACTCTACATCTTCTGCAGCTCAGCTTTCAGGTCATTCACATCTTTTAGGAGTTGCGGCATACCTCCAAATTCACCCCGCTCAACCTTCTCAAGACGCGCTTCAATGCTCTTGATGCGATCCTTATAAGTCTGATATTGTTGCTGAAGAACAGTCAGAGGATTGGATATGGGTCAATACTTTCCGGATGAGGTTGGAAATTTCCTTGATAAGCCGGTTGATGTTCCAAACGTCAATACCACACAAGAAGGGGGGGTGATTTGTGTGGTACCCAATTTTTGGTCTTGAAGAACCCGGTTCTTCTAGGTGTTCACTGTTTGCAGAATTACAATACATAAAATAAAATAACACAAAGATTTTTACGTGGAAAACACCTGGCTCAAAAGGTGAAAAAACTATGACCTACTACTCAGTAGGATTTTCCCAAACATCTACTAAACTCAATGAGCCAAAAACAACATTTACAAAACTCTATTAAACCTAAGGATTAACTCTAATCCCAGTGTGGCACACAACCTCAACTGGTGCGATACTTTCAAGTTAACTCTAACTTGAATACTCAAAGTACCTAATACAATTGCTTCTATGAAAGCTGGAAAGGTACAAGTTTTAAATCACCTACTACAATTGAACTAGAATAAGAATAAACACAATGGAACTGATTCTTCTATCTTGTTCAAGTAGCTGTAGACGTGCACACTCAATCTTCACATAAATTGCTTGCAACCTTGCTCTTTTTCTCTCAATTTTTCTTAACTTCAGCGTATGTGCATACCTGTAAAAGAGAACAACTCAGTTATTTATTAGATTAGTAATTAGAGTTGGATTGTGACTCATTTTCTTATCCTTCATTGAGTTTGAGTCATAGACTAATCCAAATACCAACCCTTATCCGGATGTGTTCTCTTCTCATAAGAAGACATCTTCTCCTTATCCCACATGCAATCTTTTCGATCAGTTCAGAAGATATTGCTGCTTGATCCCCAAGGACTTATCTTCTTCATGTGCATCTCATGTGCATGGGCCATAACAACTGTGTCTCCTAAGATGAACATGGTCCTTCACTGAGTTCATTTGTCATTCATTTAAACTTCAAATGATCTTGGGCCAACAAATTTTTCCTTTTTGATGATGATAAACTATGTGCTTTTACTAATCAGAGAACCCGTGTAACTCAGCTAAAATATCATCACTTGAAAATTTTAACTTATCATTAAGGGCTAGATTTAATTAGGTCATAAACATCACTGTTCAGAAAATAGTTTTTAAGCACAATACACAATATCTTCCCCCTTTTGGCATCATCGAAAAGTTGCATAAACATGTAAATCCCAGAAAATTAATCACTACTCATGACCACTGGGGCAACTTCAAGTGAAAGCATGCTTTAGTTAATCAAAAATCAACTTGAAAAATATAACTATTAAGAGAAAAATCATCAATAAATAAGAAAAATGCAAATTGTCATTGATAAGGTAGTGCTTGTACAAGATAGTCCACAAAAAGAAAGAACAAAAATAACCAACCATGAGCAAAAAACAAAAAAACCCTAATCTGGGTCACTGGGGGTACTAAACTGGTTTACAACTAGGACAAAGAGGGCTAAGGTTTTAAAGAACTAGAGGGTTGGGATTGGAGTAGGTTGAGCATTGTTTGTAGCATCCATTCACTCTTTTCTTTTTCTTTTTCTAGTTTTACATTCAGCCCATTCCTTTCTTCTTCCAACTCAGCCACACGAGCCTGAAGCTTAGAAATCTCAGCATCTTTAGTCCCACATTCTTGAACCAAAGCCCTAACCTTGCTATTCACTGGAGTCTTCACTGATGAACCAGGTTCAACAGGGGCTACACTTAGCAGATAGTCATAGGCCTAGAGAGTCTTGATTCCAAAGTGTTCCTTATTGGAGGCCATTTCACATTTCTTTAAAGGAAAATTCAGCCTATCTAGTACTATTGTTAGAATGAATCCATAAGGAGTAGTATGAGCCTTTGAACCATTGATGGCTCTGTCTAGTAGTATGATTATGAAAGCAAGCCAACTAATCTGCTTACCCCTCACAAGACACTCCATGAGAACCAGGTCCATGTAATTTGCTGTGTGCCTCCTCTCCTGTCTAGGCAGCAGACGCTTGTTAACAAACATAAAGATCATTTTATGTTCTGGCTTTATTTCACTCTTTTGAACAAATCTAGCTTCAGGCACCTCTTCAGCATCCTTTGTATCACAGAAGTTCCTGGTGATTTGAAGTGTTGTCGGCAGATCATCTAGACAAAGCCACCTTTGCCTGGTGTAATCATCATAGACCTCACTTGGAATGTCTAGAATCCTGCCCAATTCAGGTGCATCAAACTTCACCTTCACACCTTTCATCATACTGGTCACTAGCCTATTTTTTCACAGAGCCATTGCCATGAATTCAATCAGCTCTCTTCTGGCTAGTCTTCCATCCATCTGAAGGACCATGTCCTTCCAATCTTGTGTAGCTAAAACATCCAACAACCTAAGCATGCCATGCTCCTCCAGGTCTTTCAGTAGCCTCCTCTTTAATATCTTCCTCCTGTTAAAAATAACAAAATGATCTTGCTCTTGTTTAGTCTCCTCCTCTTCTTCTTCTCCACTCCATTCTTCATCTTCTTCTTCAGTAATTTTCACTTGTTTTCCCTTTACTACAGACCTAGTTCTTTTAGCCAAAGAAGGTTCAGTAGGTACAGATTTTGAAGACTTCTTTGGAGGAGTCTCCATTCTTTTTGATTTGACATTGGGAACCTCTACAGTCGTACCTCTCTCTTGATGGACCAGTTCCATCTCCTAATCCTCTTCTTCAGCAGCCTCAGTACTTTCCACTACCTTTTTCTTTTCCCGTTTCCTTCTTTTTTTTCTTACTCTTCTCTAATGCTTCTTGTAGCTCTTCTTCAGTTTGCCTTACTTTTCTCCTTGTATCTCTTCCCCTAGGTACATAAGTAGTAGCAGTATTGGGAGATGTTACTTTGCTTTTCTTTGAGGGTTTAGAAGAAACTGGAGTCGTTTGTGAAGATGCCTTACGCTTCTTTGGGTCATAATTGGTCCCCACTTTCTTTAGAATATCTACTAAAGTCTCTTCCACAAAAGAACCATGTTCTTCTTGTTGCTTACTCATTTGAACAAGTCCCTCAGCAACCTCTCCTGGTCCGTTTTCCCCTAACTTTAAGTCACCTTCTTCTTCACCACCACATATAGCAAGAACCTTCCTTTTCTTTTTCTTTCTCCTCCTACTAGACTCAGCCCCTTTAACATTTTTCATAGAACCCACCAACACAAACCTACTATCTTCCTTCTATACTACATCAGAAAATACATAAAAAGTATTTACCTCACCTGGGGTTTCTTGACTCTTCTCATTATCAGAAGACCCAGGTTCTTCTCCTTCACTAGCAGAGATGAACTTTTCAGACTCAAAGCTTGAGTTAGATTCTTCATCTGAAATCTCTTTCCTTTTATTAGCCTTTAATTTCTCGTTCAAGGTTTTTCTGAGAGAGCCGAATGCTACAGTTTTTTGGCTAACATCTTTTACCGGTGAAATCTGGGTTTTGGGGTTTCAACTAGAGGTGTTGATGATAAAGTATTAGGGGAAATAGGTGAGGGAGTTCCAGAATTGTCTCGAGGATTAGTCATGGCAGAGAATTTCTTGAAATCTTTTGGGAATTTTTGGAGAAGAAATGGATTTATCAGAAGTATTGGAGAAGTGAATGACAATTATGAGTGATGAGAGAATGTGTGGAGTGTATTTAAAGAGGAATCACGATTAAGCCTATAACGACAACCTTTTCAATGGTCAATTAGGAGTGTAATCAAATTAGAATTCCGATCTCTTTAGAGATTAATGAGTGATGCTAGTTTTTAGGGAAAAAAATCCCGTTTTAGTTAGACTCCTAAGATAATGAACTGGTCCAATGCTCAACGGATAAAATTTCTGAAAGTTTGGTGTAATTAGGACTTTTGCTCATGATTGATAATTTTATCTTTCTAATTGTGTAAAGTATAGAAACATGCCTGAACTTTCTCATGAGCATATACTGATGAACCAGATTCTTCAAGTAAAACTTCTCTTGATCATGCCTCAAATGTCAGAATAGAAAAACATTGTAAGATATTAAAGATTCATATAAACACATGTCATATGAGTATACTAATTAAAGTATAAGAATGAGTAAGAATTAGTATAGATATTTACATTGAATTAAGAACTTCTAACCAATTTGTTTTCACTTTTTTTTTCATTGTGCATTCTGATCTGGACCTTTTAGGGGATCTCAATCATCACTAATTCCAACCTTTTCCTTTCAAAGTTTTCTCTACTCAGTGCTTTAGTGAAGATGTCAGCTATTTGTTTATCAGTAGCACAAAATTCTATGGAGATTAACCCTTTTTCAAAGTTATCTCTTAAGAAGTGGTGTCTAACATCTATGTGCTTGGTACTTTTATGATGAACATGGTTCTTGTCATACTTATAGCACTAATGTTATCACAAAAGATTAGAATACACCCCACTTTAATTTCAAAGTCTACTAGTTATTATTTGATCCATAGCAATTGAGCATAACAAGAGGCAGCAACAACATATTCAGCTTCAGCAGTAGAAACGGCTACTGATTTTTGCTTTTTGGTAGCCTATGACACTAGACATGACCCCAGGAAATGTGCCATACCTGAAGTACTCTTCCTGTCTACTAAGAAACCTGCATAATCAGGATCAACATATCCTACCAGATCAAAATTACTACCTTTGGGATACCAAAGACACAAATCTGTGGTGCCTATGCATAAATATATACATATATATATATATATATATATATATATATATATATATATATATATATATATATATATATATATATATATATATATATATATATATATATATATATGAATTTTATTTCTATGTATATTATGAGTATATGTATATATATATAGACCGGTTCTATATATATAAATATATATGTGTTTATTTTCGGATTTAGATAAGTATATGGTTGATTTTGTTTCTTTTGTTGTTCATCATGTTCTTGATTATTTCTTCATTTTTCATACTATAATCATGTGTTTTGTTAAGTTGTTAATATAGAAATGTTATAATCAATCATTTTTTGCATCTTAAATCTTGGTTGTAATGTTGGTAGATTTAAATTGAATTTTTTAGATGATTATTGAGTTTATTAGATTGAATTTGGTTCTTTATTTTTGCTTAATTCTAATTTCGGATTTTTATTACAAGATTAAAATAGTTTGTTTGATATGTTAAGTTTAAGTGATTTAAAGTTACTTGTTTGTAGTTATTATGAATATAGAAATTTTTGTTGTTAAAATCATGTTGTTCTTGGTTGTTCATCAAGATTGTTAGAATTATTGTTAAAATTGTTTAAGAATTGGTTAAATTTGCTATATTTTGGTTGTTTGATTTAGGTGAATTGGTTATACCTGATAAGGGTATAGTAGTAATTTTCAATAATTTTGGGGTTATTTTGGTCATTAATTTGTAGTCAATTATTTGAAATAAAGTATTTTGTCCATTAGTTGTTTAGATATTGTTAAAATAATTAGGGTGGAAGACAAAACATTTGGTAGTGTAGAATAATTCTTTCTTTAATGAAAGAGTAGGAAATAAAGTGTAGTGGTGTTAAAAGAATTAATTAAATATACATAATCATGCTTTAAAATAATAAAAATAAAAATAGTTGGGAATAAAATATAACATAGTGGAATTAAAAGTTAGAATTTAAAATAAAATGAAAGCGGAGTCTTACTTTTAGTTTTTTTTATTAATAGTGGTTTATTTTTAATTAAAAGGAAAGTTTAAGTCTTGTATATATAAGTTAGAATCAGATTTCATTAGGAGGGGGGAATCAGAAGAGAAAAAATCCTAGAGAGAAAAAATATAAAAAATATTAAGAGTGTTACCAAATAGTGAAGAAAAGAAGAAAAAAAAAACAAAAAAAAAAATCTAAAAAAAATTAGTCTTCCATTTTACAAATCTTATTCTTAAGTCCAATTCTGGTTATTAATTCTCATTGCTTAAATCCGGATACTAGGTATTTTGAGGTTACTGTTGCTGTGATATTTGCTGTGTTATTTGCTGTGTTGATAACCGGTATTCTTTTCTTTCCAATATCAGGTACATACCTAATCATGTTCAAATGATAAGTTGAATATATGGGAAATATGAGAATTTTGTTGAAATTTTAAATAGTTTCTATTTCTATATTCTTTTACATATTATGTTTTAATAAATTCCATATTAATATTCTGTAAGTTTTGTGATAACTTTAAATAATTAAGCTTTGTTGTAGCAATAATAAATCACTTCTAAAAATGACTATTAAATAGTATAGTTATAAATGTGTTTATTAATGTTCAAATTGTTTAGGAAGAATGAATTACTCTTTTGTTAATTGAATTAATGAGAACTTCTTTAATATCATCTTTAATAAACAAAGTTGTTAATATGTAATTAAGTTCAATAAAAAATGCAAATTTTAATTATTTTGCGTAAATTAGGCATTTAGGTACGATTTGAATTTTCAATAACACAAGAATTGTTTCTTTTCAAGTTTAACCATCTCAAAATATAGGTGTAAATAATTAAGATTGATTTTGATTTTGGAAAATAGTTGTAAATAGTTAACATCAAGGGTTTAATTCAAAAATAGTAAAAAATAAAAAAATATGAGTTTAAGTTAGTTGTAAGATAATTGGTTTAGTTTGTATATATATATATATATATATTAGTTGTTGATTTTGCACTTTTATTTTTAGATTTATTTAAGTAATGTTTATTTTTATTAAACATTTATCTAAATATAACAAATAAAATATATATTTTTTTAGCTTATAAAAAACGAATTTAAATAAAATTATAGTCAATTTATAATTGCTGTTTTTCTAAAAATAAGCTTAGTTTTGAACAATTTGGAATAAAAAATAATTTTTTACCATATAAGCTTTAATATGGCTATAATTTTTGATAGTTTTGAATAAATGATTTTATTGGTTTTTCTTTTTATATATTCAAGTTTTAATATTATTCTGAATTAGCTTCTTTTATTATTAAGTTATGAAATTTCGTATTTAATAAAATAATAAAATAATTCCGAAAAAAGAATATTTTCTGTTTAAACATAGATTAAAATCTGTTTCATTAAGTTTTTGTCATAAATTAGATAAGTGTTGCATTTTTAATTTCTAGATTAATTATGATATTTCTTTATTTATAAAAACTAAAAAAATAGGAAATGTAGTCATTTTAGGATTATTTTTTTAATAAATGAGACGAGCCTCGCCAAATAAATCGCAAAAACTTTAAAGCCCTCATAAGTGTATATATTTACTTAGAAATCCGAGATTGGCCGTTTAGTAAATTTTCACGGCATTCTCAAAATAATACGCGTTAATAGTTTTAAGCGCGTATTTAATAATTGTACCTCCCTAAACTTGGGTACACATTTATGTGACCCCAATCCAAATCCCAATGAAGTCGGAATATATCAAAAATTGCGGACACATTTATGTGACGAAATTCGAGATATATTCTCACGACATTATAATTTTCTTCTAACAATTAAAACGGTTTGGAGTGGTAGTTTGCACATTAGTTCATATTTGTTAATAAATCATATAATCAAGCCAAATATAACAATTGAGCGACCGTGCTAGAACCGCGGAACTCGGGAATGCCTAACACCTTCTCCCGGGTTAACAGAATTCCTTATCCGGATTTCTGGTACGCAGACTATTAAATAGAGTCAAACCTTTCTTCAATTCAGGATTCAACCGGTGACTTGGGACACCATAAATCTCCCAAGTGGCGACTCCGAATATCTCAATAAATGAATCTCGTTTTGGTTGTCCTTTAATTGGAAAAACTCCCTTTTATACCTAGCGCCCTCGCGGGTGTCACGACTCCAAATCCGGTCGTGATGGTGCCCAGCACATTGCTAGGCCAACCTGACCAATCAATAACAATAACAGAGCTAGGAGCTCGCTTTTATCCAAATTAAACATATCAAAACATGAAACAACAGTGATATATATATCGAAAACGGGGAACCAAGTCCCAACACATACCAACTCCCATAGACCGAAAGGTCAAGAGTCATGAGCCTCTACTGAACATAAGTGTATAATGGTTTACAAGATACTAAGTACGGAAAGAAACATCAATACAGAATCAAAAGACAGTAAGAAGGAATATCGGGTCCTGCGGACTCTGCAGCTACCTCGAATATCCTACGGATGTCGCCTCGAACAACTACCGGATCACTGCTGAGAGGTACTCGGATCTGCACGCAAGGTGCGGGGAGTAAAATGAGTACTGCCGGACTCGGTGGTAATAAACAAGGGTAAGGTAGCGCGGATAAGAAATCCGCAATAAAGCACTATGTAAAGTCGTAATCAAATACCCTGTCACAGAATCAATATCGACTGTACCTGTACCAATAAGTACCAACAAAACAGTATAACAGCTAGCAGATATAGCTAAATGCAATGCAATGCATGATATGACCGCTACGGCGCGTAGCCGATCCAATTTGGGTACCCGTGCTCACTCTGTGGGGTTCGGACTCGGAGGGGCTCCTACGGCCCAAGCACAATATTCTTGCGGCGTGCGGTCCGATCCAACATATATACCGTTGCGGCGTGCGGCCCGATCTACTACCGGTCGGCTAATATGCAAATACGGCCTCGCAGGCCCAAAAGTAGTTTGAAAACATCTTTTATCATTATTCAGTTGGAAAAACAGTAATATCAAAGTTCCAGAGATTGGAAATAGCATGATAACGGAAATAGCTACGGACTGGTAGTAACTAACATGTCAATATGATAAGACAATGATAACGATTCTCGCGACATCCAATAACTAGCTCAGGCCCACAAGTATACTCAACCGCCCAAGAAGGGGTTCAACGGCTTAAGAGTAGCCAATATCACAATATAGTATGCAACCATCCGAGAAGGAGGTTCGACGGCTCAAGAATAGCCTAATATCATAACACAGGTACCAACAAGTCGGACTAAGCCATAGTCCCCAATCACAATCGACCCCGCACTCACAAGAGAGTACGTGTCTCGCCGCTATACAGCGTCACAAAGTGGTATACCGGGGTTTCGAACCCGCTGGTCATCACCCACATCTATTACTCACCTCGATACGGCGCGACGACTACTCCGCAATGCCCTTGCCACGAGAATCAAGCTCCGCACGCGTAGAATCTGATCAAATACAGTAGAAATACAACAAATTAGGCCAATGGAACAACATACAATCAATACAACTCAATTTACATCAAAATTCCCAAAGTTGTCAAAACCTGACTTTCGGTACGCTTGTCGAAAAATCACGAAAGTCACATATTCGGAACCCTCATCTCGATATGAGTCTAAGCATATCAATTTTACCAAATTCGGACTCTATTTGCCCATTCAAAACCTTAATTTTCTAAAGTTCAAGCCTAGGGTTAAATCTTCCATGAATCACCCCAAATTCCTCCATTTTCATGATATAATTGCATAATATTATCAATACTAATCATAGTTTAAGTCCATAGTTGATTACACGATGATTTCCCTTGAGTTCCTCTTCAAAATCGCCCAAATCGCCTCTAAAGCCGAGGCCCAAATGTGTGAAATGTTTCTGAAATTTTCTAGCTTCTGATACACTTAACTCACTGCGATATTCGCTTCTGCGGACCATTTTCCGCCCCTGCGTAACCGCTTCTGCGACCAAATGGTCGCTTCTGCGAATCCATGCCTACTTGGCCATTTTCCGCACCTGCGATCCCATTGACCGCTCTTGCGGGTCCGCTCCTGCGGAATCCCCTCCGCCCCTGCGGTCTATCCCGCTTCTGCGGACAAGAGTCCGCTCCTGCGGACTCGCCTATGCGACCAGCTGATCCGCTTCTGCGACCAAGAGTCCGCTTCAGCGGACTCGCCTCCGCGATCAATCACCCGCTTCAGCGAAGCCGCTCCTGCGGACCGGGCTCCGCTTCAGCGGTCTAGCCCGCTTCTGCGCCTTCTTGTCCGCTCCTGCGGACTCACTCCTGCGCCCCCATTTCCGCAGGAGCGAAAACAACAGAACAGAATCACAAACCTGCAATTTTCCACATTTTCTCCCGTTTAGCCATCCAAAAACACCCCGAGGCCCCCGGGACCTCATCCAAACACACCAACACATCCTAATACCTTATTCGAACTTGCTCCAATCCTCAAAACACGTCTAACAACATCAAAACCCATAATTCACATCGAATTCATGCCTAAATTCCTTAAAACATTCCGAATTACACAATCAATCAAAAACCCGACCAAACGATGTCCGAATGACCTGAAATTTTGCGGACATATCCAAAATCACATAACGAAGCTACAGGGAATTGTCGGAATTCCATTCCGACCCCCGGATCAAAATTTCACCTACCGTTCGGATTTCCCCAAAATTCAACCTTAGCCAATTCAAGCCTATTTCTACACCGGACCTCCAAATTCAATTCCGATTGCTCCCCTAAGTCACAAATCACCTCCCGGAACTAACCGAATCATCAGAATTCAATTTCGAGCCCTCTAACCAAATAGTCAACTCCGGGTTGACTTTCCTTATTCAAGTTTCCTTCAAAAAGGCTATATGCCTCATTTTCAATCCAAATCACTCCTAACTCACCCGATAGACTCTAACACTGATATAAAATCATAAAACATGTAATTACAACATAACGGGTGGTAATTCCTGTGACGACGGGCCGGGTTGTCACATTCTCCCCAACTTAAACAAACGCTCGTCCTCGAGCGTACCAGAGTGGTACTAGAAGCAACTCAATAGCTGAATGACCTTACCAAGAATATATTCGGAAGATCACACGTCACCCTATCTCTCATAAGCCTGAAACACCATATAGCTGAAATTTCACAGACCATCTGAACCATAAACCACATTGCACTTTCCGAAATCATATACCAATTGCTAATCCCATGCCTATACTCAGGATACACTCGAATCCACTGCAATAACCCATATTCACTACTCCGGGTGAGATCATATGATGTATCAAACAACCCAATCACTCGAGACAATAGTCTCTAATCATAATAATTTCTCACGATAACCAAATACCAACTGAAAAACCTTTTTCATTAGATAGAGTCTTTTTCCAACACCTTCATATCATATCCACGGCAACTGAACACACGATATATCGAACCTATCTCTCAGGTCAACCATTCATGAATCCATTTCACTTTTAACTGATACCACAACAGATTTCGGACCCAAATCTCGGTATTACCTTTCTAACCCACTGAAATCACGTATGCTCGCTCTCCATAATGACTCAAATGATCATTTCGATTATAACACACGCACTGGTGATATGTCACCTCAACACCGGCCTAAGCCACGACGAGCACAACACAGGCTCCAATAGAATCATGACAGCTCAAATCATGACAACTGTGTCTAGCAAAAGAGCTGCAATTCAATTCCTCTGTGCCATCATAACATAGAACTGAGATCGCGTCTCGTATTATAGAAATAGAGTACATGACTCCTACTCGAAAGGTCATAACATCACGTGGCCTTGCCACGATTCATGATTCTATCCAAACACTATTACTCATGAAGCACCTCAATTTACCAAGCTCAAAACGATCAGCCACGCACATATTTAGGTCTGAACCCAAGCAATCAACCTCACCCACGGTGAAACAATTAACGTATGCTATCAAATCGTGAAAGAACACAACCGATGTGCCATTCTCCAAGCGATACTCAATACAAACTCTTCCTCAGAAGCCAGGAGGTATTGTATACCAGGTAACATATAACTAACTTTATTTTCACATTCCACTGTTGCGGCGTGCAACCCGCTCCAATGACATACCCGTGGCGGCGTGCCACCCGATCCAGATACAATACCCTCGCCAAAGAAATGCGCGTCGAGTCAAGTTGCTCATTATGGTAAACATATATAGCCTCAAGTTCGGCCACAAGAAATGTATCCGACAAAGTTACTCAATACCAGAACCAAATCAACGATAGAAACCTCTGCACTGATATCTGCCATGAAGGCCCAACCGACAAAGCAATACCCACCAGCCGTCCGCTGGTCCTGAGGTACAACTACCCCGCTGGAGCATACTCTGATGCACTCTGCTACACAATTTGTGCCATACCATCATAGTCTATATCACATTAGTCTAGACAACCTGGCCCAATGATGACCAGTCAGCAATCAAGTATCATAATCCAAATTCGTCATATCAAGTTGAGAGAGAAAGCCACTAGAGCTTCTGATTTTCGATAATCACAAAACGGTGTCGATACACATGATATACAACCACTGCATAGGCGGACTAACGAGAACTTCAAGTCTCCAACACATATATAACACATGAATCACAATGCCTGATCCCGTACTTCACTGTACAAATACATAACGCACATCAAGCGTCCATTCATACCATGAAAGCCATTCAGAAATTTCACTATGCCATCAACGACTCAATTATTATAGTCGATCCAACAAGAGAATACCACCATACCATTGGATATTATCTGTTTACATTACCTTGTCCTTTTGGACCATATACCCTGCCAAATTACTAGAATAGCAGTACCATTTTCTTTAATCACCAGGAAAGATCGATTCTTTAAATCACCTGCAGCTGCCCGCGCTGCTAAATAATTTTAATGACTCCCCATATATTATGAACTGATCACAAAACCTTGAATATGCCATTATCAACTTTCCATAACACATCGCATATACCATACCACACTAAGATAACATGGAAATTCATATTCCTATCCTAAGACGCAAACATCGGCGCACTCAACTAGTCAAGGGCTTTCATGATCCCATATAGAGAAAACTCATTACACATTCCAAGCCTTGCATACCAATAGGAAAAATACACTCATTTTCGAACCACGGTAAAACACATCATAAACTCTTTCTCCCAATTACATTGCATAAGTTAAACTGCCAGGACTGAGTCCTTATACCCATATCAAGTGACACAACTGCCTGCGCTCAAGAGCTTTGTTGCACAATATCTGCAAAACTCATTCCTTCAAACACATACCAGGAATTAATCGTATTCCTTATCATATCGCTTCGGTTTATTAACAAGTTGCTCCATTTAATCAATTTCTTTTCTGAACCATTTTTAACTTAGTATTAGCCTTTACTGTAGCACTACCATAACTCAACCTATGTTGCCACACGGGACTCGTACATAAGACCACACGGTCTAAAACCCATAGGCCACTCTCAATGTTTCCCGGGAGTACCACATTCTACAATACTTGTTTTGAAGAACTTCATGCGATTTTTGAATTAGTATTATTACCTTCCAATACGGATACATAGAATCCCATCATTCACATAACATAGAACAAGTCTTGATCCCTTGTAACGAAGACACCATCTTTAGCCATATACATAATCTTAAGGCATCCGTTACAAGCAAAATCTGGAACACCACAGGACTATTCTCGGGCTTTATTTACCCTTATTCGGTTGTAATTCAACTGTCTTATTGAACATAACCACTCGTTCCTTGCTAGAACTTTGACACCGCAAAACATGATTACATACCGATACAATTAGCTATCTTTCTTTTCTATACACCGAACATTCTTCACCAACATAAGTTCACAACATCCTAGTATTTCTTCATATCTACGAAGCACCATAACCTTTATCAAAATTTCCCAACATACCTAGAGACAGAGCCAACACAGCACACGACAGTGCAATCAGTTAATCAATAACAACCTCCCCAACTTAGCTCGGATTCATACATCAAAGCACTTTTAGCCACTCATAGACTTCTTACTCAAATGATGCAACAAAGTTCTAGTTAGATTAAACTCAATTCATTTACAAGTTTCAGCAGAGGTTCGAATCATCAGAAATATTAATTCTTTTGCAATTCTTGCATTCATTCACACACAACAGTTACGCCCACTCTTTAGGTGACAAAAAGCTTTTCTAAGTCCCAAATTTTCCAAAAATATTCGGCAGAGTTTCCTTTGTAAATTGGCCTATCCACCTGCCAGAGAATCACCAAACCATTCTAACAATACACCCACAACTCAACAAGATATCACAATGTATTTCAACAACATTAAATCTCAATACTATACGAATCATATTATCACAATTTATACTTGAACATGCGTTGTATCTGCTCGAATCATAACACATATCAAATACCTTTCAATTACACATGAGGATCAACCCTCATACTTCTTCTTAATTTAGCATTTCATCACAATACCTTCCACCTGGATACACATAGCAAAATCACTTTAGTCTTCCTGAGTTTAAACTTGTTCCACTACACATAAGGCATTTTACCTTCCAATTACGAGATATGATAAATATTCACCACGCCCATAGCTCGGGGCTACACAATAGTTTAGATAAGAGTCGAACAATTAACAACTCATCCATTAGTAAGCCTCCCTAATACTCTACAGATCGGCACAAGGCCCCAAACATGGCTACTAGCCCAAGTACATAGATATAAGCCCAGTCTTAGTCACTTTACACAGGTAATTTATCAATTGGGAAGGATCAAGTCCAAATCCCCAGTCACAATACCACCACGCTTGTCACATGACGCGTATTCCATCTCAGCACAACACTGTATAGTGCAAAAATACGGGATTTCAAACCCTCAGTACATTATCTATTGCCACCACTCACAAAATCAGCACCTCAATGCTCAAGTCATAAATAAGGTCCAGCCTCAAGTCATCCTGACTGGCCCAACATGAACTCACCGAGATTATATCTCGCCCCTCGTTCGAGGAAATCACAAGCCATAAGGCAATCACATTACCGAGCGCTCGATGCGTACACGGACGTGTGGAAGGAATTTCAAAAATTATATCTCAAGCTGAAATCAAGTGCGCACGATAAGAATTCCAAGAAATGTGAAGTATTTCCTAAAGGTTCGCAACCTCCCGAGGATAAGTACAGGCGTCCCCGTACCGATCCACAAGACTCTACTAACCGGCTCAAGACTCATGAGGCCTAGTAAACCTAGGTTCTGATACAAACTTGTCACGATCCCAAATCCGGTCGTGATGGCGCCCAGCACATTGCTATGCCAGCCTGACCAATCAATAACAATAACAGAGCTAGGAGCTCGCTTTTTTCCAAATTAAACATATCAAAACATGAAACAACAGTGATATATATATCGAAAACGGGGAACCAAGTCCCAACACATACCAACTCCCATAGACCGAAAGGTCAAGAGTCATGAGCCTCTACTGAACATAAGTGTATAATAGTTTACAAGATACTGAGTACGGAAAGAAACATCAATACAGAATCAAAAGACAGTAAGAAGGAATATCGGGTCCTGCAGACTCTGCAGCTACCTCGAATATCCTACAGATGTCGCCTCGAACAGCTACCGGATCACTGCTGAGAGGTACCTGAATCTGCACAAGGTGCAAGGAGTAAAATGAGTACTGCCAGACTCAGTGGTAATAAACAAGGGTAAGACAACGCAGATAAGAAATCCGCAATAAAGCATTATGTAAAGCTGTAATCAAATACCCTGTCACAGAATCAATATCGATTGTACCTGTACCAACAAGTACCAGCAAAACAGTATAACAGCTAGCAGATATAGCTAAATGCAATGCAATGCATGATATGACCGCTACGGCGCGTAGCCCGATCCAATTTGGGTACCCGTGCTCACTGTGGGGGTTCAGACTCCGGAGGGGCTCCTACAGCCCAAGCACAATATTACTGCAGCGTGCAGTCCGATCCAACATATATACCGCTGCGGCGCGCAGCCCGATCCACTTCCAGTCAGCTAATATGCAAATACAGCCTCGCAGGCCCAAAAGTAGTTTGAAAACATCTTTTATCATTATTCAGTTGGAAAACAGTAATATCAATGTTCCAGAGATTGGAAATAGCATGATAACAGAAATAGCTACGGACTGGTAGTAACTAACATGTCAATATGATAAGACAATGATAACGATTCTCGCGGGATCCAATAACTGGCTCACGGCCCACAAGTATACTCAACCGCCCAAGAAGGGGGTTCAACGGCTTAAGAGTAGCCAATATCACAATATAGTATGCAACCATCCGAGAAGGAGGTTCGACGGCTCAAGAATAGCCTAATATCATAACACAGTACCAACAAGTCGGACTAAGCCATAGTCCCCAATCACAATCGACCCCGCACTCACAAGAGAGTACGTGGTTCGCCGCTATACAACGTCACAAAGTGGTATACCGGGGTTTCGAACCCGCTGGTCATCACCCACATCTATTACTCACCTCAATACGGCACGACGACTACTCCGCGATGCCCTTGCCACGAGAATCAAGCTCCGCACGCGTAGAATCTGATCAAATATAGTAGAAATACAACAAATTAGGCCAATGGAACGACATACAATCAATACAACTCAATTTACATCAAAATTCCCAAAGTTGTCAAAACCCGACTTTCGGTACGCTTGTCGAAAAATCACGAAAGTCACATATTCGGAACCCTCATCTCGATACGAGTCTAAGCATATCAATTTTACCAAATTTGGACTCCATTTGCCCATTCAAAACCTTAATTTTCTAAAGTTCAAGCCTAGGGTTAAATCTTCCATGAATCACCCCAAATTCCTCCATTTTCATGATATAATTGCATAATATTATCAATACTAATCATAGTTTAAGTCCATAGTTGATTACCTGATGATTTCCCTTGAGTTTCTCTTCAAAATCGCCCAAATCGCCTCCTTAAGCCGAGACCCAAATGTGTGAAATGTTTCTGAAATTTTCTAACTTCGATACAATTAACTCACTGCGATTTTCGCTTCTGCGGATAGAATTCCGCTCCTGCGAGTCCGTATCCGCGACCAGATGGTCGCTTCTGCGAACCCAAGCCTACTTGGCCATTTTCGCACCTGCGATCCCATTGACCGCTCATGCGGGTCCGCTCCTGCGGAATCCCCTCCGCCCTTGCGGTCTTTCCCGCTTCTGCGGACAAGAGTCCGCTTCTGCGGACTCGCCTATGCGATCAACTATCCGCTTCTGCGGAATCCTCCATCACGCCTCTTTCCCGCTTCTGCGATCACCCTCTCGCACCAGCGAAGCCGCCCCTGCGGGCCAGGCTCCGCTTCAGCGGTCACCTCCGCTTCTGCGCCTTCTTGTCCGCTCCTGCGGACTCGCTCATGTGCTCCCTTTTCCGCAGGAGCGAAAACAACAAAACAAAATCACAAACCTGCGATTTTCATATTTTCTCCCGTTTAGCCATCCGAAAACACCCCGAGACCCCCGGGCCCTCATCCAAACACACCAACACATCCTAATACCTTATTCGAACTTGCTCCAATCCTCAAAACACGTCTAACAACATCAAAACCCATAATTCACATCGAATTCATGCCTAAATTCCTTAAAACATTCCGAATTACACAATCAATCAAAAACCCGACCAAACAACCATGTACTGGAGCTCGGCAGCCATGGATGGGCTGGAGCTCGACGACAACCATGGACGAGCTTCTCGGCTAGAAGACGACGCAGCAGTCATGGCGAGCTGCTGCTCCTCGTCGGCAGTGAGCCATGAGCTGCTGGTCGTCGTGGCAGCGGGTCGTGATATATATATATATATATATATATATATATATATATATATATATATATATATATATATATATATATATATATATATATATATATATATATATATATATGAATTTCATTTCTGTGTTTTGTTAAGTTGTTAATATAGAAATGTTATATATATATATATGTATATTTTCGAATTTAGATAAGTATATGGTTGATTTTGTTTCTTTTGTTGTTCATCATGTTCTTGATTATTTCTTCATTTTTCATACTATAATCATGTGTTTTGTTAAGTTGTTAATATAGAAATGTTATAATCAATCATTTTTTGCATCTTAAATCTTGGTTGTAATGTTGGTAGATTTAAATTAAATTTTTTAGATGATTATTGAGTTTATTAGATTGAATTTGGTTCTTTATTTTTGGTTAATTCTAATTTCGGATTTTTATTACAAGATTAAAATAGTTTGTTTGATATGTTAAGTTTAAGTGATTTAAAGTTACTTGTTTGTTGTTATTATGAATATAGAAATTTTTGTTGTTAAAATCATGTTGTTCTTGGTTGTTCATCAAGATTGTTAGAATTATTGTTAAAATTGTTTAAGAATTGGTTAAATTTGCTATATTTTGGTTGTTTGATTTAGGTGAATTGGTTATAGCTGATAAGGGTATAGTAGTAATTTTCAATAATTTTGGGGTTATTTTGGTCATTAATTTGTAATCAATTATTTGAATTAAAGTATTTTTTCAATTAGTTGTTTAGATATTGTTAAAATAATTAGGGTGGAAGACAAAATATTTGGTAGTGTAGAATAATTCTTTCTTTAATGAAAGAGTGGGAAACAAAGTGTAGTGGTGTTAAAAGAATTAATTAAATATACATAATCATGCTTTAAAATAATAAAAATAAAAATAGTTGGGAATAAAATATAACATAGTGGAATTAAAAGTTAGGATTTAAAATAAAATGAAAGTGGAGTCTTACTTTTAGTTATTTTTATTAATAGTGGTTTATTTTTAATTAAAAGGAAAGCTTCAGTCTTGTATATATAAGTTAGAATCAGATTTCATTAGGAGGGGGGAATCAGAAGAGAAAAAATCCTAGAGAGAAAAAATCTAAAAAATCTTAAAAGTGTTACCAAATAGTGAAGAAAAGCAAAAAAAAAAAAAAAAAATTGAAAAAAAAATCTAAAATAGTGTAAGGCGGTTACTGTCAAATATAGTAACCCAACGAGGTTGGGGTCGAATGTCACAGGGAATAAGCGTGAATAGGTTACTCAAATAGTATGGTACTTGACTTAGGTCGTAATTATATTCCTTTAACATAACAAGAGAATGATATGATTGTGAGTTAAAAAGATAACTAATTATAACTTTGAGAATGTAAATGCTTTCATTATGAAAATCAATGTTGTGTCCCCATCAATGGAATGTAATGCTATCGGTGTTAATATAATATATTTCTAGTGGAAGGTCCTTTGATATGCAAATGATTTCTAAATGACTACCCAATATTTTCCAATAATTGAGTAGTATTTTCCCTTTATGATTTTTCCAAATATAAAAGAGTTGCAATTTAAGAACAACCAATTAAGCCAAGTAAAACCTACTCGTTCATAAGAGATTCTATTAAACAAGATGTAAAGTCTTGAGTTCTTGATATTCAATTCTACCGAACTCTAACTCACTTTTCCAAGTAATGAAAGAATAAAACGGAATATATTAGTGTTTGCAACCACCAACCATAAATAAAGAACAAGAATTGAATAAATACTAACCAACTATTATACACACACACACATAATGTTAAACACCCATTAATATTACACCCATCTAGGGTCCACAATTTAGTATTTAAAACTAGCTACTCATACTAAAATACAAAAACAAAGTATTTAATAAAGCCACAAAGCTTACAAAAGTGCAAGATTCCTTCTTCACAACCTTCTAAATAAATGAAATATTCAATTCTCTCTAAGTAGGACCTTGTTTTAGGCTTGAATGACCCACAAAAATCCTAGTTATTATTTTTATAGTGGACCAAAAGTCAAAGTCAAAATCGAACAAAAATGGCCTTTCAGTTAGCTTATGCAATCGCATGATTGTCATAGACCAGTTATGTCGTCTGCATATTCGTCATTCCATTATAGACTTGCTGAGTTCCAGTTCTTGCTTCAGTTGTATAACAGTTATGCAGTCTGCATGTGCGATATGCGACGGCATATTCCATCGCATATCACGTTGAGAACTTTCTTCTACTGGAGTTATGCGACCATTATGCGGCTTGCATATGTGTTATGCGACCGCATAATGAATCACATATTTCATCTTCATTTGGCCAAAAGGCTATCTCTGTTTGTGATCACCATGTCAGTTATGTGGTCCACATGTCAGTTATGCGGTCCGCATACTTGAAGCATATCTATTTTTTATGTCTTTTGACTTCTTTCTATGTTTTCGGGTCTTCAAGCTCATGCGCTACAAAACAACTAAACTTGATCTAAATGAACTAAAAATGCATTAACAGACAAGTTGAGGTCTAAGAAATTGGTATCAATTATGTCAAAATTTTACGGCACATCACCAATGGGCCCAGAAATTTCTGGGTATTACAACGTCAGAAACCTTTCAGTAGAAGGAAATGGCACCCAAATATGGGTCGAAGGCCAATAACCATGGTAAACCTTGTTGTTCTATCCTCTGACTCTGTATGTATGTAAGTAAATTTTCTAATCATATCCTTTTGCTTGATTTAGGGTTCCCACGGGGCTCTTTCACCTGCCCCAAGGTCGAGGTTTTGGCCGACCCTGTGGAGGACACAAGATTGTTACAAAGTGCTCTCGCTCGAAGCGGTGTCTTCGGGTCTGCTTCCAATGGAGGCACTTCCTCTCGAAATCACTAGCCAGAACACAAGCAACCAAAAAGGCAGTGTTTTTTCTCGGTTAGGGATAAATATAAGAAAATAAAGAAGGCTACAACTGAGCTGGCCGCAACTACTGTAGTCATTGAAGACGACGAGGAAACTAGTGACGAAGAGGATACCTCTTTTACAGAGACAAAAATCTTCATCAGCTCAACCGAATGCTTAACTAGTTGAGCATTTAGAATTGACTGATGAAGAGATCCAAGCACTATGAGGCAAGATGGATCTTGTAGATAATGCCAACTCCTATTGTCCTATCCTATTTTTAGTTTCTGGTCCAAGGATTTCGGACCCTGGCCTCTGCTATTTTCGGTTAAAGAGCAACCAACAATTCTCTCGTTGTATATGCTTCGAAACTAACAACTTCATTTAGCTCTAGACCAGTCGTACCTTCTCCATCAACATATATTGCATTCCCTCCACCGAGCAGACACCCGAGAGCAGGGTACCTCTCCTCTCTAGTATCCTGTCTATGGAAATTTGGAGCAAAATTATTCTCCTCTTCTCCAAATCCTCGAGGAAGAAGGAGTGTCACTTTCTCAATTTTAAAGGGGTGTCATATGTTGTCCAGGCCGATGGAACTTGCCAACCATCTGAAGTTGCCGGCTTCAGAGAACTCTCTTTTTGGGCAGTGCATGTTGAATAACGCTATGCATAATGTAGCAGTGGGTATTTAATTGATCTTTTATTGTTTATTTTCTTATTATCTATTGTTATAAGGTTTCTAACTTCAATATAATTTTTTGCAGGCCAACTTCTTTGCTTCCAAAGGCCTTCAGAGATTGATCCTTGATAAAGAAGGACTTATGTCCGAACGGGATCTGTTGTTGGCCGAGAAGGACCAACTTGTTGCTCGCCTTCCGGTGCTAGAGACAATGGGTGTTAAAGTAAGCGAGCTTGAGTCCCAGTTTCAACAAAGTGAGAAGAAAGTGATGGCCCACATATAAGAAGCCACGTAGGTACATACGCAACTTCAATACGCTAAGGCTAAGTGGGCTGAGTTTCAAGATGTTATTCTTGCTACTGTCAAGCGCGAGTCTCCATCTGTTAAACATGTGAATAATTTGCAGACAACCTTAAGCTCCAAAGCTAAGGAGGCTGATGCCACTATGGAGGAGAGATTCAAAAAGATCATGGATTAAAGCCGGGTCTAACTTTCTATAATCCATGATCTCAATTATACCCTCATTGCCATGAGATCCAAAATAGATGGCCTTCCAACTGAGGTTGATATGCTTAAATCAAAGCTCCAATTCCAAGTGTATTCTCTCGTATTTGAAAAGACATATTCTATGTATCATATGAGGAGAAAAACTATGGAAGAGGTGAAAATGAGCATTTGATATTGATGATTGCATTGCCAAGGCCCAAGTACTAGAGTTAAGTGCTCGAGAATGTAACGACCCGACCCGTCGTTACGGGAATTTACCACCCCGTTACCTTGAATTTACATATATTATGCTTTTAAAATCAGTATTAGAATATATCGGGTGAGTTAGGAGTGATTTGGATTGAAAATGAAACAAATAGCATGTTTAAAGAAAGCTTGAATATGAGAAGTCAACCAAGAGTTGACTATTGAGTTAGAGTGCTCGGAACTGGATTCGATGATTCGACTAGTTCCGGGGGATCATTTATGACTTAGGAGAGCAATCGGAATTGAATTCGGAGGTCCGGTGTAGTTTTAGGCTTGAATTGGCGAATGTTGAATTTTGGCGAAAATCGGATGGTAGGTGATATTTTGATCCGGGGGTCGGAATGGAATTCCGACAATTTCTGTAGCTTCGTTATGTGATTTTGGATGTGTCCGCAAATTTTCAGGTCATTCGGACATCGTTTGATCGGGTTTTGGATTGAATGTTAGTTTTGAAAGTTTTGAAGAAACTTAGGCTTGAATTCGTGTGGAAATAGTGATTTTGATGTTTAGGATGGTGTTTTTATGATTGGAACAAGTCCGTATCATGTTTTGGAGTATGTTGGTGGTTTTCGTTGGGGTTTCGGGGGCCTCGGGATGATTTCGGACCATCAACCGGGCATTTGGACTTGGCAAAAATCTGCAGAAAAACTGCAGGTTCTGCCCAGGCCCTTAAGCCTTCGCGTTCGCGAAGGCCAAGCCTTTTTGTGCATCGCGTTCGTGGGAGGGGGAGACGTGTTCGCGTAGGCCAGGAGTGTTGAAGTATCGCGAACGCGTTGCTTGGGTCGCGTTCGCGTAGGGTCGTGGGAGTTGTGCTTCGCGTTCGCGGGAGGTGTATCGCGAACGCGTAGAAAGAATCTGGGCGGCTGGGAGTTTGAACATCGCGAACGCATGGTTGGCGTCGCGTTCACGAAGGGTAAATGGAATTGAGCATCGCGAACGCATGGTAAGCATCGCGTTCGCGAAGAGTAAGGAGAAGCTGTTCTTCGCGAATGTGTGGGAGCTCACGCGAACGCGAAGAACAAAAGTCTCTGGCAGTGAATAAAATCCAGAAGGAGAGGGGTTACGGGTTTACACCCCCAAAACATAATTTTGAGCCCTAGAGAGAAGAAAACTCGAGGAAATCACTGAGAAGTCATCGGGTATTCGTCGGAGGTAAGATTCTTGACTCAAAATCACCATTTTATGGTAGTATTAACATCAATCTTCATGAAATTGGGTTGAAATGTTGAAGAAATGTGGCCTAAATATTGAAAACGAGATTTTTGGATTTGGAAGGCCATTTGAACTCCGATTTCGATAAATTTTATATGCACGAACTCGTGGCGAGATGAGGGTCGCGTTGGTACTAATTTCGAAATTTTCCGAGCAGTGGGGCCCGGGGTCGGGTTTTACCAACTTGGTGTATTTATGCGAATTTCATGTAAATTGAAGTGGGTTATGGTTCTTTGACCCGTATTTGATATAATTATTGTTATTTGACTAGATTCTACACACGAGGCAGCGAAATTCAAAGGAGAAGGCATCGCGGACGAGTCTACGACCGGCTAGAGGTGAGTAGTTTGTGTATATGGTAGCCTGAGGGTTCGAAACCCCGGCTTAGCACATTGTGACGCTATTAGGGCGTGGCTCGCACACCGTGGCAGGTGCGGGATTGATTGTGACTGGGGATTGAGACTTGGTCCATCCCGGAAATAAATAATATGTTGTTAGTGTTGGAATTACACTGTATTTGATATATTTGTGGGCTGTATGCCTTGTTTGGGGCCTTGTGCCGATCTGTAGCGTCCTTAGAGGACAATATTTATGTGATAGATATAATTGCTTACATCACTGGTCTCAGTCCTGGAAATTGAAATCACACTTTGAAATGCTAAGTCACCGGCTTTTACAAATTTAATAAAGTTAAAGAATTTTTCATAAATTATGAATTGAGAACTGGAATTAAGGAAAAATGAATTGTTTTGTGACTTAATTTCTTATTGTGGACTGAGCATGGGATCGGGCTGCACACCGTAGTGGTTGATATGTGGATCGGGCTGCACGCCGCAGCAGTATTGCGCTTGGGCTGTAGGAGCCCCTCCGGAGTCTGTACACACCCAGTGAGCGCCGTCGACGTTAAATTGGATCGGGCTACACGCCGTAGCAGTTATGTGCATTGCATTACATCTGTATTTGTTGAACTACTCTGTGGTAGCTGTATTGTATTGTTGATGCTAGTTCGTAGGAGATTCGAACTGTAGTTTAGCTTCATTATGTGGTAATCTGTGGATTTCTTATTTTCTATCCAATTCACTCCTAACTCACCCGATAGACTCTAACACTGATATAAAATCATAAAACATGCATTTACAACATAACGGGGTGGTAATTCTCGTGACGACAGGCCGAGTCGTCACATTCTCCCCCTCTTAGGCAAACGCTCGTCCTCGAGCGGGTCAAGAAACATACCTGAATTCTCAAACAAGTGAGGATATCTGCTCCGCATCTCCCGCTCGATACTCTCTATTCCTGTTGGGTTTGTTAGAGGCTCTAGACTTGTGACTCCGGATCTTTGGGAGTGTCAGTATTTTTGTTCAGTATTATTATTATTGGAGTTCTTAAACTCATATATTCTTCTTGGGTTGTCCATTTGGGGACCGGTATTTTGTGATAATTAAATTGTTGGTCTGGCTGGCCTAGCTTGATTGTTGGGCGCCATCACGACCGGATTTGGGTCGTGACAAGTTGGTATCAGAGCCCTAGGTTGTTAGGACTCGCGAGTCATGAGCCGGTTTAGTAGGCTTTCGCGGATCGGTACGTAGACGTCCGTATCTATCCTCGGAGGGCTACGAAACTTTAGGAAAAACCTCATTTTCTTGAATTCATATCGTGCGATTTGTGTTATCATGAAATTAAATCTTTTCATATTCTATTCTCTCGCAGATGGCGAGAACACGAGCTAACGGACGTGGCGGACGACCACCATTGGCACCCGGAGGCCGTGGTCGTGGTAGAGGTAGGGCAGCAGTGCCAGTGCCTGCTGACCCACCAGCTGACCAGACTCAAGGTCGGATTCTCGCGCTAGTGGCCCGGACTCGAGGACCGGATTCCGGCGGCGAACGCTCCGGCAACTCAGGTTCAGGCACCGGCGGTGCCCATTGTCATACCAGGTCTTCAGGAGACCTTGGCTCGGATCTTATCGGTGTGCACGGTCTTGGCACAGGTAGTTGCAGCTTCTGCTGCAGTATCTTCTTCACAGCAGGGGGAGGGAATCGGACCCCCGTGGCTCACACACCCGAGCCGGTCCAGCCCGGTTGCGCCCGTTGCACCGGCTCCTGCTTATATGGTTCCAGCTATGCCCGACGATGAGCGGCGTTGTTTGGAGAGATTTGTGAGGCTACGACCTCCGACATTCGGTGGTGCCGAGGGCGAGGACGCCCGGGGTTTTCTTGACGGATGTCGGCGCATGCGCCGCACCGCGGGTATTCTAGAGTCCAGCGGTATTTCATTCACCACTTTTCGGTTCACAGGTGCAGCATTTCGGTGGTGGGAGGATTTTGAGAGGCGTAGGCCCGGTGGGGCAGTGCCCCTCACTTGGCAGCAGTTCTCCACGATATTTTTGGAGAAGTACGTGCCTCGATCTCAGAGAGAGGAGTTGCGACGTCAGTTCGAGTGGTTGAAGTAGGGAGAGATTACGGTTAATCAGTACGAGATGAGATTCACACGGTTGGCCCGTCATGCCATGTGGATGGTTCCTACGGACAGAGAGAGGATTCGGAGATTTATTGATGGCCTTATTTATCCCATCCGCATATTGATGACTAGGGAGAGAGTTTCGACAGATACCTTTGAGGAGGTGGTTGATGCTGCCCGTCACATTGAGACAGATCGCCACAGAGAGCGGGAGGAGAGAGAGGCTAAGAGGCCTCGTGGTACTGGCAGTTACAGTGGTGCTCCGTCTAGGGGCCAATTTCAGCATAGCAGAGGTCGCTCTTTCAGGTCTCATCAGTCTGGACGTACAGAGTCCAGTGGGGTTTCATCTGATCGTGGTCGTCAAGGCCAGCAGGGTTATCAGGGTCGGCAGAGCCGTCAGCAGAGTCAGCCTGCACTGAGTGCTCTTCCAGCTCAGAGCTCTGCTCCTGCTTCCTCAGCACAGGGTTCATCGGTAGCGAGGGGTCCTCAGCAGCCCCTTCTTCCATCTTCAGGCCGTTGTTTTGAGTGCGGTGATTTGGGCCATATGAGGAGAGAGTGTCCTCAGTGGCTTCGTAAGCGGTCTCAGCAGAGGGATCGGCCTTCATCTTCTACTCCTGTTTCTTCAGCGCCAGCACAGTCGGCTAGGACTGGTGGCCAGGTATCCAGAGGTCGCCCTAGGGGTGAGGATCGTACTGGTGGAGGCCAGGCTCGTTTCTATGCTCTTCCGGATAGGAAGGATGCCAGTGCTTCAGATGCGGTCATTTCAGGTATTATCTCAGTCTGCCACAGGGATGCTTCTGTCTTATTGGATCCCGGATCCACCTATTCTTATGTCTCTACTTATTTTGCACATCATTTGGGTATGACCCGTGGTATTCTTGCTTTGCCCGTACATGTGTCTACCCCGGTGGGGGATACTGTTGTTGTGGATCAGGTATATCGATCCTGTATTATTACTATTGGGGGTCTGGAGACCCGAGTTGATCTATTACTACTGGGCATGGTAGATTTTGATGTAATTCTAGGCATGGATTGGCTATCTCCTTACCATGCGATTCCGGACTGTCATGCCAAGACAGTCACACTAGCTATTCCAGGTAATCCGAAGATCGAGTGGCGTGGCTTGACTGATTATGTGTCCGACAGGGTGATTTATTATATAAAGGCTCAACGAATGATTGGCAAGGGTTGTTTATCTTATTTGGCCTTCATTAGAAATGTTGAGGCCGAGACACCCAGTCTTGATTCGGTCCCCATTGTAAGGGAGTTTCCGGATGTATTTTAAGCAAACCTGCCGGGCATGCCGCCTGACAGGGATATTGACTTTGGTATTGACTTGGTGCCGGGCACTCATCCCATTTCTATTCCTCCTTATCGCATGGCACCAACGGAGTTAAAAGAATTGAAAGAACAACTTCAGGAACTCTTAGATAAGGGTTTCATTCGGCCGAGTGTGTCACCTTGGGGTGCACCGGTGTTATTCGTGAAGAAGAAAGATGGCACAATGAGAATGTGCATTGATTACGGGCAGCTGAACAAGGTAACGATGAAGAATAAGTACCCATTACCTCGTATTGAGGACCTATTTGATCAGCTCCAGGGAGCTAGTGTATTTTCTAAGATTGATCTACGATCGGGCTATCATCAGTTGAAGATCAGGGACTCAGATATTATGAAGACAGCGTTCGGGACGCGATATGGGCACTACGAGTTCCTGGTGATGTCTTTCGGGTTGACTAATGCCCCAGCTGCATTCATGCACTTGATGAATAGTGTATTTCGGCCGTACCTGGATTCTTTTGTGATTGTGTTTATTGACGATATTCTGGTATATTCACGCAGCCAGGAGGAGCATGCACAGCATTTGAGAGTGGCATTGCAGAGGTTGAGAGAAGAGAAGCTTTATGCAAAATTCACTAAGTGTGAGTTCTGGCTTGATACTGTGGGTTTTCTGGGACATATAGTGTCCAGTTATGGTATTCGGGTTGATCCACAGAAGGTCGAGGCAGTGCAGAATTGGCCCAGACCTTCCTCAGCTACAGAGATTCGGAGTTTTCTTGGCTTAGCAGGCTATTATCGCCGGTTTGTTCAGGGTTTCTCATCTATTGCTTCACCGTTGACTAAGTTGACACAAAAGAATGCTCCATTTGTGTGGTCCGATGAATGTGAGGAGAGCTTCCAGAAGCTCAAGGAGGCTTTGACCACAACTCCAGTACTTGTGTTACCATCAGCCTCAGGGTCATATACGGTGTATTGTGATGCTTCTAGAGTTGGACTCGGTTGTGTGTTGATGCAGGAGGGTAGAGTTATTGCATATGCTTCTCGTCGGCTAAAGCCCCACGAGAAGAACTACCCTGTTCATGATTTGGAGTTAGCTGCTATTGTTCATGCCTTGAAGATTTGGAGGCATTACCTATATGGTGTATCTTGTGATGTATATACGGACCACCGCAGCCTTCAACATTTGTTTAAGCAGAAAGATCTAAATTTGAGGCAGTGGAGATGGCTTGAATTACTTAAAGACTATGATATTACTATCTTGTACCATCCCGGAAAGCCAATGTAGTGGCTGATGCATTGAGCCAGAAGGCTATTAGTATGGGCAGTTTGGTGTATATTCCAGTTGGGGAGAGACCCCTTGCAGTTGATGTTCAGGCGTTAGCTAATCAGATGGTGAGACTGGATATTTCTGAGCCCAGTCGGGTGATGGCTTGTGTAGTAGCTCGTTCTTCTTTATATGATCGTATTCCAGAGCGCCAGTATGATGATCCACACTTACTTGTCCTTAAGGACAGAGTTCAGCATGATGATGCCAGAGATGTCACTATTGATAGTGATGGTGTATTGCGGATGCAAGGCCGGATATGCGTGCCCAATGTTGATGGCCTTCGTGAGTTGATATTGGAGGAGGCCCATAGCTCGCGGTATTCTATTCATCCAAGAGCCGCGAAGATGTACCAGGATTTGAAGCAGCATTACTGGTAGAGAAAGATGAAGAAAGATATTGTGAGCCATGTGGCTCGGTGCCTAAACTGTCAGCAGGTCAAGTATGAGCATCAAAGACCTGGTGGTGTATTCCAGCGTATTGATATTCCTGAGTGGAAGTGGGAAAGGATTACTATGGACTTTGTTAGTGGACTCCCTCGGACAACGAGGAAGTTTGATTCGGTTTGGGTGGTGGTGGATAGGTTGACTAAGTCAGCTCACTTCATCCCAGTGTGTACTACTTATTCCTCAGAGCGGTTGGCAGAGATATTCATCCGTGAGATAGTGAGATTGCATGGAGTTCCTATTTCCATTATATCAGACAGAGGTACCCAGTTCACATCTCAGTTCTGGAGGACATTTCAGCGAGAGTTGGGTTCACGGGTAGAGTTGAGCACAACATTTCATCCACAGACGGATGGGCAGTCTGAGCGTACTATTCAGATATTGGAGGACATGTTGCGTGCTTGTGTCATTGATTTTGGTGGTTCATGGGCTGATTATTTGCCTTTGGCGGAGTTTGCTTATAATAATAGCTATCAGTCCAGCATTCAGATGGCACCGTATGAAGCTTTATATGGGAGACGGTGTAGGTCTCCAGTCGGTTGGTTCGAGCCCGGCGAGGCTAGGTTGTTGGGGACGGAGTTAGTCCAAGATGCCTTAGACAAGGTGAAGGTGATTCAGGAGAGACTTCGCACAGCTCAGTCGTGTCAGAAGAGTTATGCGGACCGGAAGGTCCGAGATGTGTCTTATTCAGTGGGTGAGAAGGTGTTGCTGAAGGTTTCACCTATGAAGGGTGTTATGAGGTTTGGAAAGAAAGGAAAGTTGAGCCCAAGGTTTATTGGACCTTTTGAGGTGCTTAGGAAAGTTGGGGAGGTGGCTTATATGCTTGCTTTGCCACCCGGTTTGTCGGGAGTTCACCCGGTGTTCCATGTATCTATGCTCCGGAAGTATGTCGGAGACCCGTCTCATGTGTTAGGCTTCAGCACGATACAGCTAGATGAGGACTGGACTTATGATGTGGAGCCAGTAGCCATTTTTGGTCGACAGGTTCGTAAGCTGAGATCCAAGGACATAGCTTCAGTGAAAGTGCGGTGGAGAGGTCGTCCCGTGGAGGAAGCAACTTGGGAGACCGAGCAGGAGATGCGGAGCAGATATCCTCACTTGTTTGATGCTCCAGGTATGTTTCTTAACTCGCTCGCGGACGAGCGTTTGTTTAAGTTGGGGAGAATGTAACGACCCGTCGTTACGGGAATTTACCACCCCGTTACCTTGCATTTACATATATTATGCTTTTAAAATCAGTATTAGAATATATCGGGTGAGTTAGGAGTGATTTGGATTGAAAATGAAACAAATAGCATGTTTAAAGAAAGCTTGAATATGAGAAGTCAACCAAGAGTTGACTATTGAGTTAGAGTGCTCGGAACCGGATTCTGATGATTCGACTAGTTCCGGGGGATCATTTATGACTTAGGAGAGCAATCGGAATTGAATTCGGAGGTCCGGTGTAGTTTTAGGCTTGAATTGGCGAATGTTGAATTTTGGCGAAAATCGGATGGTAGGTGATATTTTGATCCGGGGATCGGAATAGAATTCCGACAATTTCTGTAGCTTCGTTATGTGATTTTGGATGTGTCTGCAAATTTTCAGGTCATTCGGACATCGTTTGATCGGGTTTTGGATTGAATGTTAGTTTTGAAAGTTTTGAAGAAACTTAGGCTTGAATTCGTGTGGAAATGGTGATTTTGATGTTTAGGATGGTGTTTTTATGATTGGAACAAGTCCGTATCATGTTTTGGAGTACGTTGGTGGTTTTCGTTGGGGTTCCGGGGGCCTCGGGATGATTTCGGACCATCAACCGGGCATTTGGACTTGGCAAAAATCTGCAGAAAAAACTGCAGGTTCTGCCCAGGCCCTTAAGCCTTCGCGTTCGCGTGACAAGTGTCGCGTTCGCGAAGGCCAAGCCTTTTTGTGCATCGCGTTCGCGGGAGGGGGAGACGCGTTCGCGTAGGCCAGGAGTGTTGAAGCATCGCGAACGCGTTGCTTGGGTCGCGTTCGCGTAGGGTCGTGGGAGTTGTGCTTCGCGTTCGCGGGAGGTGTATCGCGAACGCGTAGAAGGAATCTGGGCGGCTGGGAGTTTGAACATCGCGAACGCGTGGTTGGCGTCGCGTTCGCGAAGGGTAAATGGAATTGAGCATCGCGAACGCGTGGTAAGCGTCGCGTTCGCAAAGAGTAAGGAGAAGCTGTTCTTTGCGAACGCGTGGGAGCTCACGCGAACGTGAAGAACAAAAGTCTCTGGCAGTGAGTAAAATCCAGAAGTAGAGGGGTTACGGGTTTACACCCCCAAAACATAATTTTGAGCCCTAGAGAGAAGAAAACTCGAGGAAATCACTGAAAAGTCATCGGGTATTCGTCGGAGGTAAGATTCTTGACTCAAAAACATCATTTTATGGTAGTATTAACATCAATCTTCACGAAATTGGGTTGAAATCTTGAAGAAATGTGGCCTAAATATTGAAAACGAGATTTTTGGATTTGGAAGGCCATTTGAACTCCGATTTCGATAAATTTTATATGCACGGACTCGTGGCGAGATGAGGGTCGCGTTGGTACTAATTTCGAAATTTTCCGAGCAGTGGGGCCCGGGGTCGGGTTTTACCAACTTGGTGTATTTATGCGAATTTCATGTAAATTGAAGTGGGTTATGGTTCTTTGACCCGTATTTGATATAATTATTGTTATTTGACTAGATTCTACACACGAGGCAGCAAAATTCAAAGGAAAAGGCATCGCGGACGAGTCTACGACCGGCTAGAGGTGAGTAGTTTGTGTATATGGTAGCCCGAGGGTTCGAAACCCCGGCTTAGCACATTGTGACGCTAGTAGGGCGTGGCTCGCACACCGTGGCAGGTGCGGGATTGATTGTGACTGGGGATTGAGACTTGGTCCATCCCGGAAATGAATAATATGTTGTTAGTGTTGGAATTACACTGTATTTGATATATTTGTGGGCTGTATGCCTTGTTTGGGGCCTTGTGCCGATCTGTAGCGTCCTTAGAGGACAATATTCATGTGATAGCTATAATTGCTTACATCACTGGTCTCAGTCCTGGAAAGTGAAATCACACTTTGAAATGCTAAGTCACCGGCTTTTACAAATTTGATAAAGTTAAAGCATTTTTCAAAAATTATGAATTGAGAACTGGAATTAAGGAAAAATGAATTGTTTTGTGACTTAATTGCTTATTGTGGACTGAGCATGGGATCGGGCTGCACGCCGCAGTGGTTGATATGTGGATCGGGCTGTACGCCGCAACAGTATTGCGCTTGGGCTGTAGGAGCCCCTCCGGAGTCTGTACACACCCCCAGTGAGCGCCGTCGACATTAAATTGGATCGGGCTACACGCCGTAGCGGTTATGTGCATTGCATTACATATGTATTTGTTGAACTACTCTGTGGTAGCTATATTGTATTGTTGATGCTAGTTCATAGGAGATTCGAACTGTAGTTTAGCTTCATTATGTGGTAATTTGTGGATTTCTTACTGTCAGCTACCTATATATATTTGTTACTCACTGAGTACTTAGTACTCACCTCTACTCCCTGCACCTTTTGTGTGCAGACTCAGGTACTCAGGAGCAGTAGACAGGCATTTCCCGCGGTTGCAGTGTTATATCGAGTTGCTGAGGTAGCTGCCTACGTTCGCAGAACCTAGCTTCTCCTCTCCTTTCCAGTTGTTATTTTGTATCTTGTATTCAGACTTGAGTATTTCTATACAGTACTCTCTATTCCTGTTGGGTTTTGTTAGAGGCTCTAGACTTGTGACTCCGGATCTTTGGGAGTGTCAGTACTTTTGTTCAGTATTATTATTATTGGAGTTCTTAAACTCATATATTCTTCTTGGGTTGTCCATTTGGGGACCGGTATTTTGTGATAATTAAATTGTTGGTCTGGCTGGCCTAGCTTGATTGTTGGGCGCCATCACGACCGGATTTGTGTCGTGACAGAGAATGTCTTCCTACTCAACCTGCTGTAATTGACTCTTCGATCACTAGTCCCAATTTCCAGGAACCGAGGATGGAGCTGAAGAGAATGACGATGAATGGCTTAGGACTTGAACCGATGGCTAATCTGCCCACTTTCCTCGGATGGCGTAGATGTCTCTATCCCCCAAAGTTTTGGCAGCGATAATGTTTAGATTTTTCTTCCTTTATTTTTTTGTTTCTTTTGTATATTTGTACTTATGTCGTTTGGCATTTTGATAATTGAAGAAGAATTTTGCTTAAGTATCGTGCAAATTTTATTATGTTTGCATCGAACTAGATATTCCTTCAGGTGTATTTTCATCAGATAACCTCTTGTTCCGGGCACAAACTCTTTCGTAATCAACCCTTTACTATGCAGGTTTCATAAGAGAGGGCCCTCTTATGTTTATGGTGTTCATTAAGATAATGTCTAATGTTTATTGCGGCACAACCATTTGAAGTTTTTGTAACTTTCAAATGATAAAATCAACTCATTGTTTGGACAAGAAACAAGATAAAAATACAAGGACTTCATTTTGTTCAATCTATCTTAAAACGTACATAAGCATCTGTTTGCTAAAAACAAAAAGAAAACTGACAATACATGTGGCTAACAAGTATAAGTTGTTCATACGAGGCTAACCGTGCAGTCGCTGATTCTGATAAGACATTACGCGGGTCTCGTAGTCTCAGCTTTTGTGGCAATCTTATTCCCATAACTCATACTATTCCCCCTAGTGTTCGAATGCGAAGTATGAAAATTGGAACAACGGAAGTCTTGTTCCAATTGGTAAAAAAACTTGTGAACAGTTGAATAACCTTTGGTTCGATGGCAAGATTTACTTCCCATTAAGAATTTGCCATCGAGCCAAAGACTATTTAACCATCTCGTAGTGGTCTATTATTGCAATAACTTGTCCTTTAAATGTCTTAACCATGACGATGACGTTCCTCTTGTAGTATGTTTTCATTGCTTCCTGGTTAAAAATCTTGCTAGAAAAACCCGACTGGGACAAAAACTAGTTAAACAAAAAAAGAGTACAACACATACTTTCAGCATCACGGGATCCATCAATAGTAATACCTTTTTAGGAGAGTCACTTTCCAATTTCTTGGCAACTTGACTCCATCTTGATTTTTTAGCTCGTAAGATCCTTTACCGGTGACAACCAAAACCCGGTAAGGACCTTCCCATATCTACCCATATTCCCAACAGTAAATTTCCCGAGTCAAATGAGTCACTTTCCTCAAAACTAACTATCCAATTTTAAGTAACAGAGATTGGCCCTTCGATTAGTATCTTACCATCTTTTACTTCCGAGCCACCATCATCACGGGCCAAGTCCTTGCATTTATCAGACAGATCCAACTTAACTAGCAACGTCTCATTATTTGTTCTTTTTTGCTTGGGAAAATCGTAAGATCTCCTACTTCCACCAAGATCAAAGCTTCCACTTCATATGCTAGAGAGAAAGGCGTCTCTCCCGTACTTGATTTTGCTGTCATCCGGTATGCCCATAGCACACCTGGTAACTTTTCGGTCCACTTGCCTTTAGTAGATTCGAACATCTTTTTGAGGTTTTAGATAATTAACTTATTGGTTAACTCTGCTTGTTGCGCTTTGATGGTATTGTGAATAGGTGATTATTTTAATTTTTAGATCTTCGAGGAATTTTGTGACTTTGGAGCCTATGAACTGTGGTCTGTTATCGCAGAAAATCTTCTTCGCTATTCTAAGACGGAAAATTATATGTTCCCATAGGAAGCTGATCACTTCGCGCTCATCGATCTTTTGGTAAAGACCTCTTTCAACTCAATTAGTGAAGTAATCAGTTAAAACTAAAAGAAATGTTACATTTCGGGGATCTGGTGGTAGTGGAACAACTATATCCATCCCTCATTTCATGAATGACCACGAGGACAATATCGAAAGCAAGAGTTTTATTGACTAGTGTACCAATTGCGCACATCGTTGGCACTTGTCACTTTTTCCACAAACATCTTTATGTCTTGTTCCATCTAAGTCCAGTAGTATCCTGCTCTGACTAGATTTAGTACCAATGAATCTGTACCTAAATGGTTTCCACAATTTCCTTCATGGACTTCTCTCATCACGTTATCTACTTTCGAGGCTTTTAGACATTGGCCCAATGGGCCTTGGTATGATCTCCTAAATAAGTCTCCACCCATGAGGCAATATCGATCTGTTTTGGTGCATAGTGTACGGAATACCTTCGGATCTTTGAGCGACTTGCCATGCCGAAGATAGTTGATGAGCTCATTCCTCCAGTATCTAGACTAGTCTGGTTGTATTTACTTCATCATAGCCGTCCACATCCAATAACGAATCCATAATTTGAATGACATACCGGAATCGGGCCCTTTCATCTCCGCAGACGATCCCAAATTGTCCAATGCATCAGCTTCTACATACCCTTCTCTTAGAATGTGTGAGATTGACCATTCCCTGAATTGTGCAAGCAAAGTTTGAACTTTAATCATATACTATTGCGTGCGTTCCTCCTTTGCATTAAAAATCTCGTACACTTGATTTACTACAGCTAGGAATCACATATGATCATTATGACTTCGGAGCCAAGTCCCCGAGCTAGTTCGAGTCCTGCACCAAAGCCTCATCATCTTCATTGTTAGTTAATGGAGTAGTTTTAATGGCCTGCCTTAGGGTTCCCCCGAGGGCATGATTAAGACCACCCCGATCCCAGACACTTTCACATTGGCAGCTCCATCTATGAACAAGTTCCAAACTCCTGATGTCATTTTCGACATTATTACCGCTTCTTTATCAGCAAAAGGTAATAACATAGGACTGACATCGACCACAAAGTCAGCAAGACTTGTGATTTGATTACAATCCTAAGCTTGTATTCAATATCGAATTCACTAATTTCAACTGCCAATTTGGACCGACCTAACAATTTTGGCTTGTAAAGAACATTTTCCAAGGGAAAGGTTGTTACAATGGCTATCGGGTGGCACTAAAAATAAGGCCTAAGATTTTGAGAGGCGACTACGAGAGCTAAGGCTAGCTTTTCGAGGTGCGGATAGCGAGTCTCCTCTCCTGACAAAATTTTACTAACATAACAGATAGAAAATCGCGTACCTTCATCCTCCCAGACTAGAACGACACTTCCCGCTACTTCTAAGACCTCTAGGTATATTAGTAATTATTCACCTTTCCCCGATTTTTATAGTAGAAGGGGGCTTGATAGATAACATTTAAGGTCTTTCAAGGCCTGCCGATATTCTGGAGTCCATTCAACATTGTTCTTCTTCTTCATGAGTGAGAAAAAATGATGACATTTTTCTAAGGATCGAGAGATGAACCTGCTTAAATCGGCCAATCTTCCGATGAGTCTCTATACTTCTTTTATGCTTGTTATCTAGTTCGAGATGTCCTATATGGATTTTCTTTTATCGGGATTTACCTCGATCTCTCTCTATGAGACCAAGTAGCCCAAGAAATAACTAAAGCCAACCCCAAACGCACAATGAGCTTCATGTTGTGCTTTCTCAAGATTTGGAGGTGCTTTAAATGATCACCTGTATTCAAAAACTTGACTAACATGTCATCTATTTACACTTCCATTATTTTACCTATTTGTTTTGTTCACTAGCCTCTAATAAGTGGCTCCGACATTTTTAAGCCCGAAGAGCATCAATTATAATAATTGTGCCGAAGGTCGTTATGAACGAAGTTTTTTCTTGGTCCTCTAGGTTCATTTCGATTTGCTTGTACCTGTAATAGGCATCAAGGAAACTCATTAGCTCGTGCGCGTCCGCTGCATCAATAATTTGATCAATGTTTGGCAAATGGTAACGAGTCTTTGAGGAACACCTTATTCAAGTTTTTATAGTCTACGCACATTTGAAACTTGTTATTCTTTATTGGAACCACAACTACATTAGCTAACCATTCTGGATACCCTACCTCCCGGATTGAACTGATGTCAAGTAGTCATGTTACCTCTTCCTTAACAATCATGTTTCTGACCGTGTCTATTGGGCGTTTCTTTTGCCTTACTGGAGGGAAGCTCGGGTCTAGGCTTAGCTTGTGCATGACCACCTCTAGTGGGATACCTATCATATTCGAGTGCAACCATGCAAAGCAATCAACGCTAGCTTTAAGGAAATCAATAAATCCTGATATGAGTTCGAGATTGAGTCTTGTTCCCAAATGAAGCTTCATCTCCAAGAATTCCATTCACAAAGCCGCTTTCTCAAGTTCTTCCGCCTTTAATTTGGTCGCATATGTCTCTTCTGGTACCTGAAAGTATCTCGATACCTGGTGGGATTCTAATGATTCCTCGCCTTTATTATCTTCATTTAGCGCGGGAGCACGTGTCGGTCCTTGTAGTTGCTTTTTTCTAGCTTCTTCCCTTTACTACTGGAAATTGATATTGTTTTAATTTCTCTCACTGCCGATTGATCTCCTTTTATCTGCTTGATTCCCTTCGGGGTCCAGCATTTCATCAGTTGTGATATGATAATGGTACGGCCCTAATATCATGTAACCATGGTCTTCCGAGAATTATGTTGTAGCCCACATCTCCATCTACCACTTCAAATAAGATGGTTTTTGTTACCCCTTCAACATTCATGGGAAGTAGGATGTTTCCTCAGATTATCACACTCGCCAAGTTGAACTCAACGGGGTGTTTTATTGCCGGAATGATGCTTTCGGTTAACTTTGCTAGCTCAAGTACTCTTTATTGAGTGATATTAGCTGAGCTTCTTGGGTCACTGGAAACACGCTTAATCTTGAAATCTAGAAACATTAGAAGAGATTACCAGAGCATCGTTATGTGGCAAAAGAAGTCTATCAACTTCTTTTTATGTAAAGATAATGTTATCTTCAACGACTTCCTCGAGTATCTCACTATGGGTTACCGATAACTTAGTCATCTTGGTCTCTAAGAAGGTTACACCATTTATTTCATTGCCTCTAAAAATCATGTTGATAGTCAACCAAGGAGGGTATTCTCCTATCTTCGAGGCTTCTTTATTGTCGTGCTACGACCGTAACTATTCTTGGCTCGGTCTCTCAAGAACTCGCTGAGATGGCCACTTTTTTATAACGTTCAAACCTCCTCACACGGATGCCAAAAGTCCCCAGTTCTGTGGCCGTAAGTCCTATGATACTCGCACTCTAAGTTAGGATCCCCCTGGTTAGAATCGAATCTGATCGACTTCGGGAATCGTGCTTATTTGATTTCCCCCATCGTAGATACCAACTCTACTACACTGATGTTGAAATTATAATCTGACAACCTGGGGTATGTAGAATCTCGGGTCCCCAATACTTCTTCTTCTTGCAATATATTTTTTTTGGCCACGATCTGTACTTCTTTCGGGAGCGAACCTATTCAAAAATCGGAACCCTTTGCTTGTGTGCCCATATGCTCTCTCGTAAGGCTAAAAATGGACCTTAGAATATTTTCAGTCTGCATCAAATTCACCTTTGAATTTTTCTTGGTTCTTGTCTCGGTCCCGTCCCTTTGTTGATTTTGGGGACCCAAGCTGATCTTTTATCCTTATTTTCGACTCAAGTAATTATGGGCATCCGCCCATGTAGTCACTTGGAATTCGAGAAGGCTTTCCTTCAGCTTTTAGGAGGCTTTCTGAGCTCCTCAAATTAAACCCCTTTGTGAATGCCACCTGTAACGACCCGGCCCGTCATTACGGGAATTACCATCCCGTTACCTTGTATTTACATATCTTAAGCTTTTATATCAGTATTAGAGTATATCGGGTGAGTTAGGAGTGATTTGGATTGAAAATGAAACAAATAGCATGTTTGAAGGAAGCTTGAATATGGGAAGTCAACCAAGAGTTGACTATTGAGTTAGAGCGCTCGGATCCGGATTCTGATGATTCGACTAGTTCCGAGGGATCATTTATGACTTAGGAGAACAATCGGAATTGAATTCGGAGGTCCGGTGTAGTTCTAGGCTTGAATTGGCGAATGTTGATTTCGGCGAAAAACGGATGGTAGGTGATATTTTGATCCGGGGGTCGAATGGAATTCCGACAATTTCTGTAGCTTCGTTATGTGATTTTGGATATGTCCGCAAATTTTCAGGTTATTCGGACATCGTTTGATCGGGTTTTGGATTGAATGTTAGTTTTGAAAGTTTTGAAGAAACTTAGGCTTGAATTCCTGAGTAAATGGTGATTTTGATGTTTAGTATGGTGTTTTTATGATTGGAACAAGTCCGTATCATGTTTTGGAGTACGTTGATGGTTTTCGTTGGGGTCCCGGGGGCCTCGGGATGATTTCGGACCATCAACCGGGCATTTGGACTTGGCAAAAATCTGCAGAAAATGCAGGTTCTGTCCAGGCATTTAAGCCTTCGCGTTCGCGTGGCATGGGCCGCATTCGCGAAGGTCAGGCAAATCAATGCATCGCGTTCGCGGTCGGGGTGTCGCGTTCGCGTAGGCCGGGGGTGTTGAGCATCGCGATCGCGTTTCTGGGGTCACGTTCGCGTAGGGTAATAAGAGTGTGCATCGCGTTCGCGTGACTGGCACTCGCGAACGCGTAGAAGGATTGGAAGCAGGCGGCTAGGGAAATGAACATCGCGGACGCGTAAGGTGACGTCGCGTTCGCGATGAAGCAATAGAACTGGGCATCGCGTTCGTGCAAGGAGCATCGCGAACGCGTAGGTATAAATTTTCTGGCAGTGAATTTATATCACAGAACAGAGGGCTTACGGTTTTAAACCCCCAAAATACAATTTTGAGCCCTAGAGAGAAGAAAACTCGAGGATATCACTGAGAAATCATCGGGTATTCATCGGAGGTAAGATTCTTGACTCAAAAATATCATTTTATGGTAGAATTAACATCAATCTTCATGAAATTGGGTAGAAATCTTGAAGAAATGTGGCCTAGATATTGAAAACGGGATTTTGAGTTGTGGGAGGCCATTTGAACTCCGATTTTGATAAATTTTATATGCACGGACTCGTGGCGAGATGAGTGTCGCGTTGGTGCTAATTTTGGAATTTTCCGAGCAGTGGGCCCGTGGTCGGGTTTTACCAACTTAGTGTATTTATGCGAATTTCATGTAAATTGAAATGGGTTATGATTCTTTGACCCGTATTTGATATAATTATTGTGGTTTGACTAGATTCTACGCACGAGGGAGCTAAATTCAAAGGAAAAGGCATCGCGGACGAGTCTACGACCGACTAGAGGTGAGTAGTTTGTGTATATGGTAGCCTGAGGGTTCGAAACCCCGGCTTAGCACATTGTGACGCTAGTAGGGCGTGGCTCGCACACCGTGGCAGGTGCGGGATTGATTGTGACTAGGGATTGAGACTTGGTCCATCTCGGATGTGAATAATATGTTGTTAGTGTTGGAAATATACTGTATTTGATATATTTGTGGGCTGTAAGCCTTGTTTGGGGCCTTGTGCCGACCTGTAGTGTTCTTAGAGGACAATAATTATGTGATAGCTATATTTGCTTAAATCACTGATCTCAGTCCTGGAAATTGAAATCACACTTTTTGAAATGTTAAGTCACAGGCTTTTGATATGTGGATCGGGCTGCACGCCGCAGCAGTATTGCGCTTGGGCTGTAGGAGCCCCTCCGGAGTCCGTACACACCCCCAGTGAGCGCCGTCGACGTTAAATTGGATCGGGCTACACGCCGTAGCGGTTATGTGCATTGCATTGCATCTTTATTTGTTAAATTACTCCGTGGTAGCTGAATTGTACTGTTGATGCTAGTTCGTAGGAGATTCGGACTGTAGTTTAGCTTCATTTTGTGGTATTCTATGGATTTCTTACTTTCGGCTACTTGTATATATTTATTACTCACCGAGTACTTAGTACTCACCCCTACTCTCTGCACCTTTGTGTGCAGATTCAGGTACACAGGAGGGATAGACGAGCACTCCAGCTTTTATCAGTATTTATCCGAGTTGCTGAGGTAGCTGCTGGCGTTCGCAAAACCTAGCTTCTCCCCTCCTTTCCAGTTGTTATTTTGTATTTTGTATTCAGACTTGAGTATTTCTATATAGTACTCTCTATTCCTATTGGGTTTTGTTAGAGGCTCTAGACTTGTGACTCCGGATCTTTGGGAGTGTCAGTAGTTTGTTCATTTCTATTATTATCGGAGTTCTTAAACTCATATATTCTTCTTGGAATGTCCATTTGGGACTGATAGTCGTTGTGTTAAGTAATAGTTGGTCTGGCTGGCCTAGCTTAATTGTTGGGCGCCATCACGACCGGATTTGGGTCGTGACAAGTTGGTATCAGAGCTCTAGGTTATTAGGACTCGCGAGTCATGAGCCGGTTTAGTAGGCTTTCGCGGATCGGTACGTAGACGTCCGTATCTATCCTCGGAGGGCTACAGAAACTTTAGGAAAAAACCTCATTTTCTTGGATTCATATCGTGCGATTTGTGTTATCATGAAATTAAAATTTTCCATATTCTATTCTCTCGCAGATGACGAGACACGAGCTAACGGACGTGGCGGACGACCACCATTGGCACCAAAAGACCGTGGTCGTGGTAGAGGTAGGGCAGCAGTACCGGCACCTGCTGATCCACCAACTGACCAGACTCAGGGTCAGATTCCTGCACCAGTGGCCCAGGCTCTAGACCAGATTCCAGTGGCAAACGCTCCGGCAACTCAGGTTCAGGCACCGACAGTGCCCATTGTCATACCAGGTCTTCAGGAGACCTTGGCTCAGATCTTATCGGTGTGCACGAGCTTGGCACAGGTAGTTGCAGCTACTGCTGCAGTATCTTCTTCACAGGCAGGGGGAGGAAATCAGTCCCCTATGGCTCACACACCCGAGCCAGTCCAGCCAGTTGCGCCCGTCGCACCAGCTCCTGCTTATATGGTTCCAGCTATGCCCGACGATGAGCAGCGTCGTTTGGAGAGATTTGAGAGGCTACAGCCTCCGACATTCAGTGGTGCCGAGGGCGAGGACGCCCAGGGTTTTCTTGACAGATGTCAGCGCATGCTTCGCACCGCGGGTATTCTAGAGTCCAGCGGTGTTTCATTCACCACTTTTCAGTTCACAGGTGCAGCATTTCAGTGGTGGGAGGATTTCGAGAGGCGTAGGCCCGCTGGGGCGGTGCCCCTCACTTGGCAGCAGTTCTCCACGGTATTTTTGGAGAAGTACGTGCCTCAGTCTCAGAGAGAGGAGCTGCGACGTCAGTTCGAGTGGTTGAAGTCGGGAGATATGATGGTTAATCAGTACGAGATGAGATTCACACAGTTGGCCCGTCATGCCATGTGGATGATTCCTACAGACAGAGAGAGGATTCGCAGATTTATTGATGGCCTTATTTATCCTATCCGCATATTGATGACCAGGGAGAGAGTTTCGACAGTTACCTTTGAGGAGGTGGTTGATGCGGCCCGTCACATTGAGACATATCACCGCAGAGAGCGAGAGGAGAGAGAGGCTAAGAGGCCTCGTGGTTCTGGCAGCTTCAGTGGTACTCCATCTAGGGGCCAACCCCAGTATAGCAGGGGTCGTTCTTTCAGGTCTCATCAGTCTGGACGTGCAGAGTCCAGTGGGGTTTCATCAGATCGTGGTCGTCAGGCCCATCAGGGTTATCAGGGTCAGCAGAGCCATCAGCAAAGTCAGCTTGCACTGAGTGCTCTTCCAGCTCATAGCTCTGCTCCTGTTTCCTCAGCGCAGGGTTCATTTGTAGTGAGGGGTCCTCAGCAGCCCCTTCTTCCATCTTCAGGCCGTTGTTTTGAGTGCGGTGATTTGGGCCATATCGGAGAGAGTGTCCTCGGTGGCTTCGTAAGCGGTCTCGGCAGAGGGATCGGCCCTCGTCTTCTACTCCTCGTTTTTCGGCGCCGGCACGGTCGGCTAGAACCGGTGGCCGGGTATCCCGAGGTCGCCCTAGGGGCGAGGATCGTACTAGTGGAGGCCGGGCTCGTTTCTATGCTCTTCCGGATAGGAAGGATGCTAGTGCTTCGGATGCGGTCATTTCGGGTATTATCTCAGTCTGCCACAGGGATGCTTCCGTCTTATTTGATCCCGGATCCACCTATTCTTATGTCTCTACTTATTTTGCACATCATCCGGGTATGACCCGTGGTATTCTTGATTTGCCCGTACATGTGTACACCCCAGTGGGGAATACTGTTGTTGTAGATCAGGTATATCGATCCTGTATTAATACTATTGGGGGTCTGGAGACCCGAGTTGATCTATTACTACCGGGCATGGTAGATTTCGATGTAATTCTAGGCATGGATTGGCTATCTCCTTACCATGCGATTCTGGACTGTCATGCCAAGACAGTCACTCTAGCTATTCCAGGTAATCCGAGGATCAAGTGGCGTGGCTTGACTGATTATGTGTACGACAGGGTGATTTCTTATATAAAGGCCCAACGAATGATTGGCAAGGGTTGTTTGTTTTATTTAGCCTTCATTAGAAATGTTGAGGCCGAGACACCCAGTCTTGATTCGGTCCCCATTGTGAGGGAGTTTCCGGATGTATTTCAAGCAGACCTGCCGGGCATGCCGCCTGACAGAGATATTGACTTTGGTATTGACTTGGTGCCGGGCACTCAGCCCATTTCCGTTCCTCCCTATCGCATGGCACCAGCGGAGTTAAAGGAATTGAAGGAACAACTTCAGGAACTCTTAGATAAGGGTTTCATTCGTCCGTGTGTGTCACCTTGGGGTGCACCGGTGTTGTTCGTGAAGAAGAAAGATGGCACAATGAGAATGTGCATTGATTACAGGCAGCTGAACAAGGTAACAATAAAGAATAAATACCTATTGCCTCGTATTGAGGACCTATTTGATCAGCTCCAGGGAGCTAGTGTATTTTCTAAGATTGATCTTCGATCGAGCTATCATCAATTGAAGATCAGGGACTCAGATATTATGAAGACAGCGTTCAGGACGCGATATGGGCACTACGAGTTCCTGGTGATGTCTTTCGGGCTGACTAATACCCCAACTGCATTCATGCACTTGATGAATAGTGTATTTCGACCGTACCTTGATTCTTTTGTGATTGTGTTTATTGATGACATTCTGGTATATTCATGCATCCAGGAGGAGCATGTACATCATTTGAGGGTGGTATTGCAGAGGTTGAGAGAAGAGAAGCTCTATGCAAAATTCACTAAGTGTGAGTTCTGGCTTAATACTGTCGATTTTTTCTGGGACATGTAATGTCCAGTGATGGTATTCGGGTTGACCTACAGAAGGTCGAGGCGGTGCAGAATTAGCCCAGACCTTCCTCAGCTACGGAGATCCGGAGTTTCCTCGGCTTGGCAGGCTATTACCGCCGGTTTGTTCAGGGCTTTTCATCTATTGCTTCACCTTTGACTAAGTTGACACGGAAGAATGCTCCATTTGTGTGGTCCGATGAATGTGAGGAGAGCTTCTAGAAGCTCAAGGCGGCTTTGACCACCGCTCCAGTACTTGTGTTACCATCAGCCTCAGGGTTATATACGGTGTATTGTGATGCTTCTAGAGTTGGACTCGGTTGTGTGTCGATGCAGGAGGGTAGAGTTATTGCATATGCTTCTCGTCAGCTAAAGCCCCACGAGAAGAACTACCCTGTTCATGATTTGGAGTTAGCCGCTATTGTTCATGCCTTGAAGATTTGGAGGCATTACCTATATGGTGTATCTTGTGATGTATATACAGACCACCGCAGCCTTCAGCATTTGTTTAAGCAAAAAGATCTAAATTTGAGGCAGCGGAGATGGCTTGAGTTGCTTAAAGACTATGATATTACTATCTTGTATCATCCCGGAAAAGCCAATGTAGTGGCTGATGCATTGAGCCGGAAGGCTATTAGTATGGGCAGTTTGGCGTATATTCCAGTTGGGGAGAGACCCCTAGCAGTTGATGTTCAGGCGTTAGCTAATCAGATGGTAAGGCTGGATATTTCTGAGCCCAATCGGGTGATGGCTTGTGTAGTAGCTCGTTCTTCTTTATATGATCGTATTCGAGAGCGCCAGTATGATGATCCACACTTACTTGTCCTTAAGGACAGAGTTCAGCATGATGATGCCAGAGATGTCACTATCGATAGTGATGGTGTATTGCGGATGCAGGGGCGGATATGCGTGCCAAATGTTGATGGCCTTCGTGAGTTGATATTGGAGGAAGCCCACAACTCGCGGTATTCTATCCATCCAGGAGCCGCGAAGATGTACCAGGATTTGAAGCAGCATTACTGGTGGAGAAAGATGAAGAAAGATATTGTAAGCCATATGGCTCGGTGTCTAAACTGTCAGCAGGTCAAGTACGAGCATCAGAGACCTGGTGGTGTATTTCAGCGTATTGATATTCCTGAGTGGAAGTGGGAAAGGATAACTATGGACTTTGTTAGTGGACTCCCTCGGACAACGAGGAAGTTTGATTAAGTTTGGGTGATGGTGGATAGGTTGACCAAGTCAGCTCACTTCATCCCAGTGTGTACTACTTATTCCTCAGAGCGGTTGGCCGAGATATTCATCCGTGAGATAGTGAGATTGCATGGAGTTCCCATTTCTATTATATCGGACAGAGGTACCCAGTTCACTTCTCAGTTCTGGAGGACATTTCAGCGAGAGTTGGGTTCACAGGTAGAGCTGAGCACAGCATTTCATCCACAGACGGATGGACAGTCTGAGCGTACTATTCAGATATTGAAGGACATGTTGCGTGCTTGTGTCATTGATTTCGGTGGTTCATGGGCTGATAATTTGCCTTTGGCGGAGTTTGCTTATAACAATAGCTATCAGTCCAGCATTCAGATGGCACCGTATGAAGCTTTATATGGGAGGCGGTGTAGGTCTCCAGTTGGTTGGTTCGAGCCCGGCGAGGCTAGGTTGTTGGGGACAGAGTTAGTCCAAGATGCCTTAGACAAGGTAAAGGTGATTCAGGAGAGACTTCGCACAGCTCAGTCGCGTCGGAAGAGTTATGCAGACCGAAAGGTCCGAGATGTGTCTTATTCAGTAGGTGAGAAGGTGTTGCTGAAGGTTTCGCCTATGAAGGGTGTTATGAGGTTTGGAAAGAAAGGGAAGTTGAGCCCAAGGTTTATCGGACCTTTTGAGGTGCTTAGGAAAGTTGGGGAGGTGGCTTATATGCTTGCTTTGCCACCCAGTTTGTCGGGGAGTTCACCCGGTGTTCCATGTATCCATGCTCCGGAAGTATGTCGGAGACCCGTCTCATGTGTTAGACTTCAGCACGATACAACTAGATAAGGATTTGACTTATGATGTGGAACCAGTAGCCATTTTGGGTCGACAGGTTCGTAAGCTGACATCCAAGGACATAGCTTCAGTGAAAGTGCAGTGGAGAGGTCGTCCCGTGGAGGAAGCAACATGGGAGACCGAGCAGGAGATGCGGAGCAGATATCCTCACTTGTTTGATGCTCCATGTATGTTTCTTAACCCGCTCGCGGACGAGCGTTTGTTTAAGTTGGGGAGAATGTAATGACCCGGCCCGTCGTTACGGGAATTACCACCCCGTTACCTTGCATTTACATATCTTATGCTTTTATATTAGTATTAGAGTATATCGGGTGAGTTAGGAGTGATTTGGATTGAAAATGAAACAAATAGCATGTTTGAAGGAAGCTTGAATATGGGAAGTCAACCAAGAGTTTACTATTGAGTTAGAGCGCTCGGAACCAGATTCTGATGATTCGACTAGTTCCGGGGGATCATTTATGACTTAGGAGAACAATCGGAATTGAATTCGGAGGTCCGGTGTAGTTCTAGGCTTGAATTGGCGAATGTTGATTTTGGCAAAAACCGGATGGTAGGTGATATTTTGATCCGGGGGTTCGAATGGAATTCCAACAATTATCTGTAGCTTCGTTATGTGATTTTGGATATGTCCGCAAATTTTCAGGTCATTCGGACATCGTTTGATCGGGTTTTGGATTGAATGTTAGTTTTGAAAGTTTTGAAGAAACTTAGGCTTGAATTCGTGAGTAAATGGTGATTTTGATGTTTAGTATGGTGTTTTTATTATTGGAACAAGTCCGTATCATGTTTTGGAGTACGTTGGTAGTTTTCGTTGGGGGTCTCGGGGGCCTCGGGATGATTTCGGACCATCAAACACGCATTTGGACTTGGCAAAAATCTGTAGAAAAAAACTGCAGGTTCTGTCCAGGCATTTAAGCCTTCGCGTTCGCGTGGCATGGGCCGCGTTCGCGAAGGCCAGGCGAATCAATGCATCGCGTTCGCGGTCGGGGTGTCGCGTTCGTGTAGGCCAGGGGTATTGTGCTTCGCGATCGCGTTCCTGGGATCGCGTTCGCGTAGGGTCGTGAGAGTGTGCATCGCGTTCGCGTGACTGGCACTCGCGAACGCGAAGAGTAAAAGGGAACTGGGCATCGCGTACGCGTGTAAGCTCACGCGAACGCGTAGGTATAAATGTTCTGGCAGTGAATTTATATCACAGAACAGAGGGCTTACGGGTTTACACCCCCAAAACACAATTTTGAGCCCTAGAGAGAAGAAAACTCGAGGAGATCACTGAGAAATCATCGGGTATTCATCGGAGGTAAGATTCTTGACTCAAAAACATCATTTTATGGTAGAATTAACATCAATCTTCATGAAATTGGGTAGAAATCTTGAAGAAATGTGGCCTAGATATTGAAAACGGGATTTTGAGTTTTGGGAGGCCATTTGAACTCCGATTTTGATAAATTTTATATGCACGGACTCGTGGCGAGATGAGTGTCGCGTTGGTGCTAATTTCGGAAATTTCCGAGCAGTGGGCCCGGGGTCGGGTTTTACCAACTTAGTGTATTTATGCGAATTTCATGTAAATTGAATTGGGTTATGATTCTTCGACCCGTATTTGATATAATTATTGTGGTTTGACTAGATTCTACGCACGAGGGAGCTAAATTCAAAGGAAAAGGCATCGCGGACGAGTCTACGACCGGCTAGAGGTGAGTAGTTTGTGTATATGGTAGCCCGAGGGTTCGAAACCCCGGCTTAGCTCATTGTGACGCTAGTAGGGCGTGGCTTGCACACCGTGGCAGGTGCGGGATTGATTGTGACTAGGGATTGAGACTTGGTCCATCTCGAATGTGAATAATATGTTGTTAGTGTTGGAAATACACTGTATTTGATATATTTGTGGGCTGTAAGCCTTGTTTGGGGCCTTGTGCCGACCTGTAGTGTCCTTAGAGGACAATAATTATGTGATAGCTATATTTGCTTAAACCACTGATCTCAGTCCTGGAAATTGAAATCACACTTTTTGAAATGTTAAGTCACAGGCTTTTGCAAAATTTAATAAAGTTAAAGTATTTTTCATAAATTATGAACTGGAAACTGGAAGTAAGAAAAATGAACTGTTTTGTGACTTAATTGCTTATTGTGGACTGGGCATGGGATCGGGCTGCACGCCGCAGTGGTTGATATGTGGATCGGGCTGCACGCCGCAGCAGTATTGCGCTTGGGCTGTAGGAGCCCCTCCGGAGTCTGTACACACCCCTTGTGAGCGCCGTCGACGTTAAATTGGATCGGGCTACACGCCGTAGCGGTTATGTGCATTGCATTGCATCTTTATTTGTTAAATTACTCCGTGGTAGCTGAATTGTACTGTTGATGCTAGTTCGTAGGAGATTCGGACTGAAGTGTAGCTTCATATTGTGGTATTCTGTGGATTTCTTATTTTCAGCTACTTGTATATATTTATTACTCACCGAGTACTTAGTACTCACCCCTACTCCCTGCACCTTTTGTGTGCAGACTCAGGTACTCAGGAGCATTAGACAGGCATTTCCAGCATTTGCAGTGTCATATCAAGTTGTTGAGGTAGCTGCCTACGTTCGCAGAACCTAGCTTCTCCTCTCCTTTCCAGTTGTTATTTTGTATTTTATATTCAGACTTGAGTATTTCTATACAGTACTCTCTATTCCTGTTGGGTTTTGTTAGAGGATCTGGACTTGTGACTCCGGATCTTTGGGAGTGTCAGCAGTTTGTTCATTTCTATTATTATTGGAGTTCTTAAACTCATATATTCTTCTCGGAATGTCCATTTGGGACTGATAGTCGTTGTGATAAGTAATAGTTGGTCCGGCTGGCCTAGCTTAATTGTTGGGTGCCATCACGACCGGATTTGGGTCGTGACACCACCGCTGCCCACTCATCTGGTACAACCGGTAACGGTATCCTCTCTTTTTGGTATCTAATCTCGAATTTTTGCAGCAACTCGAATTGACCTTATGCGATCCTGAATATGTCCGTATTTTTGCCTTAGACCTTTCTAGCCTTGACACGGGCCTTAATGAACGAATCTATGAGCATTTCAAAAGAATTTATTGAATGCTCGGGTAAGAGTTAGTACCATATCAAGTCCCCATTCGTGAGGGTTTCTCCCTACTTTTTCAGTAGAATGGATTCGATCTCATGTTGAGCCAAAATGTTCTCTTTCACAGCCGTTATATAAGTTGTGTGCTCCTAAAGATCCGATATCCCATCATATTTTGGTATGTTCGGTATCTTGAACTATTTCAGAATTAACTCCGATGCTAGATCAGATTAAATGGCAATTGGGAGTACTTCTTCGAATTTGGGCCCTTCAAAATTGGTGGTGCGCCTGGAATCTAATCCATTATGTGAAACTTTTTTGCATTCTGATCCATTCGCTCATTCATCTTCCTCGTTAATCTCATGAGTTTGATTTTTAAGGGATCATCACCGTTGTCACTACTGGATCCGTTATCGGTCGCCCCCACACTATTGAAGCCAACCTCACCTCTCAGGATATTATTAGCAAGTCTTTGAACCTTCTAATATGTGGGGATGCCGGGAGGAACTGGGGCTCTTCTGTTTGCGTTGTTGGAAGAGTCTAGCAATGCTTGCTTCAATTATGTCATGACCCTATCCTGCCATGAGAGATGGCCCTTGATGGCTTTATATTGCTCTTTTGGGATCCTTACCATTTTTTCAACATGTTCATATTCCACGTCATTAGGAGTTGGCTCCCTTACATGTTGGAGGTACTGTCCTCCATGTACCAAGGTTGCTTCGACTCCATCGTTATGGGGTTGCTGATGAATCCTTGTATTAAGGTAGATTTTCATGTGGGTTTAACGTTGTCTGCGATTGATATCATTGATCGCCATTTTTGATTTTTTTCTAAAGAACAGAGCATCACACGAGTTAGTAATAAATGCAAGGACCAACTCAATTACGCAACTATCTAAGTCCCACGATGGTTGCCAAACTGTTTACCTGTAAAATAGAACAGTTGAATTACTTTAGTGGTCTATAGACAAGAAAACTAGTTTGATCCAAAATGATAGACAAACTAGGTTAAAAATAAGACTTCGCAATTAAAATCGAAAAAAATAACAATCCTGGTTGCGAGAACAATGCCTCCGAGGACAGGAATAAGGACAATATAAAATAATAAATGAAGTTATTTTATTCATCTTGAGAATAAAATGCAACATAAGTTTTATCAAGAATTTCGCGTGTTTCAATAGTCGCGGAGTCTACTATTTATAGCTATACCCAGGAAAACAAGACCTTAGGATCGAGCCCCTCTTAAATAATAATAAATGGGCCATTGATGAATATGTAACAAAATTCCATGAATGCAAATATTCCTTGCCATGATTGCCAATTTAATGCTAGAGAATATTCTTAATTAAATTTCATTCGATGACAAACATTCGATCCGCTCATGTTGATTGTGCTCCCTTCAGGGCCCACCCAATGCCATTGCAGTTGTTGTTCCCGGTGCTTGTTGTTACTCGATTTACCTTCAGCATGTCTTCGGTTCCACGTGTCACACTACCATTTGGTTATTTAATATAAATATATTTTACCATATATAATTTTGTTATTTCATCTACGGAAAAACCAACGTGGGAAACATAAAAAGAAGCATATTTTTTATCTTTATTTTATGATGACCCGACCCGTCATCTCATGTGTTACTTCTCTGTTTCCCTCATTTTAGTGCTTCTTCATGTTTCGTTATCGTTATGTGTTGTGTTAGAGTTTATTCGGATTGGTTTTGATAAGAAATGAGACACTTAGTCTCTTTAAGGAAGGTTAAGTTGGAAAATAGTCAACTGAGTGTTGACTGAGTTATAGGGCTCAGATGTAAATTTTGGTGATTCGGTTAGCTTCGGGAGGTGATTTGTGACTTAGGAGTGCGATCAGAATTGAATTTGGAGGTCCGGTGTAGAATTAGGCTTGAATTGGTGAAGTTAGTATTTTGGTGAATTCCGGTTGATAGGTGAGATTTTGATCCGAGGCTCGGAATGGAATTCTGAGAGTTGCTGTAGCTTGGATATGTGATTTTTGATGTGTGTGCAAAATTTCAGGTTATTCGGACGTCGTTTGGTTCAATTTTTGATCGAATGCATGTTTCAGAATTTTTAAAAGAACTTAGGCTTGAATCCGATGAGAATTGATGATTTTAGTATTTTTTGATGTGTTTCGATGATTGGAGCAAGTTTGGATAATGTTATAAGATATGTTGGTGCCTTTAGTTGAGGCCCCGGGGGCCCCGGGTGTGTTTCGGATGCCCAACAGGTCATTTTTGGAAATTTTGAAATGCTAGTTGCTGGTATCTTGTCTCTCCTTCGCGAACGCGAGGGGAGTTTGCGAACGCGAAGAGCAAAAATGAGAGGTTGTGACTTTGGCTTTCGCGAATGCGATGGGGAAGTCGCGAACGCGTAGAAGTGGGTCTAGGAAGCTACGCGAATGCGACAGAGCAACTGCGAATGCGTAGAAGGAAATTGGGGTTGGCAACAGTTGGTCTACGCGAACGCGTAGCAAGCCACGTGAATGCGAAGGGCCTGAGAAATTGGCCTTCACGAACGCGGTGTAATGAGCCCGAACGTGAAGAAGGATTTGCAGTGCTGGGCAGAATGTTATAATTTCATGTCATCCGCAAAGTTTAGTCATTTTTTCAACTTTGTCGAGTATTTTGAGAGCTCTTTGGGACAAATTGAAGAGGGATTCAAAGAGGATTGATTGGAGGTAGGTTCCTTGGCCTAAATACATGAGATTATGAAAGATTTAATATGGAAATATGTTAAAATTCACCAACAAGGGGTAAATCTATTGAGTTTTTGATATTTCAAATTAGGATTTGATAGATCATTTGAGCTCAGATTTGGTAGTTATTGATATGTATGGACTCGTGGCGAAACGAGGAATCCGGTAATGTGAGTTTTGTAATTTTTCAAGAAGTAGGCCCGGGGATCGGGATTTGCTAGTTTTGAGATTTTTGCTATTTCTCGATTGTTTTCGGTTGTGTATTATTCCCTTAGCATATTGTGATGTATTCGCTTTGTTTTTGGTTAGATGCGATGCACGTGGAGGCCGATTTGAGGGGCAAAGGCGTCACGAGCTAGAGATTTTGCCGGTTCGAGGTGAGTAATACTTGTAAATGACATCCTGAGGGTTTGAGACCCCGGATTTGCACATCATAGTATTGTATTGGGGTAACTTGCACGCCAGATATGAGTGTGGGGTAGAGCACCGTTGTGAATTGTGACTTGGTCAGTCCCAGTTGTTGATTTTACTGCATATTTGAGTGAAACCACTTGTTATCATCATAATTTGGGCTGATTGTCATGTTTTGGGGCTTCGTGCCGACTATTTGACTCCTTCAGGGATTGATATCACTGTCTTTTCATTACTTTGCATATTATTTGACCCCGGTCCAGGGTTAATACGGTTTTGCAAACTCAGCTATTTTTCTAAGATTGAAAAAGCTTAAACAATATTTTATTGACATTTTGAGGTGGGAACTGTTATTTTAAAATGTGTCCAAGTGGCTTATGTACATTTCTGGACTGAGCACGGACCGGGCTGCATGCCGCATCAGTGTTGTAGTGATTTCTGGATATCTGATTGGCTCGGGCTGCACGCCGCAATGGTACTGTATTGATATTGAGGTTGAGGGCCTAGTTGATGCCACGAGATGGCTTGATTATTGCGCTTGGGCTGTAGGAGCCCCTCCGGAGTCTGTACACACCCCCAGTAAGCACCGGCGATGCTAAATAGATCGTATTGCACACCGCAGTGGGTACTGAAATATACCATCAAAGGCACTGTCACACCTCCCTTTTTACTACCCCGCAATACTTAAAAGCGTATAAATACACTCGTAGGGTATACCCCGACGCTCAATTACCCAAGACGGATAAAATAACGTAAGGGAAGGAGTTTTTCCAATTTAAGGACAATCGGTTCGGGATTTTATTAGAGATTAATAAGAGTCGCCACTTGGGAATGACAATGGTGTCCCAAGTCACCGGTTAATCCCGAATCCGAGGAATTTTGACTCTTAAAATGTCTGCGAAGCAGAGGTCCGGATAAGGAACTCTGTTAACCCGGGAGAAGGTGTTAGGCACTCCCGGGTTCCGTGGTTTTAGCACGGTCGCTCCACCGTCGTTCTTGACTTTTGTTTGACTCAATTATAAATTTTAACAACATAATGTGCTTTTACGTTAAATATCATTTTTAGGAATTTGCGGTATCGCGAAAACACGCCTCGAGTCATACCGCAACCAATACGCCTATGACTTTTGGTGTATTTCAGCTTTACCGAGATTTGGATTTGAGTCGCACCAAGTGCACACTCGTTCATAGGAAGGTATATTAAAATCGTGCCCTAAAGTAACGTCTATCGGCTTTTAAATCTTTTGGGAGAAGCTATGGAGTTGGCTATTAGCTTTCCCGGGTCTATTTGTGTTATATCATTACTAAATGGGGGCCCCGGCGTTATTCGGGCGAGGCTCGTCCCAATTTTCATTAAAGGATTCAATACTTGTATTTAACTACGTGTTCTACACTTGTTCTTTCCTTAATCGTATTACTAACACTATAATAATCCAGGCCCGTTGAGTTCTTACTATTTATTGGGCCTGGTCTCTTCATCTCGCTTAGTCATGGATCAGCATCAGCCCAGGCTTTAAAGCCCAGGCAATCTTCGGGTTATCGATCATTGACCCAAACAATTTCGTAGGATAGTTCAGGCCCACGCTATACATTGGGCCCAAACCAGATTGTAATAACAGAAGATATGATACAGATTTCATAAAGGAATAAATACTCAGAATTGAAAACCACATCATTTTTATTCATTCAGTACAGGGAAGCCAATACATCAATTTATCAGACTACAAACTAGAACTAACAGATTGCTTCTTCTTTTTACAGTTTATTTAAGGTCAGTCCTAAATCTGAGAAAGACGGTTCGGATGATAAAAGAGGCTTGAAGAACAATTATACTAATTACCTATTGATTATTAAAGCAAGATTGTAAACTGAGTTAAGATTATATACAAGTTTTATGGTGAACTAGACCTATCAATATCACATATCCGACTCTAATCAAGCTATTCTACTACCCAGTTATTGATTTCCAAACAAGCTAATTATATGACCATAGTTTAAACAATCCCAAACATTCATGGTTATCAATTGAATACTTTTATCTAAATGGCTCAAAGACTTTATTATACTTAAACCACTGATTTTAATACGGCTTACCTCACTTATTAGATTATCAATTCAATTATGCATGAATCACTATCTAATGTTTGCTACTCCATGTTCAAGCGTAGATCTATTACATTAGCTAAGTTATATTGATTTACGAATCTACTGTTGGTGAGTGATTACCAGTTCTGAAACCATTATTAGTTAACTTATGTTTTAATGTTTTACCTAATTAATACTAAGTGATGTACTATTACTATTACTATACTACTATTATACTACTTATTCTAACTATTACATCATTTTGTTTGGTTTTCTGTTTTCCAGCTATAACATACTACTTACAAAGAATAACTACAAACTTAAACTAGCAAACTAAAATACGATCTTCACAGCAACATATTCAAATCTGGAGCTTCATTTCTAATTCAGTAACTGAGCATTTACAGCTTCAAATGAAAGGATAAGGTACCTGAATCAAGAAGAAAATCCGATGAGTCTAGGGGATTCAGGCAGATAAGTATAGCAAGGATTGAAACAGCAATGAATGCAACAGTGAGGAGAAAGAAGCACAGCAACACAGCAACAACGAAGTCCACAGCAAACAGAGAAGACCCAAGTAGATAACCCAGAGAAATCCGATAGAAAAACCCAGAAAATCCTACTGGTGTATTGCTAATTCTATCTCTCAAGCTTTTGTATTCAATGAATTTCAGCTTAAATGTATTTTCAGATTACTCAATGTTGGAACCCAGATGTATTTCTTAGATTACTCTCAGAATTGGAACCCAGATGTATTTCTTAGATTACTCTCCTATTTAAACTATTTTGCTAATTTTCCAATTAACTAAACTAACAAATTAATTATTACTATTTTTTTTTATTTTTCCAATTTTACTTATTCAAACACACAAAATATAACTAATTTCAAACAAAGCAAGTAATTGCACTCAAAAAATATATTTATTTTAATTTTGGAATTGTTTACTCGGTGCAAAAATCATGTGCTCACAGCTGCCCCTCTTTGCTCGGGAACACGAAGAGTTTCAGTGCAAAGATAAGTGAGCAGTAATGAGAGATTTTTGCACATCAGCACATTCCGTGAAAGCATTTTTGAAAACCTTTTGACCGCACCCTGCTTTAGAGGTTGCCTACATATCCTGGGCTAAACAGGAATCAGGTCAGTGTAGTTCGGGAAGGTCTGGCAGTTTTAAAAACTACCAGACTCACTGTTGCATTGACACTGTTGAGACCTGCTGACTTACTCCTTATTACACCGGGGGGGGGGGGGAAATGTAAAATGAAGAAGCTATTCTAAGCTATGATCCTGCAATTACAATTGTTCCTAATCTAGCTTTTGCTCTTCTTCCCTTTCCGGTGATGCAGAATCTTCCTTTTTGTTGATTTTCTTTGATGCAGACTCTCTTTTTTGTTGATTTTCTTGTTTTTCTTGTTGACTCTCTTTTTGTTGACTTTCTTGTTTTTCTTGCCGACTCTCTTTTTTGTTGATTTTCTTGTTTTTCTTGATCCCGAGCTGAACCTGCTCAAAACAAAACAACAAACTACCTTTTTTTTTCTTTTTCTGCCCCAGTGTGGGCTTTTCCATGATGTGTAAAAAATATTCCCGTATTTGAAGGTGGGCGCCTAACAGAATTGAAACGTGCAATGCGAATGCAGAAAAGTATTCCCGTATTAGAAGGTGGGCGCCTAACAGAATTGAAACGTGCAATGCGATGCAGAAAAATATTCCCGTATTAGAAGGTGGGCGCCTAACAGAATTTAAACGTGCAATGCGATGCAGAAAATATTCCCGTATTTGAAGGTGGGCGCCTAACATAATTTAAACGTGCAATGCGATGCAGAAAATATTCCCGTATTTGAAGGTGGGCGCCTAACGGAATTTAAACGTGCAATGCGAATGCAGAAAATATTCCCGTATTTGAAGGTGGGCGCCTAACAGAATTTAAACGTGCAATGCAAATGCAGAAAATATTCCCGTATTTGAAGGTGGGCGCCTAACAGAATTTAAACGTGCAATGCGATGCAGAAAATATTCCCGTATTAGAAGGTGGGCGCCTAACAGAATTGAAACGTGCAATGCGATGCAGAAAAATATTCCCGTATTAGAAGGTGAGCGCCTAACAGAATTTAAACGTGCAATGCGAATGCAGAAAATATTCCCGTGTTAGAAGGTGGGCGCCTAACAGAATTTAAACTTGCAATGCGATGCAGAAAAGTATTCCCGTATTTGAAGGTGGGCACCTAACGGAATTTAAACGTGCAATGCGATGCAGAAAGTATTCCCGTATTTGAAGGTGGGCGCCTAACGAAATTTAAACGTGCAATGCGATGCAGAGAAAAGTATTCCCGTATTAGAAGGTGGGCACCTAACGGAATTTAAACGTGCAATGCGATGCGAAAATATTCCCGTATTTGAAGGTGGGCGCCTAACGAAAATTAAATGTGCAATGCAGAGGGAGAAAAGTATTCCCGTATTTGAAGGTGGGCACCTAACGAGAATTTAAACGTGCGATGCGATGCAAAAAAGTATTCCCGTATTTGAAGGTGGGCGCCTAACGAAATTAAACGTGCAATGCGATGCAGAGAAAATATTCCCGTATTTGAAGGTGGGCGCCTAACGGAATTTAAACGTGCAATGCGATGCAAAAAGTATTCCCGTATTTGAAGGTGGGCGCCTAACAGAAATTAAACGTGCAATGCGATGCGAGAAAATATTCCCGTATTTGAAGGTGGGCGCCTAACAGAATTTAAACATGCAATGCAATGCAGAAAATATTCCCGTATTTGAAGGTGGGCGCCTAACATAATTTAAACGTGCGATGCGATGCAAAAAAGTATTCCCGTATTTGAAGGTGGGCGCCTAACAGAATTTAAACATGCAATGCAATGCAGAAAATATTCCCGTATTTGAAGGTGGGCGCCTAACAGAATTTAAACGTGCGATGCAAATGCAAAAAATATTCCCTCAGCCTGAGGACTGGGGAGTGGCTTTTAAAAGATGTTACCTTCCTCTTTTTGGTATTTTCTTTTTACCAACTTATCTCTTGCCTGTGAATTTCTCCACTTATTCGGCGGACTTTCTCTTTTTGGTATTTTAAATTTTCCACATTGGTCACATTCACTTTAAAGTGATTAATGACAGTTTGTTCCTGCATGAAACAAAATTTATTAGATATAAACTGCTGGCAACTGGCATCTGCCGTCCCCACTTCTTATTGCTTCCTTTGTTTTTGCTTTCTCATGTTGCATGGCTTTCAACTTCTTGTCTCTTGCAGACTCTTTTTGTATTTTTCTCATTTCTTCATTTTTGTTTTGTTTTCTTTTCTTTGGCCATGTTTGCCAAGCTTCTTTATTCCTTTTCCCCAATCTTCTATCCTTTCTGATCCAGTGTTGTTTCAGCTTTCGTTGTCGGGAGCTGGTAGTTAGCTCTCAAAAGGGTAAACAATGAAATGCAGAAAAAATGAAAGAAAGGTAAGGGTATTTTGAAGAGATGACAGAACTTATCTGGGTATTTGCTGGCTGATTCCGCTGACCATGCCATGTATTTAAACTCTGACCCAGTTCGTTCCAATCATTATCCTGACTCTGAATTGCCTTTGACCCAAAACCGATACTCTTTTTTGTTGCCTTTTCTCTTTTTGATAGTCCTCACGATCGCCTTACGGTGCCTCGAAAGGTTTTCACCAATAAGACTCTCTCATTTATTCTCTCAACCTCACGATCATCTCACAGTGCCGATTAAGGTTTTCACTGATGAGACTCTCTCATTTTATTTCTCTCAACAACCTCACAATCGCCTCACAGTGCCGGCTAAGGTTTTCACTGATGAGACTCTCTCATTTTTATATTTTCTTTTTCATTTTTTCCTTTTTGTATTTTGTTTTCTGTACCACGGGTATTATCCGATGCCTCGCTCCTCCTTCGTTGTTTTTGTTATCATTTTAAAATTGATCCGAAGGTCTTTCTTTGGACTGTAACGTGGCTTTTGGACGGGTTAAGAAAGAAAGATATAAAGGCTCAAAATTTCAACGAGGGTTAAAAATATTTACAACTCTCGGAATTATTAAACATAACTTCTGCCCCAGTTTCAATATGTGGGGAATTTTTGGATTTTTTCTTTATTGTGACTGAACCTCAGAGAGGCTGCCTACGTACCCTTTCGGGATCAAGTCGGACGTAGTTCATCCAACTTCATAAGTTAGATGGATTTCTTTTTGACTTTTTCCCGATTTCTTTGTCTTTTTCTCTTTTTCATTCATTTATTCAATTTTTTTCATTTTTCATCATTTTTTCATTTTGGCAATTTCGATTTTTCCATCATTTCATTTTTCATTTTGGCAATTTCGATCTTATTGCACTAGAGCGATTCCGAGAGAGGGATATGAAAGAATTCATTCATTACGGCTTAAAGGGGTTATCAATGGATAAAGTGTTTGGATAGAGAATAAAATGCCTTCGTCATTTCAATTCCAAAATCACAACAGAATACAAAACACATAATTGAAAAGAAATCATACATAGTATCTTTTGACTCGCATCTGAATTGATAGCAGTCTCTACGCACTTTCCTTCAACATCCGTTAAATATAATGCTCCATTGGACAACACCCGTGATACCACAAATGGTCCCTGCCAATTCGGCGCAAACTTGCCTTTTGCCTCTGGCCCAATGTGGTAAGATACGCCTTAATACCAGTTGTCCGATTTCAAACTTTCGAGGTCGTACCTTCTTATTATATGCTCTGGCCATCCTTCGCTGATACAACTGCCCATGGCAGACTGCGGCCAATCTCTTCTCATCAATCAAATTCAACTGTTCTAACCGGGCCTTTACCCATTCATCGTCATCTATCTCAGATTCGGCTATAATTCGCAATGACGGTATTTCTATTTATGCGGGTATAACAGCCTCTGTTCCATACACCAGGGTATAAGGTGTGGTTCCGATAGAAGTACGTACCGTCGTGCGGTAACCCATGAGTGCAAAGGGTAACTTTTCATGCCACTGCCTTGATCCCTCCACCATCTTTCGGAGAATCTTCTTGATGTTCTTATTTGCCGCCTCTACTGCACCATTCGCCTTTGGCCTGTAAGGTGTGGAATTGCGGTGCGTGATCTTAAACCTTTCACAAACTTCCGCCATGAGATGACTGTTTAAATTGGCTCCATTGTCCATGATAATCACCTTGGGAATTCCAAACCGGCATATGATATTCTCATGCACAAAATCCACTACCGCTTTCTTCGTCACCGCCTTGAATGTCTTAGCTTCAACCCACTTGGTGAAATAATCAATTGCAACCAGAATGAACCTGTGCCCATTAGAAGCGGCTGGATCTATTGGGCCGATGACATCCATACCCCAAGCAACAAAGGGCCAAGGTGCTGACATTGTGTGCAACTCATAAGGCGGGGAGTGGATCAGATCCCCATGTACCTGGCATTGATGGCATTTCTTTACATACCTGATACAATCACGTTCCATCGTGAGCCAATAGTACCCAGCTCTCAAAATCTTCTTTGCTAAAACATATCCGCTCATATGGGGTCCGCATACTCCGGCATGTACTTCAATCATGATTTCATTTGCTTGTTGTGCATCTACACACCGCAATAAACCCAAATCTGGTGTTCTTTTGTATACCACTCCTCCACTAAAGAAAAATCCATTGGCTAGACGCCTGATGGCTCTCTTCTGATCTCCAGTGGCTTGCTCCGGGTATTTGCCAGCTTTCAAGTATTCTCTAATATCATGATACCACGGCTCTCCATCCGACTCTTCTTCCACAGCGAAGCAATAAGCATTCTGATCTCGGACTTGGATCTGGAGTGGATCTATATATGTCTTGTCCGGATGATGCAACATAGAGGACAATGTGGCCAAAGCATCTGCAATCTCATTGTGCATTCTCGGGATATGCTTGAATTCTATAGACTGGAATCTTTGAGACAACTCGTGCAAACAATACCGATATGGTATCAATTTCAAATCTCGTGTCTCCCATTCTCCTTGAATTTGGTGTACCAAGAGATCCGAGTCACCCATGACCAAAATCTCTTGAATACCCATGTCAATCACCATCCTTAATCCCAAGATGCACGCCTCATATTCGGCCATATTGTTGGTACAGAAAAATCGAAGCTGAGCTGTAACGGGATAGTGTTGACCCGTACTTGGAATAAGTACCGCTCCGATACCAACGCCCCTGCTGTTGACGGCTCCGTCAAAGTACATTTTCCATCCTGGCCTCTCCTCTTGCTCCATCTCCTCGACAAGCATTGCCTCCTCATCCGGAAAGTATGTTTTCAATGGTTCATATTCATCATCCACCGGATTCTCGGCTAAGTGGTCCGCGATAGCTTGTGCCTTCATTGCCGTACGAGTTACATAGACAATGTCGAATTCTGTGAGCAGAATCTGCCATTTGGCCAGTCTTCCCGTAGGCATAGGCTTCTGAAATATATATTTGAGAGGATCCAACCGTGATATCAAGTACGTAGTGTATGCTGACAAATAATGCTTTAGCTTCTGAGCCACCCAAATCAATGCACAACAAGTTCTTTCCAGTTGGGTATACTTCACCTCGTAGGATGTAAACTTTTTGCTGAGGTAGTATATGGCCTGTTCTTTCAAAATTTGTACCCATTTTTCATGATATTATGCCTGTCTCATCATGTTGACCCAGTACACAACCGAAAGAGTTATCTAGCACCGTCAAATACAAAATCAGAGGACGCCCTGGTTCCGGAGGAACTAACACCGGAGGATTGGCCAAATATTCCTTGATCTTGTCAAAGGCTTCCTGACACTCGTCGGTCCATTTCACTGCCGCATCTTTCTTCAACAACTTGAAGATCGGCTCGCATGTTGATGTCAATTGAGCAATGAACCGACTAATGTAATTCAACCTTCCTAATAAGCTCATGACCTCCTTCTTGTTCTTCGGCGGAGGTAGACTTTGAATAGCCTTGATCTTTGATGGATCCAGTTCAATACCTCGCCGACTCACAATAAACCCCGGTAGTTTTCCTGAAGGTACTCCAAAAGCACACTTCGCCGGATTGAGCTTTAGATTGTACCTCCGGAGTCTTTGGAAAAACTTCCTCAAATCTCTCACATGATCAAGTTGTTTTCTGGACTTTATGATGACATCGTCCACATATACTTCAATTTCTCGATGCATCATATCATGAAACATTGTGGTCATTGCCCTCATGTAAGTTGCCCCGGCATTCTTCAATCCAAACGGCATTACTCTGTAACAATACGTTCCCCAAGGTGTAATGAAGGCAGTTTTCTCAGCATCTTCTTCGTCCATCAGGATCTGGTGATAACCTGCATAACAGTCCACAAACGAACCAATTTCATGCTTGGCGCAATTGTCGATCAATATGTGAATGTTTGGCAATGGGAAGTGATCCTTCGGACTGGCTTTGTTGAGGTCTCTATAGTCTACACACACTCTGGTTTTACCATCTTTCTTTGGGACCGGCACAACATTTGCCAACCAGGTGGGGTATTTGGTAACTCTTATGACCTTTGCCTCAAACTGCTTATTCACCTCTTCTTTTATCTTCACGCTAATGTCCGTTTTGAATTTCCTCAGTTTTTGTTTTACCGGCCGGCATTCAGAGTAGATAGGCAACTTGTGTACCACTAGATCTGTGCTAAGCCTTGGCATGTCATCATAGGACCAGGCAAAGATGTCCTTAAATTCATGTAACAACCTTATCAATTCATCCCCGAGGGGTGCCTCCAAATGCACACTAATCTTTGTTTCTCGGACATCATCTTCGCTCCCCAAATTTACAGATTCCGTATCACTCGGATTCGGTTTGGGTTTTTCCTCGTATTGTTTCATGTCCTTACTTATTTCCTCCAGGGCTTCCTCATCCTCACATTCTATTTCACTATCTTCCTCGATTTCTTGTATAGTGACGTGATTGTCAGAACTGGTTCTAGAATCCTTCGCGCATGACATGGCATTGGAATCAACACATGCAAAACTGTACAAAAAGAAAAAATAAAGAAAAATAAGGCAAAAGTGAAGAGAAAGGAAAAACTGCATTTCATTAATAAAAGAAACGAACAATGTTCGGGATACATGGTGATTTTTTCATGAGGGGAATGGGGAAACTATAAAATAACAATTTTCGGGGAAGCAATGATGAAATTTTGAGCTAACTACCAAGACTCCTTCCTGATAGGGAAAGGAGTAGCTTCCCAATTGTTCAATGTGACTTCAGGCCCCACAAATTGCACGTCCATTCTGCTCGTGCCTTCCCCTGCTTCAATCGTATTCACCTCCCAAAACATTTTTGCAAAACCAAGCATTTCCTCATCAAGTTGGGTCTCAATGCACTTTGTTGCAGAAGATGGTTGATATTTTGTACCAGGCCTGATAAAGATGTCGGATAATTTGGGTATGGGTTTGGGCAAGGTCCAGTTCTTCTTGGCTTTAGAGGCTCTTTGGATATCGGCAAAGGTGGGTTCGAACCCTAAGCCGAATGTACCTTTATTCTCCGGAAGCTGAACTGGTTGAGTGACTCCCTGCAGTGTTTTACCTAATCCCCTCCCCGGTGCAAATTCGTTTTTCAGCATTTCTCTGGCCACCATCACAGCAGTTGGTGCCATCATCGGGGTTGGTAACTTTTCTCCTTCAGCAACTTTGTTCACTACTATAGCATCCGTCACTTGGTAGACCCAAGGACCCCTATCCCCATCAGTACCATCAAAAGGTGCTACCACATTACAAGCATTTTCCTCCCCGTGTACAACAATCTCTTGATGTTCCCATTCAAACTTGACCATCTGGTGTAGAGAAGATGGTACCGCTTTGGCCGCATGAATCCAGGGTCGACCTAACAGCAAGTTATATGATACGGCAATATCGAGCACCTGGAACTCCATCGTAAAATCAACGGGACCGATGGTCACTTCCAAAATAATATCTCCCAACGTGTTCTTACCTCCGCCGTCAAACCCTCTCACATTGATACTGTTTCTCCGGATTCTATCCGGGCTAATGTTCAGCTTCCCTAAAGTTGACAGCGGACAAATATTTGCGCTCGATCCATTGTCAATCAATACCCTGGTCACGACTGACTCTTCACTCTTTACTGTAAGGTACAATGCTTTATTGTGTTCAGTTCCCTCCACCGGCAGCTCCCTATCAGAGAAGGTGATCCTATTAGACTCGAAAATTTTGCTGGTAATCTTCTCCAAGTGACACACTGAAATCTTCTCCGGAACATGAGCCTCATTTAGAATCTTCATAAGAGCCTTCAGGTGCTCTTCTGAATGTATCAACAACGATAGCAAAGAAATTTGGGCCGGGGTCTTTCTTAACTGCTCAACCACTGAGTACTCTTGTGATTAAGAAATTCTTCTGCTTCCTCCTCCGACACTGGCTTCTTCAATTGACTTTCTCTTACCGTCTTCATCTTTCTCAGTTCCTCTGGAGCAAAACACCTTCCGGATCGGGTGAGTCCATGCGTTTCGTTAATTTCACCAGAAATCTCTTTTCCCTTGTAAACTACTGCTACCTTGTTATAGTTCCAAGGCACAGTCTTTGTATTCACCACTGGCATTTGCACTACTGGTTTTATGATTACTTGCTCTGCACTTGCTCCTTTCACAGTCACGATCGTCTTTGCACCTGGAACTACCACCTTTAAACTTCCCACCACTACTGGCTTTGGTTTCTCAACAATTGCTTCCTTTTTCACAATTTCCTTCTCTAACTTGTCACTCGACTTTATCATCATGACGGCCTGAGATGGTTTTTGATTGCCATCACCCTGCACCAGTTCTATCATATTCGTTTCGTGGTGATTCGACAATGGATTCTGGGTAATGTTTGGGGCCTCGGGAGCCTGCACTTCAATTCTCCTCTCATCGATAAGATCTTGAATGGCATTCTTTAATTGCCAACACTTCTCAGTATCGTGGCCTAATGTCCCTGAACAATATTCACATCTGACAGAAGAATCAAGATTTTTCGGGGGTGGGTTTGGATTTTTTGGTGCGATTGGTCTCAACATCCCCAATTCTTTCAACCTGTGGAAAAGACTGGTATATGACTCTCCGAGAGGAGTGAATGTCTTTTTTGCTTTGTTTCTCCAATCAGCGTCCGGCCTGGGTCTATTCTGGTTTCGGTAAGGTTTAGGGGTTGGGTATGTGTTTTGGGTGTGGTACACATTGTGTGGAGCTTGAGCTCTCCACACGTGGGGTGGTGGTGGTGGGTAAGCTTGGGCTTGAGGGTGATGGTAATGTGGTACAGTTGGTGGGTATGGTGGTGGTGGTGGGTTATATGGGCTTGGTGCGTTGTAGGGATTTGGCGGGTAAGATGGTGGTGGTGGATTATATGGAGTTGACGGGCTTGGTGGGTGTTGGCGGTAGGGTCTGGGTGGGTTATAGTGTGGGTTGCGACTCCATGACCTGCTTTCAATGGTTGCTACTTCTTCTTTCTTCTTCTTTCCCATCACTCCTCCGTTTCCACTCTGTATAGCTTGATTGGTGGCTTTGATAGCCGAAAAACTCATAATTTTGTTTGTCTTCAAACCCTCTTCTACAAAACTTCCCATTTTCACAACTTCGTTGAAACTCTTTCCAATTGCTGACACTAGATGGCCGTAGTATGTTGGATCCAAAGCTTGCAGAAAACAATCCACCATCTCTCCTTCTTTCATTGGTGGATCCACTCTAGCGGCCCGTTCCCTCCATCTAAAACCGTATTCTCTAAAGCTCTCTCCTGGCTTTTTCTCCAGCTTGGTAAGGGATAACCTGTCGGGTATGATCTCCAAATTGTACTGAAAGTGACTAGCGAAAGCTTGCGCTAAGTCATCCCAAACGAACTATCTTGTATGGTCCTGTCGGGTATACCATTCCAGAGCTGATCCACTCAAACTTTGGCTGAAGTACGCCATCAACAATTCATCTCTTCCTCCCGCGCCTCTCATCTTGCTACGGTATCCTCTTAGATGAGCTACCGGATCCCCGTGTCCGTTGTACATGTCGAACTTTGGCAACTTAAATCCCGCAGGAAGCTGCACCTCAGGGAACAAACACAGGTCTTTGTAGGCTACACTTACTTGCCCCCCCAGTCCTTGCATATTGCGGAAAGCATTCTCAAGACTTTTTACTTTCCGAGCCATCTCTTCCTGCCCGGCACTTGCTTCCATCATCGGAGCGTGAGACTCGTGTTGTCTGAAAGTAGGCTCCGGAGGGTAGTAGTGAGGATCCTGGATATGGAATATCGGTTCGCTAGAAGATTTGTGGATAACAGCGGGCGGAGGTGCCACATATACAGGAGCGACTTGTGGTATAGGAGGTGGTGCTTGCTTGGTTGGAGGTGGTGGCATTTGGGAGGTGGAAGCATAGTAGTGAGGGTAGTCGGGGTAGGTGGAGGACGAGTTCATTGTCGGTGGCTCGGGGTTAGGATTGGCTGGAGGGACATATGCAGGGTTAGCGGGGTAGGCTGGTAATGGTTGACCTCTTGACCAAGCCTGGTACATTTCAGCCATCTGCTGTCTTAACTTGTACATTTCTTCTTTCATCCCTGCCACATCCACGATCTCTTCTTCGTGAGCAGGGTCTACAATGGTTGCCTCGATCTCCTGGGACACAGCCTTTGTCATCTTTTTGGACCTGGTGTTGTATGGGTGGGTAGCCAGTATGCCAGTTGCCTAAAATATCTGGACTCACAAACATCAACACTCGTTAGTTGTTAGCGCATAAATAAGATGCAACGACTTTAAAAGCAAATACATTTCCTCGAATCGTTATGCATCATCCCGGCCGCTGCTCATCTTTTCTTTTTCCGCTCTTTCTTTCTTTTTTTTTCTTTTCTTTTCTCTTTTGCTTTTTCTTTTTCTTGCTTTTTCTCTCTTTTTCTTTTCTTTTTCTTGCTTTTCCTTTCTCTCTTTTTTTTCTCTCTTTTTTTTTTTCTTGTCGTTTTCATAATTACGTTCCTATTTATTTGCCTAGCGGATACAAAGAAATGACATAAAGTAAAAGAATTGGTAACAACACTTTGTTTTCTCATTGATAATTCAAAACCTTGATTACAAAGTGATGTTTAAGAAAATAAAAGACGATGCATGACCTAAGAGTACATTAATGCACCTAGTGCCCGCGAGGCATCGTTCGGCCTTGCCGCGGGCCTATATGCTAAACCCCTTTGAAGCCTATCCAGATCGGCCATGACTTGTTGTACAAAAAACTTCACTGCAGATACAAAAGTCCTCCGAGACATATCTTCACAAAGTTGAGTCTTCCGGGTGATGTATTGGGCGATGCGAACAATCTTTTCTCTGATGACCCCTTTTTCTTGCAACAGCCGGCTTATTTGTTGAGTACGAGCATCCAAGGTGTGTTGGTTGTCCTTTTGCACTTGTTGCAGCTTCAATTCTAATCTAGCCATAGTCGTGTAGCAGTGCTCTCTTTCTTCTTCAAGATCTTTGATAATCTTGTTACTTTTGACTGTGGCCGAGATCATTTTCTTTCTAAGCTGAGCTATTTCAACATCATGCTTACCTTGTAGCTGCCGGACCAACTTGGCTCTTTCCTCGGCGTCTTTGTCCATTTGCTTCCGAGCCTTGGCTAACTCTTTTTCAGCTACGTCCAAATCGAAGCCATAGTCGTTTACTTTCCGCCGGAGAATCTCAATTAACTTTTCATCGCGGGCTGAACGAGCTGGGGTCTCGGATGCAATTTTCATTTGATCCATTTGAGCCTTCAACACATCATTTTCTTTCTTCAGCTGTTTCTTTTCTACTTCATCGGATGCTGCTTGCAAGCCGCTTTCGAAATGAAGATTTCTCAGTTTATCTTCCAACAGACTGATTTTGGCCTTATATTCTTTCTCCTTGGCCGCCCATTTCAGATTTTCCTCGGATTGCTCTATCAGGTCTTGTAAGTGAGGTCTCTTTGAAAGACGTTCGTGTTCAACCCCTCGACGGTACCATGTGGAGTACCCAGGTGATATCTCCCCTTTTGCTCTATGCGGCACACAAGTATCAATCTTCAAATTTTGGCACTCGTTCCAGATTTGCCGGATTTTTGCTTCCGGGAATTGCCCGTCCGGACCAATCTCCACAGCTTGCACACTGAGATCCCCATCTCTTGGAATAATCTGACACCGACCCAACTGTCGCAGGGCTCTGTATGGTGCATAAGGTTGTATACTCTTCAAACCCATGATCAAAAACGGCGATCCCTCCGTTGGCATGTATATCACCTCGTCGAGAGGTAACCAGTCATACGTCCAATCGATTTGACCGTCAGTTAGTGATCGAAGATACACAATCCAACCTTGGACTCCTTCAGGCAATTTTACTTCTTTCGTCCTCGCATTGAACTCTTCCAAACATGTCCGATCGGCCTAACCATAGCTCGAGTACGAAGGATGGTGGCATAGATGCTCAATTAGCCAGATTTGCAAGATCAAGTTACACCCTTCGAAGAAGCTAGCCCCCGCTTTGCACGCAGTCAGAGCACGATAGATATCCGCAACAATCATCGGGGCCAGAGTACAGTTTTCTTGTACTATCAGTGTAGTAGCTACTCCGGCAACTTTTATGTTGATATGTCCATCTTTCCTCGGGAATACAACAACTCCAAGAAATGCCACCAAGAATGCGAACCTCCGGTGTTCTTCCCATTTCACTCGGTTGGACTTGCAACATAGCTTGTTGGTAAGATCATTGAAACCCCCAACATGTCCAAACCTATTGTAGATGAAGCTTAAAGAACAAAACCCGTTGGCCAGATCTTCATTATGAACGTTCCGGGCAATTTTCAAAGAGTCGAGGAAGCGATGTACTGTCATCGTCCTCGGAGATACCGGGTATTTTCCTTTCAGCGGAACCTCGGTCTTCCCAATGTAAAAGGCAATCTCCTCCAAAGTTGGGGTAAGTTCAAAATCCGGGAAATGAAATACGTTGTGTGCCGAATCCCAAAACGTGACCAACGCTCTAACCACATCACCTCGAGGAACTATTTCGAGTAACCCCGTAAGGCCTTTTAAGTACCTTTTGACCCAGTCTTGACCATCGGATCCCATGTCCTGCCACCATAATCTCAGCTCCAAAGGGATTTTATTTAGTGAAAATTGTTCATTCATCATCGTGCTCGTCCTGCACATTTATTAAGGTGATTTTATTTAGAAAAGGAAAAATCTTTTTCAATGCAAGTTTTCAATTTTTGAATGAAAGAAAAGAAAAATGATTTTCGAAGTGGCCATTTTTGCAAAAACAGCCTTCCGTCGTCCTTTCGGAACATTCGGCAATTTCCAAAAATAGCAACCACCTCGAATATTTGAAAAGAAAATCTTTTTTGGTCTTTTTCTAAAAGTGTGGTTGGACCCGTTTAAGGGTTGCCTACGTATCTCACCTAATGGCGAGAATCAAACCTGCGTAGTTCGGTCAGATTATTTGACCAATTAAAAAAAAATGTTCTACCTATTTTTTTCAAATTTTCAAATTTTCCATGTACCTATCATTATTTTCCTCTCTCTCTTTTTCCTTTTTCAACAATTTTTCTAACTTCGAAATTTCCGCCGGTCCGCATAACGATCAAGGACAATAAAATGCAACACATAGCATGCTCGGTCTTTTCAATACCGGGTCACCTGTCTTAGACGGACCCAACCCCTGTGTTGAGTCCCCTAAGTCAAATATGATGCAAATAATCGTCCTAGACCTATGTTCAAAATCTTATGGTTTCATGGATTGCTAGACCGTGTACCCGAGCGGACAACTCGAATCGAGGAGGGGCTACGTACCGGTGACCCGCGGAGTCAATCGGCTTTGTAACTTATCCGGCCTCTGTTTTCTTAATTTAAGGTGACTTTAACAGAAAGGGGAGTCTCAACCAGTAAGCACATCCCCGGGGGAGAAGAGAGAAGGATTTTCGGCACAATTTTATATACAGTCCACATAATATCAAAGCGATAAAGCACATAGCATGTTATTCAAATCATATAATGAAGTCAAACAAAAACATGAACGGCAGTTCTAAGGAGCTCGAGTTCTTAAACCTTGAAACCGAAATTCAGGGTTGGTTCCCCAGCAGAGTCGCCAGAGCTGTCACACCTCCCTTTTTACTACCCCACATACTTAAAGCGTATAAATACACTTGTAGGGTATACCCCGACGCTCAATTACCCAAGACGGATAAAATAACGTAAGGGAAGGAGTTTTTCCAATTTAAGGACAATCGGTTCGGGATTTTATTAGAGATTAATCGAGTCGCCACTTGGGAATGACAATGGTGTCCCAAGTCACCGGTTAATCCCGAATCCGAGGAATTTTGACTCTTAAAATGTCCGCGAAGCAGAGGTCCGGATAAGGAACTCTGTTAACCCGGGAGAAGGTGTTAGGCACTCCCGGATTCCGTGGTTTTAGCACGGTCGCTCCACCGTCGTTCTTGACTTTTGTTTGACTCAATTATAAATTTTAACAACATAATGTGCTTTTACGTTAAATATCATTTTTAGGAATTTGCGGTATCGCGAAAACACGCCTCGAGTCATACCGCAATCACCAGTACGCCTATGACTTTTGGTGTATTTCAGCTTTACCGAGATTTGGATTTGAGTCGCACCAAGTGCACACTCGTTCATAGGAAGGTATATTAAAATCGTGCCCTAAAGTAACGTCTATCGGCTTTTAAATCTTTTGGGAGAAGCTATGGAGTTGGCTATTAGCTTTCCCGGGTCTATTTGTGTTATATCATTACTAAATGGGGGCCCCGGCGTTATTCGGGTGAGGCTCGTCCCAATTTTCATTAAAGGATTCAATACTTGTATTTAACTACGTGTTCTACACTTGTTCTTTCCTTAATCGTATTACTAACACTATAATAATCCAGGCCCGTTGAGTTCTTACTATTTATTGGGCCTGGTCTCTTCATCTCGCTTAGTCATGGATCAGCATCAGCCCAGGCTTTAAAGCCCAGGCAGTCTTCAAGTTATCGATCATTGACCCAAACAATTTCGTAGGATAGTTCAGGCCCACGCTATACATTGGGCCCAAACCAGATTGTAATAACAGAAGATATGATACAGATTTCATAAAGGAATAAATACTCAGAATTGGAAACCACATCATTTTTATTCATTCAGTACAGGGAAGCCAATACATAAATTTATCAGACTACAAACTAGAACTAACAGATTGCTTCTTCTTTTTACAGTTTATTTAAGGTCAGTCCTAAATCTGAGAAAGACGGTTCGGATGATAAAAGAGGCTTGAAGAACAATTATACTAATTACCTATTGATTATTAAAGCAAGATTGTAAACTGAGTTAAGATTATATACAAGTTTTATGGTGAACTAGACCTATCAATATCACATATCCGACTCTAATCAAGCTATTCTACTACCCAGTTATTGATTTCCAAACAAGCTAATTATATGACCATAGTTTAAACAATCCCAAACATTCATGGTTATCAATTGAATACTTTTATCTAAATGGCTCAAAGACTTTATTATAATTAAACCACTGATTTTAATACGGCTTACCTCACTTATTAGATTATCAATTCAATTATGCATGAATCACTATCTAATGTTTGCTACTCCATGTTCAAGCGTAGATCTATTACATTAGCTAAGTTATATTGATTTACGAATCTACTGTTGGTGAGTGATTACCAGTTCTGAAACCATTATTAGTTAACTTATGTTTTAATGTTTTACCTAATTAATACTAAGTGATGTACTATTACTATTACTATACTACTATTATACTACTTATTCTAACTATTACATCATTTTGTTTGGTTTTCTGTTTTCCAGCTATAACATACTACTTACAAAGAATAACTACAAACTTAAACTAGCAAACTAAAATACGATCTTCACAGCAACATATTCAAATCTGGAGCTTCATTTCTAATTCAGTAACTCAGCATTTACAGCTTCAAATGAAAGGATAATGTACCTGAATCAAGAAGAAAATCCGATGAGTCTAGGGGATTCAGGCAGATAAGTATAGCAAGGATTGAAACAGCAATGAATGCAACAGTGAGGAGAAAGAAGCACAGCAACACAGCAACAACGAAGTCCACAGCAAACAGAGAAGACCCAAGTAGATAACCCAGAAAATCCTACTGGTGTATTGCTAATTCTATCTCTCAAGCTTTTGTATTCAATGAATTTCAGCTTAAATGTATTTTCAGATTACTCAATGTTGGAACCCAGATGTATTTCTTAGATTACTCTCAGAATTGGAACCCAGATGTATTTCTTAGATTACTCTCCTATTTAAACTATTTTGCTAATTTTCCAATTAACTAAACTAACAAATTAATTATTACTATTTTTTTTGATTTTTCCAATTTTACTTATTCAAACACACAAAATATAACTAATTTCAAACAAAGCAAGTAATTGCACTCAAAAAATATATTTATTTTAATATTGGAATTGTTTACTCGGTGCAAAAATCATGTGCTCACAGGCACTGCATTGCATTTATGCATTTGTTCATTATTTGTTGGTTGTGATATTTCTTGAGATATCTATCTGTTGTTATGGTATTATCTAATCACTCCGAAAGAGGATGACTTTCAGACAGTGGTAACAATGATACTGAATTAGACGTTTGGTCATGTAACAACGACTGACCAGGAATGACACCGTATGGTCAGGTAACAATGGTTGAACACGGATGAGAATAAGGCCCGGGGGCGAGGTTCTGTGTATCGCGACACTAATTCATTGAGGTTATTTTTGTAACTGTTGAAAAGATTATTTTCAAAAGAGGTTTGAACCAAGATATATTTCAAAGATTTCACATGTTTCACTGATTTCTAAAGGGGTTTTACACCGATTCTATACAGCATGATGATCTGCTATACGTGTTTTCTTGCTACTCAGTTATTATTTACTCTTATTACTCCCTGAGTTGGAATACTCACTTTACTCCCTGCACCTCGCGTGCAGTTGCAGGTGTTGTTCACATGGTAGCGAGTTTTTAGCTAATTGGAGGTACTACTCTTGTGGCTGAGCTAGGTGACCGCCAGCGTTCACGGCACCAGTCTACACCTTTTGATTCCAGATTTTTATTTTTGTATATTGTTGGTCCTGTAGTTGAGTTCGGACTTTCTTAGATGCTCGTGACTTGTGGCACCCCGATCGGGTGGTGTTGGGCTATTAGTACTTATTATTGTTGACGTTAAGTTGTATTAATCTATTCATTTATGTTTAATAATTGTTAAAGCGGTTTGAGTTAGTTAGCTGGCCTTGTCTTCACAAGAGGCGCCATCACGATCGGGTTTAGAAATTGGGTCGTGACATATTTCCTTCATTATAATTTACCATAATTCAATTTAGTATAGTTTCATTAAGTGAGTGTAAAAAAAATTACAACTTATAGTAAAGGAAGTAAATATTTGGTAACTTAAAAGAGAGGGTAAACCGGTAAACGACTAGATAGAGTGTTGGCCCAAATTTGTCAAATAATAGTGCTTTGGGCAAGTTACACTTTTGGCCGGTCGGTCAACAATAATTATATTCGCTAGTCAATATACACTGATTATATATATATATATATATATATATATATATATATATATATATATATATATATATATATATATATATATATATATATATATATATATATATTACTGTCTGTTTTTTCTTGATATTTAATGTTTTTGGGCTACGTGCTTGAGCAGTCCAATTTAAGAATGTAGAAATGTACAAAAAAATCCAATTACAAATACATTATTTTAGTAGTAATTAGCCATCTATAGATACCATTTATTATATTATGGGTTATAAATACCTTTTCACTGGTTTTATGATGTATTTAAGCTATTGTATTCATGAATACAGTAGCGAAAATAGGTGTGAATCATGGAAGTCCAGCTAATCAGCTGTTGTATTCGAGTGCATTCAACTGTATTTATGGTGTGAAACATGGATTACTGCTGGACATATTATTGTATTCACGGCGAGAAACAGGGGATTACACTGTTCTAAAATACAAAGTGTATCGATTAACATAATAGACTACTAATATAACTCAACAAACTCAACTATAACATACAAAATTTGTGTTTTCGGTTATAAAAAATTTTCTCAACTGGAAAAACTCCCATAAACATAGCAATCTTCAGAGAAATTATATAATACATCTGCATACACAAATTATATTAATTAAAAAATATATGAATACATAAAATACAATGTGATACATTGAATATAATTAAAAAAAACAATAAATATAATGAAATATACGAAATATGGTGAGATACATTGAATTACAAATGAAAAAAAAAAGATAATGAATACAATGAAATACATGAAGCCACTGCGGCAAATCTGTGGCGACCTAAGAGGAGAATTGGTTCGAAAGCTTTGTAATAGAGGATTTCAGGCTGAACTACTCGATCGGAACGCAATCGATTTTGATGAGGCCTTTCCACTCCGATGGATTGATTTCTATGGCCTTTGCTTTGATTTCGAACCTCAATATGAAAGAATGAGAGATCCAAAAAATACACTCCATATGGATAAAGAACCCATGATTATATAATAGTCCTCGACCATGGATTTGGCACTAACCAATCTGTCTGGAAACACCTTGTACCTTACCTCGTCGGTGAATATCGAGTTGTACTTTACGACAACATGGGTTCTGGACCAACTAATCATGATTACTTCGATTTTGATCAATACTCTTTCCTTGAAGGTTTTTACTTGACATTTTGGAGGAGCTTCAAATCAGTTGTTATATGTATTTAGGACATTCCATATCTGGCATGACCGGTGTTGTTGCTTCCATATTTCGTCCTCACCTCTTCTCCAAACTCATCCTTGTTTCAATGGGGTTTGAATGGGAACTGATTCGCAGAAATAATGGAGTGTATTAAGCTAAAGAATTATGGATGTATCAAAGTAGAGAAAGAAAGAAAATACTGTTACTAATTAGCTTATTTAGTGGCTTAGGACTAGAATGTAACTAAAATTGAATGCTTTACTATAAATCTTAAAAGGTATCTATAGAATATAATTTTTTAAATGATATTTATTTAATATAAATAAGGTGTTAACCTTTACTATAGGAGGTAAAAATTTCTAAAATATACTGGCCATGGCCAAGTCCAAGTCATCCTTTTTAAACAAGGAATTGCAAAAATATGACTTTTCTTGGGGGTTCTTTAATTGTTAACCTCGCTTGCCTCCTCAATAGAAGTCTAGAAGTGTTCATTAAAACCCGAAAAATTGAACCAAACCGAAAACCAAACCAAACCGACCAAAAAAATCGATACGTTTTGGTTTGGTTTGGTTTTGGTTTTGAATTTTAAAAACCGACCAAATTTGGTTTGGTTTTGGTTTTAATAGAAAAAATCGAACCAAGCCGACTATAAGAGTAACTATTTCAAATTTATTATTACACCTATATATATGCATATTTTTATACAAAGTTTAAAAATATTTATGGTAAATGTTAATAGTTTGCACTTTTAATATAGTTTTTACCGTTACATTCTAATTTGATTTGTAGTTTTCTTTTGTTTAGTGTAAGAATCTACTTTTTGTTAAAAATAATACATTTTTAATCGAGTCCTTAAATTATCTATCACTATTTGATTCAATTATCATCAATATATCTTGGTAAATAATAGATTTCTCAAAGGGCAATTGATTTGATAGTGTTACATTGAAAACGTGATCGCCAAAATATGTGGTTGGTAGTGTATGTCGTATAAATTTAAGAAAAAAGCGATGAATAACCGAAAAAATCGAATCGAAAAAACCGACTTAATTAGTTTGGTTTGGTTCTAATATTTGAAAAACCGACTTACTTGAATTTGATTTCTTTTTCGGAAAAAACTGATTCAAACCGAACCATGAACACCCCTAAATAGAACTTCAAGGTCAAAGTTAACAGTTTTGTCCATGGGACAAACAAGTAGTGTTGTGGTTTCGAGTCACTAAAGAAGCAATAGCCTCAATAATGGGGTTCAAAGGGGAATCAAAAGGGGGAGGGCAAGGACGTTTCTCAATCTTAGGAAAAGGATTAGGAATTTAGGATATGGTTTATGTGAATCCATACTCCTCTCTATAATCCATATATAATAAGGTTATATTTCTTTAAATTTACTTAAATATATGTACGTATATCTATGGTGCAATAATTATTGGGCGCACCTTTACGAGTAAAGTTGACGGTTAAAATCTCACTTCAGACAGTCTTGTTTTCAGCAAGGAGCATAAATATATAGGTAAAAATCACTAAAATTTTAAAAAGAATACAAGTTTAAACATGTAATTTAAAAAAATTAAGTTCCTAGTAGGAGAGTAAAGTTAAATACGCCAAATATAAATTCTAGGTTCACCTCTTTACACTAGTGTACATATCTTTTTGAAATCTTGTATCCGCCAACAAGGATCTAGGGAGGGGGAGTGCATTCGACCGATCCAACTAACCCATATATATATATATATATATATATATATATATATATATATATATATATATATATATATATATATATATCTTTTTTTGGATTCCTATACTGTTATCTGGTATTTGGTTTGGATTCTGACTAATCTTTATTCATGGTGTAAGGTTTATTATAATAAAATATTTTCTATTAGAATTTTCTAGATAGCTTTGAATAAGGAGGAACCATCCTACTTATCCAACCATGACCCTTAATGGTCTATTTTCTGTTTTAGCCTTGGGTAAAGTTATAATCTTTTTCGATATGGTAGGCTGAGGACTTGGTCAATTTTGACTAAACCAAAAATGAGCTGTTTCCATTAATTCTACTTTGGTCCTAAATCTTTTGTTAATATTATATTTCTTACTCCAATTGACAAGAAAAAGGCAGAAGAAAGAACAACAATCGTCTTTCTCTTTCCCCACTCATCCAGAAGGAAAAGATCAAGTCCTCTCATTATTACTTAATTATCTGGTTTCTTTTATTATAAGTAAGATTTAAAAAATGGAATTAAACCACTAGACATGCAACTTGAAAAACTAAATGGATTCTTGAGAAAATAAGCCAATTCCCTTTGCTTAAAGGGATTAGAATATGGTTATGCGGTTATGGTCTATAATAACTTCAAATACTAACTTGAAAAATGAGTCAATCCTGCTACAAGATGTTAAAATACACTATATATATATATATATATATATATAGTTATTATGGACTATTACTTGTATCGTATCTTTTACATGATCAAATTATGTACAAATTTATTTATACTATTAACCTATAGAAATTAAACTCATACATATTTATAGACAAGGTTCTATTTTTAAGTAATGTCTTGTTATAAATTTTCTCCATAAAGTTATACCTTGTCTTGAAAGAAACATAAATTTCCATAGGATGATGAATCAATTAATAAGAGCCAAAATATAACAAAAAGGTGATATAAATCAGTTGAGCAACTACAGCTGTTGATGAGCCGGATCCAAAGTTTCTGACCTAATTTCTTACAATTGTTTGCACAAGAAAACAAGAAATAAATAGTAAAAGTTTAAACCATTTGATAATGCCACTCTTTTACCACTTGCTGTGCGATGTATATGATCCCTCCATTGGTACAACTTGTTTAGATTATTGTTATGTGTCGTTTATTAATATGTATGTTGTTTAATAATATATGTTGTATTGTATTGCATTATATTATATTATTTGATAAATATAATGTTTGAATATATTATATTGGCTGTCGTCGTTTAATGATATCATGCACTAACAATATGAAAAATAAAATTGCAAGATGAAAGAAAAAAGCAAGGAAATGACGCTAACACATCATTGTTTCATAAAATGAAACTTTTCATCATTACGTAACAATATATTTAATGATACGATAAAATAAATTGATTAAGTAACAATCAAAACAAATATTACATTTAAACTAACAATACGATACAATACAAATGTGTACAATCATTCAAACAACTTATTAATAAGAAGTTTTGATTTAAGTATAGAGAATGGAAAGAATTCGGGTAAGGAATACTTCCCTTTTAATGAACTTTATGCGGCGCGAATCAAAATTAGTCGAACACTAATACAATACGAGACAGCAGGTAGGAAACGAAAAGAAAAGGACAGTCTTTTTACTTTTTCTTACCGACTCTGTATCTACATCAAGAAATTTTTTAGGATAGCAAAGTATATTACTGGTTGAGATATATTCAGTAAAAAGTGTGATTTTAATATTACACACTTTTAACAATTATCTACAATGTAAAAGGAGAGAATTTGCCAAATTCAAAGCTTTCATGAACGGACAAAGCTGGTCAATTATAATTAAGTGGTTGACAATTTTCACACGATTGCATAATTAACTAATGGCATAATGTGATGACCCAAAAATGTTATCTTTAATCTAAACATTCATTTCTGTGATCTATGAAGTTATTGAGAGCTTGCTTGCTATAAGTTAAGTATCACCTAAATAGTTGACATGAATGGCGTTTCTTTTCTATCAACATATTGCTTATGAGGTCACTTAGAGAATTATTTTCGTGTGGTGTTACGTTGATTGGATTGTGTATGTGTTCTTAGGATTGGTTTTTAGGATTCTCTGACAGGTGAATAGATCTATTTACAAAGGAAATTCTGGTAAATTATTTAAAAAATTTGGGAGTTAGTCAAAATTTGAGAGTCAGAAATATGTAAGAAAGGAGATAAGTTATACTAAGTGTTTGGGGGTGACTCTACTTCTCATTCGAGGACTATTAATATGATAGATACCAATTAGATATGATAATAGGTGAACAAGGCATATTAGAACTTAGAAGAGATATATGGGTTCTAAGGAAAGTTCTAAGTCTAAGCCAAGTTGGAAAATTTCATAAAATACTAAAGTTGCAAATGAATATGCACAAGACCTCACTTTGGACGAATATATTTATATTTATTTAAGGATTTGTGTGATGCGCAACCTATCAAATTGAAGCTCTTTGGGTCTAGTTTCTAACGCATTAAATCGATCGTCATTTGGAGGTGTTTATAAAAAGTTATGACCATTTTACCGGACATGTGTCATAAGCGCGCCTAGGTGCGCGGTGACAAACCGCGCCGAATTAGAAGTTTTCTGCCTGTGCGCGCGATGGGAGCGCGGAAAAACACATGAAATCCCCAAAATACCCCTGGGCAGTGTAAAAACCCAAGGGGTTAGAATATTCTTCCATTTTTGGTCATTCAAGCTTGGATTTGGGCGATTTTAAAGGGGTTTTTGATGATTTCGACTTGGGTAAGTATTCCATATCCGAAAGTGATTACATTTCATAAATCAATATCAATATTCATCATTTATTTCAGATTTGGATGAAAGAAATTATAGTTTTTGTAAACCTTTCCAAAAATAAAAAATTAGGATTTGAAGGTCCATTTCACTTCGAAAATGCAATAATTTTTGTATGGTTGAACTCGTATCGGAATGGGTTATCGTATTTTATGAGTTTCGTCGGATTCCGAGATGTTGGCCCCACGTGAAATTTTGATCTAAATTTCGGATTTTAATTCGAAAAAGGTGTAAATTCATATGGAATTAGTCCCTACGATTCGTATTAAGTATTTTGAAACTATGACTAGATTTAAAGCTTCAGAAGAATTCGCAAGGCAAAGGCTTGTTGGAATTTAAAATTTGGTCGCAAAGCGAGGTAAGTGTTGTGACAACCCAAAGGGCCATCACCTGTTTTTTCTTTCATTCCGTGCTTCCAAGGCCTTAAAAATCTTATTTTTATTTGCCTCGATTTGCATGCACAGTTCATCACGTAGCCGGAAAGCTTATATTTTAAATTCTATAAAAATTTTAAAATGTGTCTTTAAAATGATTAAATTTGATTTGGGTCAACATTTTGAGTAAACGGGCCCGGACCCGTGATTGAACGGTCCCGGAGGGTCCTTAGTAAAATATGGGACTCGGGCGTATGCCCGGAATTGAAATTCGAGGTCCCGAGCCCAAGAAATAATTTTTTTTGTGAAATTGTTTTTCTAAAATTATTAAGGAAATTGAAAATGAAAATTTCTTAAAAGACTATGGTATCAGGCTCGTATTTTGATTCAAATGCCGGGTACATGTTTTATATGTGGTTTAAGCGCTTTCTGTGAAATTTGGTTGAAGTCGGGCATCGTTTGACGTGTTTCGGACCTAAATATCTAAATTTGAAGTTTACGAATTTAGAATGAAAAATGACAATTTTGAGGTTTGATTCATTGATTTTGATTTTTTTTGGCGATTTGATCGCTCGGTAAGTTCGTAGGAGGTTGTTTAGTTAGTGTGTATGTTTGGTTAGGAGCTTTGAGGGCTCGAGAGTGATTCAGAGGTGGTTCGGGTTGTTTTGAACTTAGGAAAAAGGATCAGATTTTCTACAATTTGCATACACCATTTTTGTTCTTCGCGAACGCGGCCTCAGGCTCGCGTTCGCAATGCTTGGATATTCCCCTCTTTCAAGGTAGCCTAGCTGACATTCGTAGACCGGAGTCCCTTCTATGTTATTCGTTTGTTTTTCCTTGTACCGAGACAAACATTGATGTACTTTTATTCATACTTGTTTTTAGCACTCTTTAGTAGTTCGTGAGTTAGTGACACCGGGTCTGTGTAGATTTGTATTTAAACTTCCGCATTTGATTTTATTTATTTATGTTTTTTAGATTTTTGCTTTTATTTGAATGACTCATTTTTTTATATTATTGAGATGTTATCAGAAATTTTTTAATATTTGGCTTGCCTAGCTCCGATAGTAGGCGCCATCATGACTCTCGATGGTGGGAAATTCGGGTCGTGACAAGTTAGTATCAGAGCACTAGGTTACCTAGGTATCGCTATTCACGGACAAACTCGATAGTGTCTGAGGGATCGGTACAGAGACATTTGTATTTATCCCCCAGAGGTTATGGAGTTAGAAAATGTTTACTTTTGTTCTTTCTTGTCGTGCGATTCTGTTTCTCAAATACTGATTGTCTTTCTACTCAGTTCTTTAACAGATGGTGAGAACATGTGCTTCATCTTCTAGCGTGCAGCAGCCCGAGCCCCCAGAACAAGTTCCTACGAGAGGTATAGGCAGAGGCCATGCCAGAGGCCATGGCAGGGGCAGAGCTCAGCCCCAGGCAACAGTCCCAGAGGTGGAGCCTCAGATTGATTATGACGAGGAGATTCCAGCCCCAACAGCTCCGGTGGGCCCAGCTTAGGTCCCAGGAGGGTTCATGGTCACCCCAGATCTTTAGGACGCTTTGGTCAGACTGGCAAGCTTTGTGGATAGCGTCACTAGAGCGGGTTTGCTTCCAGTAGTACCAACCACTTCTTAGGCTGGAGGAGGAGTTCAGACTCCAGCTACACGTACTCCGGAGCAGGTAGCTCCTAGGCTCATATTCCAGTGGTCCAACCAACTGTGGCAGTTTAGCCAGGTATTGTGACCCAGGCCGGTGATGGAGCACCTATGTCTTCAGATGCTTTATGGAGGCTTGATAGGTTGTCCAAGCTCTTCACCACCACATTCAACGGTACTTCTTCAGAGGATCCATATAATTTCTTATTAAGCTGCCATGAGATCCTTCGGACTATGGGTATTGTGGAGACCAATGGGGTCGACTTCGCCACCTTTCGACTAGCAGGATCTGCCAAGACTTGGTGGAGGGACTATTGTTTATCCATATAAGAAGGGTCGCCATCATTGACTTGGGACCAGTTTGCAGAGTTGTTTTTGGAGAAGTTTCTTCTAGTTACTCAGCGAGAGGCACTTCACAGTAAGTTCGAGTGCCTCTAGCAGGGCTCTATGACCGTCATGCAGTATGAGACTCGGTTCATTGATCTGGCACGCCATGCTTTTCTCATACTCCCCACCGAGAGAGAGAGAGAGAGAGGATGCTGAGGTTTATTGATGGGTTAATTCAGCCGATCTGTCTCCAGATGGTTGTAGGAGTTGTTAGTGAGATTCTTTTTAGGAGGCGGCCAATGCGGCCGTAGAGTTGAGATGGCTCTTGCACGGGGAGGTGGTCATAGGTCAGATAAGCCCCGTCATGCAGGTAGATTTAGTGGTACCTCGTCTAGAGGTGGGGATTCTTATGGTAGAGGCCATCCTCCGAGGCCCTTTCAGTCAGCCCTACAGGTCTCTCATGGTACTTCAGGTGGTCGTGGCTCTCAGCCGCAGTCTTCTGACCCGTAGCTTTTTAGTTCACCATCAGCACCTATCAGTGTGCCACCACTCCGTTATTATCAGCATACGAGGTCTTGTTACACTTGTGGCGACAAGAGATATATTGCTAGGTATTGCCCTCGAGCTTATGACAACTCTCAGCAGCATGGTCCCCGTCCTATGATTCATGCATTAGGTGATCCTCAGGCCGCCGAGCCAGCTAGAGGCGGGGGTAGAGGCTATAGAGTTGGAGGTAGAGATCAGAGAGGTGGAGCTCGGACCGCCAGAGGTAGGGGTCAGCTAGTAGCCGATTGTCCTAGAGATATGATTCAGGAAGGTAGGGCCCAGCCCCGGTGTCATGCCTTGCCAACTAGGCCAGAGGCTGAGTCTTTGGATGCAGTTATTACAAGTACTATTCTGGTCTGTGATAGGGACTCTTCAGTGCTATTTGACCCTGGGTCTAGTATTCACATGTGTCGTCCTATTTGCACCCTACCTAGCTGTTCCTAGTAATGCTTTGGGTATTCCTATTTATATATCTACACCGGTGGGTAGTTTTATAGTGGTTGCCCGAGTTCATCATTCCTGTGTTGTAGTGTTTGATGGTCTTGGGGACCGTGTTGATTTATTGCTCTTTGACATGGTGGATTTTGACTTAATATTAGGGATAGATTGGTTGTCCCCGTATCATTCTATCTTGGATTGTCACGCCAAGAACTTGACTTTGGCTTTGCTAGATTTGCTCTATTTATAGTGTAGAGGGACCCTAGGTCATTCCACCTACAGTGTTATTTCATATGTGATGGCTCGACGCATGGTCGAGAATGGGTGTTTAGCTTATCTGGCATATGTTTATGATTCCAGCGCAGAGGCCCCTTCTATTGATTCTGTTCCTATTGTTCGAGGGTTCCCCGAGGTTTTCCCTTAAGACCTGCCGGGTATGCCGCCCGACAAGGATATTGATTTCTGTATTGATTTGGCTCCAGGCACTCAGACCATTTCCATTCCGCCGTATCGCATGGCCCCGCCATAGTTGAAGGATTTAAAGGACCAATTGCAAAACTTTCTAGAGAAAGGTTTGGTCAGACCTAGTGTTTCTCCTTGGGGTGCGCTAGTGTTATTTGTGAAGAAAAATGATGGATCGATGAGGATGTGCATTGACTACCGGTAATTAAACAAAGTGACGATAAAGAACAAGTATCCACTACCGATGATTAATGAATTGTTTGACTAGCTTTAGAGTTCAAAGGTGTTTTAAAAGATATACTTGAGATCAGGCTACCATTAGCTGAGGATTAGGGCGTCTGATGTCACTAAGACAGCATTCCGCACTCGGTATGGGCATTATGAGTTTCTGGTCATGTCATTTGGGTTGACCAATGCCCCATCAGCCTTTATGGAGTTGATGAACCGAGTGTTCAAGCCTTACTTTGACTTGTTCATGATAGTCTTTATTGATTATATTCTGGTGTACTCCCGCAGCCAGGGGGAGCACGACCAGCACCTCAGAGTGGTTCTTTAGACTCTGAAGAATAGCCAATTATATGTTAAGTTCTCTAATTGTAAGTTCTGGTTGAGTTCAGTTGCATTTCTGGGTTATGTCGTATCAACAATGGGTATTCATGTGGACTCAAAAAAGATTGAGGCAGTCAAGAATTGGTCTCGACCAGCATCAGCCACTAAGATTCGAAGTTTCTTGGGTTAGCAGGTTATTATTACTGATTCGTGAAGGGATTTTCTTTTGTTGCAGCCCCGATGACCATATTGACCCAGAAGGGTGCCCAGTTCAGATGGTCAGATGAGTGTGAGGCAAGCTTTCAGAAGCTCAAGATAGCTCTGACTACGACATCGATATTGGTTTTGCCTATAGGCGCATGGACTTATATAGTTTATTACGATGCTTTCCTGTATTGGTCTTGGTGCAATATTGATGTAGGATGGCAGAGTCAGTGCTTATGCTTCGAGGAAGTTGAAGATCCACGAAAAGAATTATCTGATTCATGATCTAGAGTTGGCAGCCATTGTCCATTCTTTGAATATTTGGAGGCATTACCTATATGGTGTGACGTGTGAGGTGTACACTGATCACAAGAGTCTTCAGTACTTGTTCAAGCAGAAGGAGTTGAACCTGTGGCAGAGTAGGTGGTTGGAGCTATTGAGGGATGTTACTATTTTGTATCACCCGGGGAGAGCCAATATGGTAGCTGATGTATTGAGTAGGAAGTCCGCCAACATGGATAGTCTTTCTTATATTCCGATCAGCCAGAGACTGCTCGCTTTGGATATTCAGGCCTTGGCCAATCAATTTGTGAGGTTGGACATTTCTGAGCCTAGCAAAGTGTTAGCTTGCATGGTCGCTCGTTCTTCATTATTGGAGCATATCCATGATCGGCAGTTTGATGATCCCCATTTGTGTGTCATGAGAGACAAGGTTCAACATGGAGGTGCTATAAGGGTAACCTTAGATGATGATGGTGTTTTGAGATTGCGGGGGCGCGTTTGTGTGCCTAATATCGATGGTATTCCAGAGTTGATCTTAGTAGAAGCCCATAATTCTTGGTATTCTATTCACCCGGGCACCGCGAAGATGTATCAGGACTTGCAGCAGCATTATTGGTGGCATATAATGAAGAAAGATATTGTTGCATATGTGGCTTGATGTTTGAACTATCATCAGGTTAAAAATGAGCATCAAAGCGCTTGGTGGTTTGTTTTAGAGGATTGAGCTTCCCGAGTAGAAATGGGAGAGGATTACCATGGATTTCGTTACTGGACTTCCGTTGACTCGGAAGAAGTTCGACGGTTATTGTTGATAGGATGACCAAGTTAGCGCATTTACCAAGTCAGCACATTTCATTCATGTAGCAGTCTCCTATTAGTCCGAGAGGTTAGCTGAGATTTATATCCGGGAGATTGTTCACCTTCATGGTGTGCCGACATCTATCATTTCGGATTGGGGTACGTAGTTTGCCTCGCATTTCTGGGGTGCAATTCAATAAGAGTTGGGTACACAGGTTGAGTTGAGCACAACGTTCCATCCTTAGATTGATGGCCAGTCCGAGAGGACTATTCAAACAGTGGAGGACATGATCTGAGCCTGTGTCATTGATTTTGGAGGCTCGTGGGACCAATTTTTACCTTTAGCAGAGTTCGCCTACAACAACAACTACCCGTCCAACATTGAGATGGCTCCATATGAGGTGTTTTAGGGTGTGCGATGTCGGTATCCGGTCGGATGGTTTGAGCTGGGAGAGACTCGGTTATTGGGTAAAAATTTAGTTCAAGAGGCCTTGGATAAGGCAAGATCATTCAGGACAGGCTTCATTCCAATCATTCTCGGTAAAAGAGTTATGCGGATCGTAAGGTTCGAGATGTAGCTTTCATGAGCGGGTCTTGCTCCTAGTGTCACCTATGAAGGGCGTGATGAGATTTGCGAAGAAGGGAAAGCTTAGCCCTAGGTTAATTGGCCCATTTGAGATTCTCGATCGTGTGGGAGAGGTGGCTTACAGACTTGCCTTGCCACCTAGCTTGTCAGCCATGCATCCAGTTTTTCTCGTGTCGATGCTTCGGAGGTATCACGGTGATCCAACCCATGAGTTAGATTTCAGCACTGTCCAGTTGGACATGGATTTGTCTTATGAGGAACAACTGGTAGCTATTCTAGACCGGCAGGTTCATCAGTTGAGATCCAAGAGTTTTCCTTTAGTATGTGTCCGGTGGAGAGGTCAGCCTCCTGGGGCATCGACTTGGGAGTCCAAGACTGATATGCGGAGCTGTTATCCTCATGTACTTCCCGATTGAGGTACTTCTTTCTTTTGTCCGTTCGAGGATGAACGGTTGTTTTATAGGTGGAGAATGTGACGACCCAAAGGATCATCACATGTTTTCTCTTTTCTTCCGTGCTTCTGAGGCCTTGAAAACCTCATTTTTACTTGCCTCGATTTATATGCGCAGTCCGACGCATAGCCAAAAAACTTATATGTTAAATTCTATAAAAAAAATTCAAAATATGTCTCTTGGGTCAACATTTTGAGTAAATAGATCCGAACCCGTGATTGGATGGTCTCGGAGGACCCATAGAAAAATATGGGACTCGGGCGTATGCCCGGAATCGAAATCCGGGGTCCCGAGCCCGAGAATATATTTTTCTCTGAAATTATTTTTCTGAAATTATTAAGGAAATTGGAAATGAAAAATTAATAAAAAGACTGTGGTATCCGGCTCATATTTTGGTTCCGACGCCCGGTACAGGTCTTATATGTGGTTTAAGAACTTTTTGTGAAATTTGGTTAAAATCAGGCATCATTTGATGTGTTTCGGACCTAAATATCTAAAATTTGAAGTTTATGAAGTTAGAATGAAAAATGACGATTTTGAGGTTTGATTCATTGATTCTGATATTGTTTTGGTGATTTGATCGCTCGGTTAAGTTCATAGGAGGTTATTGAGTTAGTGTGTATGTTTGGGTAGGAGCCTCGAGGGCTCAGGAGTGATTCAAGGGTGGTTCAGGGTGTTTTGAACTAAGGAAAAAGGATCAGATCTTCTGCAATTTGCACAGCCTATTTTTATTCTTCGCAAACGCGGCCTCAGGCTCGCGTTCGCAATGCTTGAATATTCCCCTCTTTTGCATTCGCGACCCCCTTCCCGCATTTGCATAGTTCTAATAACTCCTTGACCGCAGTCGCGTTCTACCTCGTAACGTTCACATAGGCCATTCCTGACCCATCCCCAACTTCCTTCTTCGCGTTCGCACCATACCCATCGCGAATGCGGAGCGTCTCAGCCTGCCTTCTTCGTGAACGCGACACCCCTATTGCGAACGCATAAAGTAAAAGCGTTCAGTGATTATTTTTAAAAATAGAACAGTAACTACCGTAATTTCACTACATTTTCATAACCTATCTTCTTCCCCACACCTCATAGACGAATTTTGGAGAGCTCTTCCTCCAAAACTTCATAGGTGAGTGTCCCTAACCTCGTTTTCTCTTGATTTCTCCACCTAATCACTAATCTTTAAGCCTAAAAATATGAAATCAAAGTAGAAATTAGGAGTTTTAGGTAGAGTTAGGTTTTGGGGAATTTTGGGTGATTCAACCTCAATTTGGGGTCGAAGCTTAAGATAAATTATATATTTGAACTTGTCGACGCCCCCTTTTTCTAAAGCAAAATCGGGTTTACGACATTTGGGAGGACAACTCTATTCCCACTCTGGGAATTGGGTTTTTTGAGAGTTTAGAGAGTCACCACCTAATGATTATAGTGCATTAGGACACTATTTTAGAAGAATTAAAGATGAAAAACCAGAGTTGGGTAAGGACTTGAAATCATCTCGTGGGAAACGTGTTAGGCACCCCTCAAGATCCACTAGTGTGGTTCCCGACCATGCTACAATTGTGACTTTAAATGGAAGTAAACAAGCAAACAAGCAAGCATTGCATATATGGGAAACGTTTGCAAATAAGAATGGGAAAAGAATTTAAAGAATGCTAAAATTTGAAAGATAACAATTTTAATTTTAAGAAGGGTTACACAACGAGGGAGAGATCAGTTAAATATGCGAATAACTTAAGGAGATAAAAGATAGAAGTAAAAAAAAGATTTGGACATCTTTTAAAATATGAAAATAGCAACTAATAAAGAGGGAGGGGGTCCTAGGTTTATACATTACATGGATCATTTGTACAACATTGGTACCCGATTGTACTCATAGTGTTATCGTGTAATCATCATCTCAATGTCTATCCTTCCCACCCCGTTGAGGTATTAGATTGTGGAATGGTATCATTTGCCTATTTTATGATATTACCCGTCCCAAACTATGAGTATTGGGGCATTAGGACTTCTAATCCTAAAGGGGAAGGAAGGAATATGGCCTTTATGGAATTTAAAGGACAAAAATTCTAATCAACATTCAAAAACAAGTAACAAGTAGAGGGAATGAACAAACAAACAGGTAAGGCTCACATAAACCCCATAAATAAGATAACATATCATTTAGCATGCCTTTACACATACTGGTTTGGGTCTTTAAGTTAGACTTAAGCAGCAGACTAATTTAACACATATATTTAGATAGAAAGTCTGCATTAGGCAACTTGGATCCAATTGTCACAAATTAAGGTATTTGAAATGAGTGATTTAGAAAGTACTAATTTCAAAAACGTAGTCTAATGCCAAAGAGTTTTTGAAAGGAAAGTACAAACTGCAATCAGTTTAGAAATAAGTTTTAAAAGAATCATTACACTGTTCGCGTATAAACCATAGAAGGAGTTCCAAAGACAAAAATACTTAAGGAAAGAGTAAGCTGCAGAATTGTTTTAAAGATAATTTCAGGAAGGCCAAAACTTAGTTGGAAAATGCTTAGGCGGAATTTTAGAAAGAAACCATTTTAGAAGAGGTGCTGATTTGAAGAGCTCAAATGTATACAGATTCAAAAGAGTTTTGTCAAAAGATTAAGGCTAATAACATTAAGGCGTTAAGGACCAGTTAACTAATTGTTATTTCTTAAGAAGAATCAGACGAGTTTAATGCGAAATCCTATACGCATGATATCTATATTTGATTTTAACAGTCTGTTAAGAACTGGTAAAAAAAGAGATGATTGTTTAATTACCCTACAGTTTGCCTAATGCATGTGCATTCCATATAGCCATGATTTCTATATGCAATGATTACATGAATGTTAGGGTCCTATAGGCAGGATCTCTAGTGACTTGCAATATGACTAAACATTAAACCTCGATAGGCATAATTTCTAGATGACTTGTATCATAATTAAATGTTAAACGTTATAGGCATGGTACCTAGGTGACTTGAATCAGAAACATCGCACAATCTTATGGGCATGATTTTTAGAAAGAAAAATTAAAGTCCTAAAGTCATAATATCTACCCGTTATTGATGTAAGAAAGTAAAACCCCTCCCACACCCTTTTACTAGATTCCCCGAGTTCTATACAAGTTATTACAACCTAATGAAGCAACCGAAATAACAAAAATATATCAAAAACTAACAGCTAGATCCAAGCAGCCTAATTCAATCTTAGTGTCCAATAATACGTATTTAACCAACTCTGGGATCCAGATCTCCAAAGCCTTCTCATTATCCTATGTGTTTCAAAGTTCCAAGGAACCTGAGGGAATACATGCATTGCTTACACCCAGGATGCCATTATGAACAGAATGGTGCAGTGTGGAATAGCCAACCCTCAGGCATCCAAGTTTAGAGGGAGCTCAAGAGTCCCAAAGCGTGGCTTGCAAGAGAGGAGCAGAACTTATAGCTAGGAGTAAGTACAAAGTGAAAGGGGAATTAGGAGGCCATGACAGGTGGTGGTCATACCTAGCCATAAAATAGGATGGCACACCCCTGAACACTTGTTTAGTTGAACAAGTTAGGAGCAGACCTTCTGAATGTCAGACAAAGGTCTGGATAGTGATTGGGACACTATCAAACCTAAGTCAAGGCTCAAACCTATAATGGAGAGAATGGTAAGTGGGAATTGGTTGAGTTAAGGAGTTCAAAGAACCCAGTTCAGGGTCATAGACAACAATATTGGGGTGCTGCCATGCCCTGAACAATAAACACACATAAAAAAGGGTAAAGGGGTAAGGGAATTCACAAAGCATTACATTCACAACAAACAAAAAACTGCACAGATTATTTAAATGCTGGACTGTAAAGGAAAGGGGAGTCATGTTATAATATGCTAGAAAACAGATGGACATAATTAAACACATTGTTCTTGAGGCATATAAACTAATTGAGACATACCGATATAGAAGTAAAGAGTGCAGAAGAAAGTGAGCAAAGTCCACAGCGGTGTAAGTATCAAAAGAGAGAATTTAAATAAAAGTAAATTGTGAACTCAGATGGTATTCTGTGTTCGTGTGTAAAAGTATAGAATGGAAGCCTTCTTTATAGTGTAAAAAATAACTAAGAAAAAAAGTAAGAGAATTATTTCGAAATTAATCACATAAGGTCTCCCTTCAGTTAAGGGATTTGATTCAAACGGGCAAAACAATTAAGGAAAGGGTTTGATTTAAAAATCTTTCCAAAGTAGTATAACAGGGGTAAATACACAAAGGAATATATAAGGAAATAGTTTAGTAGTACACGAATTGGGCAAAACAAGGAAAGACAATCAATCAACAACCAGTAAAATTAGGATTTGAGTCTTGGTATGAATGAACCCAAACAGGAAAGGTGAAGAGGGGCTTAATTTAAAGAACAATCATCAACACTCAATCAGACCCCTCAAAAAGGGACTCGGAATCAATCACAGGCTGGCCAAAGCCCTTTTGAATAAGGAGAATGTCATATAAAAAGCATGTAGAGACAAGAGAGAATTGTTGTAAAACTAGCAAAAAATCAGAGCATAAATGAGAGAACAACACATAGAGTGGACACAATAGTCTCTTTCTTAAACAAAAAACAAGTTTGAAACGTAGGGAATACATTCAGGAAAAGCTTGTCACTCAAACAAATTTAGAAGCAAAAAAGCGATACAGGTTTAGGAAAAAAGTAGATGGAGCACACTTACGAAGAACTTGGTAAAAATCTGATAAATCAAGTAAATATAAAGAACCCAGTATGAGATACAAATAATAAAAATCACATAAAAGAGATAATCATGCGAGTTCAAGCTAAAGGCACAGGACAGATGCAAAGAATAGAAGGATCATGTTTAACAGAAAGAAAAAGCGGAAGATCAAATACGTGCATAGCAGAGAAGAAACATAGGAGATAAACATAGATGAAACACATATAAAGAAAATAGAAGAAAAAGAAATCAGAAAGTTTTTTCTAGAAACCCTAATTTGAAAAATCCAATGATTTTAAAAGAAAAATTTAGGGAAACCTCTTAAAATATCAAATATAGCACAGACATATCATAGATCTAAGAGAAAAGAAATAGAAAAATCTCGAATAGATTTAGGTTTCTCTGAAACCCTAGAAATGAGAAGGCCTGGAAAGGGTATGGTATCGAACAGATCTGAGAAATAGCTAGGCTCTTAAAACTCGAACACGCCCGAACACGGTCGTAGAGGCTATAGAACCATAGATCTGTGGAGGATCTGCTCGAACACCATCGAGGTCGGACCTCAGAATAGCTCTAAAGACCAAGTCATGGGGGAAAAGAAGGTGAGCACCGGACGTCCATAGCCTGAGAAGCCATGGACTCTGGTGAGATTGATCGGAGAATATGAGTGAGACGATTAGGGCTTCGAGTTCTAGGGAGCATTTGAGAGAAGGAGAGAGTTTGGGGGTGGCTATCGGAGAGAAATGAGGGTTAGGGTTAGACCGCTTGGGATTGAAAAGGAAAGGGCCATTTGTGGCCGTTGATCAAAAGGATCAACGACCTGGATTTAAAGGGATCCCAGGCGGGTTTAGTTTAATGGGTCAGGGGTTGTGTTAAAATGGAATGGGGATGGCGCAATTGGACATTAGGATTGCTTTCAATTGGGGTTAAGATTGAAATGAAATTGAGGTTATAATTGAAATGAAATGTGGCCAAAATTGAAATAGTCAATTTTCCACTGTTATTTTATAAAAATAGTAAAAAATGATTATAAAAGAAAATTGAAGATGCTGAACCAATTAATAGTACATATGTATTAATTAAAAATACTGGAACTAATTTTATAATTATAAAATACCATTAATCATAAAATAGGCTATAATTGCATTTATATGCAATTAGCTTTTAAAAATACCAAATAATTTGTAAAATATATAAAAAATACCTTAATTATACTTTGGTGTAAATATGAGAATAAAATAGGTTATTCAAAAATGATATTTTTTGGGAATAATCATTGGTTTTGTACTGTTAAAAAATAAAAAATTGGTTTTGGAAATTCTTTAAAAATTTGGGAATGATACTAAAACACTTGGGTATGCTTTATATATATGCATGTATATGTCATTTGAAAGTATTTTTGGTATATAAAAATACTTAAGGAAAAATTGGGTATCAACAGCTGCCCCTCTTTACCCAGGAAGGATGAAAGAGTTCTCGGGTAAAGATATGATGACTAATTTTGACCGGAATCGGTGTTTTAAAAAGGATTTGACCGAGCTCAGGTTTTCGAGCTGCCTACATATCCTTGGTTTTAAAGGAATCAGACTGTATGTAGTTCATGAACCATTGACAGAATATGCCGATGGAGGTTTTAAAGACGGACACGACGCTCGGAAATAAGAGGTATTTTGAAGTTAATCGGTTGCGAGAACCGGAACGAGGTTGCTCCTGCTGAGACTACCACTGCTAGCCGGTGTACCTGTCAGTGAGCAATACAGGCGTATATTATGCATAAACTTAAACGTGATGCAAGTTCCCATCGGACAATGAATGTTGTCCTTGGATGGTTAGGATGACGTCCTTATACCATGATGTTCTGGGCCATAAAACACAAAATTAAAGGATTTACATGCTATGAAATGTTGTTCTCGGTCTACGATAATGGTGCCTCCAAACTATTATGCCTTTGAATAATAATGTGCAAGATATAAAGTGGGATCCTCAGGCCATGGCATGGTGTTCTCGGGCTACGAAGATGGTGCCTTCGAACAATGACACCTTTGGATATCTTGGTGATATTTCAGCCCATGAAATGCAAGATTTGGCGGTATTTCAGTCGATGCAAAAACGTAAATGGCGATATTTCAGATGATAGAAAAATTTAAATGTAGTTTGGCGATATTTCAGCCGATATAATAGGTAAAATGATGATATTTCGGCTGATATGATAAGTAAAATGGTGGTATTTTAGCCGATGTGAAAAGTAAAATGGCGATATTTCAACCGACAGATAAGTAAAATGGTGATATTTCAACCAATGTGAAAAGTAAAATGGCGATATTTCAGTTGACAGATAATTTAAATAAAGTTTGGCGATGTTTCAGCCAATTTATAAGACGTAAATGAAAGCGACGATGTTTCATCCGTGCAAGTGGAGGCAGAGCTTGACCTCGGAAGGCAGAAAGGTAGCCTTATGCAAATTATGCAAAAGGGAGACAACGCTTAGTCTCGAAAGATAGAAAGGTAGCCAATACAGGAAATGCAGATGGAGACAACACTTAGTCTCGGAAGGCAGAAAAGTAGCCAATGCAGGAAATACAGATATAGACAACGCTTAGTCTCGGAAGATAGAAAAGTAGGCTTATGCAATGCAGGTAATGCGGATGGTGGCAACGCTTAGTCTCGAAAGGAAGAAAAGTAGCCAATGCATGAAATACAGAGGGAGACAACGCTTAGTCTCGGAAGGCGGAAAAGTAGCCATATGCAATGCAGGAAATGCAGATGGAGACAATGTTTAGTCTCGAAAGGCAGAAAGGTAGCATATGCAATACGGGAAATACAGATGGAGACGACGCTTAGTCTACAGCTGCTGTATTTTCTGCAGCTCTCCAAGTCCTAAAATCCTTCCGTTGATCACCCAAAATCACCTCGAGGCCCCCGGGACCTCAACCAAAAATATCAACATACCCCAAAATATCATTCAAACTTACTTTAATAATCAAAACATGTCAAAAAACACAAAAATTATTAATTCACTACGGATTCAAGCCTAAGTTTAGCAAATTCTTCTGAAACTCACATTCGATCAAAAACCCGACCAAACGACGTCCGAATGACATGAAATTTTGCACATATATCCAAAATCACCTAATGAAGCTCGGAATTCTTTTCCGACCCTCGAATCAAAATCTCACCTATCAACCGGAATTCACCAAAATTTAAACTTCGTCAATTCAAGCCTAATTCTACACCGGACCTCTAAATTCAATTTTGATCGCTCTCCTAAGTCACAAATAAACCCCTGAAGCTAACCGAACCACCGGAATTCACATCCGAGCCCTCTAACTACATAGTCAACTTTCGGTTGACTTTTTCAAGGCAAACTTACTTCTAAGAGGCTAAATGCCTCATTTCCAACTAAAACCAATCCAAGGCTACCCGATCGACTCAAACACTGATATTGAAACATAGGGCAACACAAAAATGGGTTGATAACTCACGTGGCAACGGGGTAGGTCATCACAATTTTCACGTATTTCATTTTATTCATTATCTTCTTTTTTTTCATTCTAATTCAATATATCTCGTTGTATTCTATGTATTTCATTGTACTCAATGTCTTTTTTTCATTGTATTTCAATGTATCTAGCAGTATTCTATGTATCGCATTGTATTCACTGTCTCGCTATATGCCATGAACGTATACATATATATGTTAAATTAATATAATTTATGTATTCAGATGTATTATATAATTTCTCTGAAGATTGCTATGTTTTAAGGTATTTTTCGGTTGAGAATCTTTTTTATAATCGAAAATACAAATTTTGTGTATTATAATTGAGTTTGTTAAGTTATATTAGGAATCTATTATGTTAATTGATACACTTTCCGTTTAAAAATAATGTAATCTCCATTTTCACGCCGTGAATACAGTCGAATACTATAATTTGTCCAGCTGTACTAATCCCATATTTCATGCCTTGAATATAGTCGAATGCACTCGAATGCAATAACTAATTAGGTGGACTTCCCTGATTCATGCCTATTTTTGCTATTGTATTCACGATTGCATTAGCTTAAATACATCTAATACATCTTATAACAATAAAAAATGTATCTATAATCCGGAATATAGCAAATGGTATCTATAGATAGCTAATTACCACTAAAAGACAGTGCTTTATGAAAATTTCTCATATATTATCTGTTATGTTACTTCTTTCGATCCATTATGAGTGAGTTACCATTTTACTTTTGGTACATTCATTAAGGAAATACAAACTCTTAAAGAAAAAAATAAATTTATTAAATTAATTTTAATTAATTATTAACTTGACACGTTAAAATATATATATAAAAACATTTCACGTCAAAAATATTGAATTTCGCTTTAACTCAATAATCATATATTACATTCGATGAAACAACTTACAATTGACGACATAGAGACATCTCATGCTAAGGTCCTAATCAATTGCCACGACTCACACAAACTTTTACGATTAACCTTTTGTATTAAACAATACAACAACAACAACAACTACCCAGTATGTTCCCACAAAGTGGGGTCTGGGGAGGATAATACGTACACAGGCCTACCCCTACCCGAAAGGGTAGAGAGGCTGTTTCCGGCCGACCCTCGGCTCAGAAAAAGAGAGAGAAAATCGTATAAACAATACGATTCCTCTAAAATGCATGTACATTGTGAATTATAAGTTTATGAATTTTTAAAATAATATCACATTAATATTACTATAATAATTAAGTTTACAATCAGATATTAATTTGTATATATTAATAGAGTTTTTAGTATATATATATATATATAAAATCTGAACAAAAAATCACATAAATAATTTTTTCAAGTGAAAATAATATTTGAAAATCAAAGTTGTGTATGGAAATGAATATATTTTTGGGTTAATTTTGAATTTATGTGAGTAATCTTAAGCGAAACAAAAATAGTTTTTGGAGTTTTTCGATTTTAAATTCATCGTCAAGTACAACAACAACAAAACCAATATGTTCCTAAAAGGTGGGGTCTGAGGAGGCTAGTCTAGTGTACAAACCTTACCCTTACCTAAAGCAAATAGAGAGGTTGTTTCCAATAGACCCTTGGCTCAGGCAGGTTAAGAAAAAGAAGAAGAAAACAAGAAAGGAAGAAAGAAGGAAGAGAAAAGAAAAGGAGGGAGATAAAGGATAAGTAGTACCAAATAATAGCATCAGGGAACACAATACATTAGACAAACGAAACCACATAACACAATAAAAATCTAAGAATATGAAGGGACATTCGTGCTACTAAGGGCCCATTTGCCTATAAGTTTTGCCAAAATAAATTTGAGAATTATTTTCAAAACTCATGTTTGGCCATAAATTTTGCTCATATTTTGGCCAAATCTCAAATCAAAAATGTCAAATTCCAAAATAAGCTATTGAGCTAAATTTGGGCCAAATTTCCACAACTTGAGAATTATATACATGTTTTTTCAAAATAAAGTTGGAAAATATGTTTTGAAAATGTATGTCCAAACACATTTTCATCTTCAAACCAAATCTCATCCAAATCAGATTTTTCAAAATAAATTTGGCATGGGATCTATAGTGAAAAGTTAGCTAAGATTATCAATGAGCAACTAAAAACTACCCACTAACCTTCTACCGTAATATTCGACCTCCACACCCTCATATCAAGTATCATGTCTGCGGTGAGCTGAAGCAGCGCCATGTCATGTCTAATTACCTCTTCCCAGTACTTCTTAGGCTTATCTTGACCTCTTCGGAAACTCGCCATAGCCAATCTCTCACACTTCCTAACAGGAGTATCAATGCTTCTTCTCTTAACATGTTCGAATCATCTTAGCCTCGATTCCGGTATCTTGTCCTCCACGGAGGTTACGCTCACTCTATCCCGGATAACTTCATTCTTAATCTTACCTCTCCCGGTACAAGCACAAAACCATCCCAACATCCTCATCTCTGCTACTTTCATCATATGTACATGGGAGTTCTTGACTGGCCAGCACTCAGCCCCATACAGCATAGTCGGTCGAACCACCACTCTATAAAACTTACCCTTAAGTCTTGGCGGCACATTCTTATCACTTAAAATACTGGAAGAGAGCCTCCATTTCATCCATCCCGTTCTGATGAGATGTGCGATATCTTCGTCAATTTCTCCGTTACCTTAGATAATAGACCCGAGATATTTAAAACTCGCTCTCTTGGGGATAACTTGAGAATCACGCTTTACCTCGACATCTGCTTCATAGGTCCCATCACTGAATTTGCACTCCAAATATTCTGTATTGGTTCTACTCAATTTGAAACCTTTTGTCACGACCCTAGTTCACCAATCGTGAACATGTCGTGATGGCACCCAGTCCCCACGACTAGGTAAGCCTAACACGTTGCGGAATATACAAGTTTATGAACTTTAAACAAGAAATAGCGGAAAAACAATATAAATAGGAATGTAATCCGTGCCGCTTGGCACATACACTCGTCAACACACTGTATAAAACACCACCAAGACCCGAAATCCCACGGGCAACACAGACTAAAAGAGAGAATACAACTGTGGCTCTATGTGTGAAGAGTATCTAACAAAGACATGAGAGAAAACGTCTACTAATACTATCAGAATAGAAGGAAGGCCTCCGGATCCGCGGACGTAGCAGATCATACCTCGAGGTCTCCCAAAATTCTGCTGAATCACCTAATATGAGCCTGTCCCGATGTACCTGGATCTGCACAACAAAAGTGTGCAGAAGAGTAGCATGAGTACACCACGGCGGTACTCAGTAAGTGCCAAGCCTAACCTCGATGGAGTAGTGACGAGGAAGGTCAGGGCCCTACTGAGAAACAATAATATAGTGATGATAACAATAATAAACAGTTTAAATGATAATAACTCCCGCAATAACAACAATAAAATGATTACTGCAACCGTCTACAATTAAGCTAACAACAAATAACCAACTTAATAAAACACGTCCAGGACCTGTGGGAATCGAACCCACCGTCCCATTGACAGTACCTCTGGGTCTCCGGGAATCGAACCCGCAGCCCATGTCTCAATAATAATCAATAACTCAGGATCTCCGGGAATCGAACCCGCAGTCCCTACCAATAACTCAGGATCTCGGGAATCGAACCAGTAGTCCCTACCAATAACTCAGGATCTCGGGAATCGAACCCGTAGTCCCTGTCACACCTCCTTTTTACCGCACCCGCGAGGATGCAAAGAGTTTTTCCAATTAAAGGATAATCGAGATGGGATTTATTTAGTCATTTCAGAGTCGCCACTTGAGAGATTTATGGTGTCCCAAGTCACCGGTTAAATCCCGAATCGAGGAAAAGAATGACTCTATTTAACGGTCCGCGAACCGGAAATCTGGATAATGAATTCTATTAACCCGGGAGAAGGTATTAGGCATTCCCGAATTCCGTGGTTCTAGCACGGTCGCTCAACTGTCGTGTTTGGCTTATCTATCTGCTTTTTACAATTATGTACTTAGTGCAAGTTAATATCCCTTTACCGCTTTTATTATTGGTTATGATTTACGAAAGAGAAAATTGCCTAGAAATATGCTTTCGAGTCACGTCACATGAAATGCACCCGGATCCTCGACATATTCTTATTCAACGTTTCGGGGTTTGGATTTGGGTCGCATGAAATGCACACCCATATTTAAGAAGGTAGAACTAAAATATGCGCCCGGAGCGATTACTTATTTACACTGTTGTGAAGGACGTGATATTCGCTAAGGAACGACACATCTCGAAATCTAAGTATTTTATATGTACATTTATGAAGGCCTTGCGATTAGTGTAACTATTGGGCGAGGCGCGCCTTTAATTCAAATCTAAAACGAACTACATCCTACTGTATTTTTGCTTAGGAGTTGATTCCAAATTATTTAAAACTTGCTACGAACCACACCACATGAAATGCGCCCGTGGTTCCTGGCACGCTTTATTTGCTCTTGCCCGAAATTGGGGTCGGGTCACATGAAATGCACCCCCGACTCCTTTAATCCAATTACGTTATTCAGTTGAGTAATAATTCACTAGCTAATCTTGCTTTTAACATAAGATCTAACATTAACAGATTTGGAGATTACACACATGAGTAGAGAAGATTGAATAGAGATACAACAGACTAATTCAGGTTTACGTGCTTATCTAATGACAGTGTATCTTTGGTCTAGCTACACTTTTCCATGACCAAGACTAGCAATACAAACTCAATTAGAGAATAACAGAACGTAATTAAACATAAGAACTTTAGACGACTACATGATTCAACAGATTTCAAACATAAGCTTCAGGCTTCATTCTTTTCGAACCAAGGAATTACAACAACAGGGATGTGTACCTGGAATGCGGAAGAACGAAGATGAGTGAGTAGTGGCAATGTAGCAATAGTAACAGGATTGGCAGTAACCAAACAGCAACCAAACAATCCCAGCAATCAGATTTCAAGAAGAGAAACCAATGACAAAAGTTTGAATACTCCAAAGATAATCAACAAAGAATTCCCACTCAAACGAACCCCTACGCCTCTGAAACGCCCCAAAACTTGTGCACCCAAACGATTGAATCCCAAGTGACTTCAAACAACAAGCCAAACACCCAAGGTTCTGCCTATTGACTGAACCCGTGTGCATAACAGAAAAAGATACAGAGAAGTGCCAGCTATCCTTCAGTTCTAGAGTTAACTGAAACTTCAACTCCTAGATGGCTAACAGAAAGAACAAGCACCAACACCAACGGAAGCAAACAGCAACAAACCAAACACCCAAGTCTCGACAAACAACAACAACAAACAAGTAATCTCTTTACCAACTGAATAACAGCAAGACAGTAGCCGAGCACCAATGGAACAGTAACAGTGTTGCTATATGTATGTATTGCTGCCTCTAATGTTTCTGTTCAATCTGAATACTCTCCAGTGTTCTCCAGTGTGTATCCGTGTGTTCCAGTGAATTCCAGTGAGTCCCCCTTGGGTCTGTCCTCATCTTTGTCTATATATATCCAAAACTAAAAGCCAGGCCAGCCTGTTTACCCTCCACATGTGCACTGACTGTCCAGCTCTTAAGAGCACTTAACAGTGTAAAATAAACTTCTTGCCCTAATATTCTCTGCCCAGCCCATCACTTAATGTCTAAATCTCATTTTTTAAGCCAAAAGCGTACTAGTAGCCTGTTTTTTTCTATTCAAAACCCCTTACCCTGCCAGATGGCTCCCATGTTACTTATGTTTTCCAATTACGCTGAACACACAGTGATTAACAGTTCCCCAAGCATGCTGGCCGTATTAACTCTGAACCATATAGTCCCAATTCAGCTATATCCAATTCGAATTCCTAATTCGAAACATTACAATTCAACTTCAATTCGACAGTGGTTCAAACATGGAGTTGATGGGTATCAACACTAATGTCCTACTGTTCTAAACAAAACTTTATAACTATTCGACGATGTTCGACTAATCGAATTCAACATGTATAATCAATAACAACTAATCGTCGAATCAGTGATTCGAAATTTTTTGGACAAGATAGGTAAAATGGCCGAGTCAATTCTCGACGACGTTAATCGAAACGAATTTATATCCTAGGACGACACATTTATAGCAGCAAGCAGAAATAATCATCGACCCAAAAAAGGGTCTCGAGGAGAAGAAACAGAGAAGATTTAAACAACAAATGAGAAAGATGAAACATAACAAACAACTAAACAAATAATCATGCCAAAAAAAAATAGATAAGGACAATACCTCAAACGATGAGCAAAAATTAGAATCAATCGGACTCGGCTCCAAAGGCTTCGAATTTGCACCCTTTTGAAGTAAACGGACTTTAATTGAAGTGTTTCTCAAACGAAAAACACTCCAATTAGAGTCTATTGCCTTCAAATAATGTTGAATCCATGATTTTTGGGTTCTAGGGTTCTTGAGAGGGATTTTTGGGTTCGAACGTTTCTAGCCGGATTCGAACCAAACCAAGTTTGGTTCGGTTACGAGGAAAGTCCGGAGAGCAATTGGTATGAGTTTGGGATCAATCGGAGTTGGTTCGAGTTTAACTCGAATCTTCAAATGAAGATTCGAGAATTTCCTGATTGATTCGAGATTAGTGATTGCTGGATTCTTGTAGAAGGGGTTAAGGTTGTCGTGTGGTGTTATTTTGGTGGCCGGCGGCGTTGTTGCCGCCGGGTTTCCGTCGATGGGGTAGGGTGGCGGCTAGGGTTTTTTCTAGGGAGTAGAGGAGTGAAGGAGATGAGGGGTTTGTTTGGGAGAGTGACCGGGTAGGCTGGGGTTTGGGGGGCCTTTGGTTGTGTCAAAATGCCCGGATTAATTTAGGCCATTGGATGATTGAAATCCAATGGCCATGATCAATTAATGGATGGGTCGGTGCGGGTCGGACTTGGGTGGTGGGTGGATTGGGATGGATTTCAAGAGTTGGGCTTAGGGATTTAATTAAAATTGGCCCAATCCGAATTTCTCCTTTCTTTATTTATTTCTAATCTATTTATATATTTTTTCTTTAATTTTCTCTAAAAATAAAAATTCAATCCTAAATTAATACTTGACCAAATTATCCTAAAGTACTAATTAACTCTAAATAATTATCACACATAATTAAATAACAATACAATCGCACAATTAGGACATCAAATGCTAAAAATGCAAAAATACATATTTTTGTGATTTTCCATTTTTGTCAAATAAACTGGATTAGTTTTAATTGTAAATTAAATTCTAAGGATGCAAACGCAATATATTTTGTATTTTTCGTAATTTAAACAAACAAACACGCTTAGACATATACAAACAATTATCCAAAATGCCACGAAAAAATCTAAAAATTGCACACAACGAAAAGATTATCTTAAATTGGATTTTTTGGGAGTATTTCTCATGTAGGGCAAAAATCACGTGCTCACAGCTGCCCCTCTTTGCGCGGAAACATGAAGAGTTTTCGTGCAAAGATAAGTGAGCGGATACGAGCGATTTTTGTCCGTTTGAGCACTCCGTATGAAGCATTTTTTGGAAAAGTTTGACCGAACCTTTGCTTCAAAAGATCTCCTACATATCCCTGGCTAAAAGGGAATCAGGTCAATGTAGTTCGGGGAATTTTGGTAGCTGGGACTACCATGACTGCTGTGATCTTGCTGTTACTGCTGTTGCTGCTGTTGCCACTGCTTGACTGATCCCCTCATTACACCGTGCTAAAACAAAAGTAAAAAGCTAGACTAAGCTACAGTATTACAAATTCTTATCTATCCTTTTTAACTTGATCTTGTCATGCTCCTTGCCATTTTTCATTATGACTAACTTCTGTTGATCATCTCGGACTGTTGACTCGCATTCTGGTTGCAAGCTTCTTTTGTTGCTATCTTGTATTGCACTCCGAAGTGAATTCCCTTACTTGTGGTCTTCGAGCTATTCTCCTTCGAAGTCTGAATCTATCTTTTCCGATCCTTGTTGCCTTCCTTCTGATTCATGCTGGGGATTTCCGTTACACTCTGCCGCTTTCCTTAAACAACTTCAAAATAAATCGCCACTCCATTCTTCAGGCGGGCTCCCTGACTTCAACAACAATTTCAAAATTAAATTGCCACTCCATTCTTCAGGCGGGCTCCCTGACTTCCACTACATCTTTTGAAAATAAATCGCCATTCCTCTCTTCAGGCGGGCTCCTGACTTCAACAACATCTTTTGAAAATAAATCGCCATTCCTCTCTTCAGGCGGGCTCCCGACTTCAACAACATCTTTTGAAAATAAATCGCCATTCCTCTCTTCAGGCGGGCTCCTGACTTCAACAACATCTTTTGAAAATAAATCGCCATTCCTCTCTTCAGGCGGGCTCCTGATTTCAACAACATCTCACTAACTCCATCCCCTCCATGTCGCCTTCCTTTGCTTCCTGCACCACTTTCTTCTTCCTGCATCGCTTCTTGGGCCATCCTTTCTTCCGAATTACCTTGTTTTGGAATTACTTTCCTCCCGGGTTGTGTTATTTTTCTCTTGATTGCTGGGGATGTCTTTGGAACTAATTACTTACCTGCTGGGGTAATGCTGCTGGGGAAAATCTTCTTTATTTCCTCCTTTTCTACTTCCTTCAGAACCTTTATTCTCTCTCGAGATCGCTGGGGATTGAAGTGTCATCAGCTGGGGATTACCCTGTCGGGGATCCCCTTTCCTTCTTCCTCTTTCCAAACCTCCTTCGGGGCTCGCGCTTCGCTCCCTTGAAAAACTTGTAGGATATGATGCTGCCGGTGAAATCTCGAAATCAATGTTTCATTTTTCGAGGACTGCTGAGGGTGATACCGGCTTCTTGCCTTTCTGAACGCAAGCTTCCTTGTTTTGTCATGTCTGTTGGGGGTATAATTTCCTCTATCACAGCTTGTTGTTTTCTTTCTTTCAAAACTGCTGGGGATGATCGAGTGCAAAGATCATTTCCTCGCGTTATCTGGCTTCTTTCCTTAACCGGGTATTTGGTTTCGAGAAAATTTTCGCAACGGGAGAAAATTTTCTGCGCCCCAGTTTGAGAATCTTCTTCGTGGCATGCTTTGTTGCCGACAACCCCTTTTTTCCCTGTTTCAAATCAAAGAAAAATTGGTTAGTTTTAAAATGTGGTGGCTGGTTGTGGTGCTCCTGCTGGGGATTGTTCTCCTCCTCTTTCCCTACTATGTGTTTCATTATCAGAACTTGCTGGGGATGTTATTATTTGATGATACTCATGCTGGGGATGGGTTTTTCCATTTATCCTTTCCCCGTTCTGTGTTTCTCAACTTGCTTGGGGTTATTTTGTTGAAGATGAGATTTCCTTTCTTCCTTTACCACTCTGTGTTGTCCGACCACCTCGGAACTTGCTGAAGATAACACTGCCGGTAGATTTTCATTTCCTCAAAATTGGTGTTTCACTCTTCTTGAAGGTTGTTGAGGATGACACTAGTTCGAAGACCATTTCCCTTAAGACTTTCCTTCTTCCCCAAGTGGGTATTGACTTCCAGAAAATTTTCAAACTTGAAAAGAAAATTTTCTGCCCCAGTTTAATAATCTTCTTCGCACCCTACTTCTCCGCCGTCAATGGCATTTCCTTGCTTTGCATAATAATTGGAAAGTTGGTGGCAAGTTTTGAAGTCATTTCTCACTTGTTCTGACTAGACGGACCTTGATGGGGAATTTTTGATAAAAATGAGAAAGATAAAAAGAAACAAAATAGAAGACAAAGGAAAAAGAAAATGACTCTCTAGCAAGAAATATCTAAAAAAACTTATCAAACGCGAATACCAACTCCACTGGTCATGACATGCGCATATGGTCTATCCTTCGTCGTTAATTGCCTTTCACGATTTCTGTCTCGTGATTTCCATCTGATTATCACATTTATTCGACTTGTAGTGCCCGAAGGGTTTTCACTTTCCAGCCTCTCTCATCTTGATTTTCTCTCAGCTTTCGTCGCCTTATGGTGCCTGTGAAGGTTTTCACCGGTAAGACTCTCTCATTTGTATCACTTTTAGCTGGGTATTGGGGTGTCATTGCTAAGACTCTCTCGTGTTTCCTTTATGCTGGGAATCAGAGTCTTTTCTGCCGTGAATCGGAGTGTTATATTCTGATAGGACTCTCTCACTCACTTGAAGTGGCATCTTTTGAAGACTGATCAGAAGGTCTTTCTTTGGACCGTAATGTGGGATTTGGATAGGGCTAGAAAGAAAGGGTATTGAAGGCTCAAAACAAAATTAATTTTGGGTTCAAAATTTACAACCTTCGGACCTAAATTTATTTATAATCAACACAATTTTTCTTTGCCCCAGCTTTTTGCTTGGGGAGTTTTTACTTGGGGAATTTTTATTACTTTATTTACACTATGACCGAGCTGTGAAGCGCCTACGTATCCTCTTTAAGGAATCAGGTCAAACGTAGTTCCCAATTCCTCTTTTTCAAGTTTCTTTTTTTTTTTTTTTTTTTTTCACACATTTTTCTTTTTCTTTTCTTTATCTCTTTTTGTTGTTTTCTTTTTCTTTACTTTTTTTTTGTCCCTTTCTTCTTTTGCCTTTCAAACTTGTGTTTCTAGTCTTTGCAACTAATTCCGAAGGAGGGGATGAAAGAATTTAAAATAAGGCTCAAAGGGTTGACGATGGATAAAGTGTTTAGATAGCAGGAACAAAATGCCTTCGTCATTCCAATCTTCAAAACATGCCAAGTGTAAACAACACAATTAACATTCGTCATATCTTTAAAGCACAGTTGGACAACACTCTCATTTTCATTATTGTGAATGACCCCACGTCGATTTGGCCAGCTTTCCTTTAACTGTTTCCTTTTTAGTTGCCCCGGTTTCACATGACTCGGGATCCAAATAATCTCAAATTGTTTTTATTTCCTTTAAATGACCCGATCATCTTCCAATTACTTCATGATTAACTTTTAGAATTAAACCACAATTATGTGTGCGCATGTCATGTCACTAGATTCGGCGTTTGAGCACAAGACAAATCTAAAGGGTAAAACGAACTAAACAGATAAAATGACCGGAAGTAACAAAAGACCGAAAGCTTCATTAAACTAATGACGAAATGGTTCAATGATAAAACAAGCAAAACAAACTAGAGTACAGCCCTGAAACAAAACTGGGCAGGACCAAAGCAAACTGCTAGGACAAAAGGGTTTGACCCCAAGAAAACCCTGAAAATAACTCGGACAACAAAAATGACCACAAAAACGAACCACCAAAGCTCCATCTAGCTGACCAAAAGATGGAGTATCTTCCCAATTTCCAAGCACAACATTTTAGCCACTAAGTTCTGCATCAATATTGCCAAGGTTGCCAACTGCTTCAACATTTTTAGCTCCAGTCGGTACACCCCCCAGGGGATTTGTGTGCCCCATGTCATCATCATCGACCACAATCAACCACCCTTTTTGAATCATTCTTTCTATTTCCTTTTTCAAGGTACGGCAACTCTCAATATCGTGCCCTCTGACATTGGAATGGTATGCACATCGTGCAGTAGGATCGAAGCTTCTCGCACGTGGATCGGGAGTGTATTCGGGGAGCGGCGTAATCAGGCCGACATGTTTTAACTTTTCAAACAGGACTTGCATAGGACTCTCCGATAGGGGTGAGCGCCTTTTCTCGCTTCAGCAACCTTTCCTCCCTAAACGCCTTATTTGGCTTGAAACCTGACCCGGGGGGTTTCCGGTATGTTCGTGGGGGTTGGTAAGCCTTTTGTGGAGCTGGGTACCTGGAAGGTGAAGTACGATTTTGGTTGTCCCGGGGAGAGTAGTGGTGTTGGGGACGGGAGTAGCGTTGTGAAAACATAGTTGGGGGACGAGTAATTGAGTTACTCGAATGGCTGGAGAAGTTGTGATAGGCGGGTATATATGGGGAGTGCGGGAGATCATCTGGCATCGGGTTCATGGTACGGGTAAGGACAGAGTCCAGGAAGCTAGGTGGTGGCGGAGGTGGTGCTTTTCCATCCATCCACGCCCGATACATATCAGCCACGTGTTGTCTCAATATCTTGACCTCCTCTACTAACCCGTGGTTCCGTTCAACCAGCTGTTGTCGGGTACCTGTACCAACCCACTCAGTCTTGAGATTATCTGCCATTGTCCTCCGACTTCGTCTTACGGGGAAGAATTTACCACAACCAACCACCTCAACTTTCTGGAAAAACGAAACCACCAGGTTAGCAATAAGGTATTCCGCTTATTGATTTCTCTTTTTTTTCCTGCTATTTTCTTTTCTTTTTCCCTTTTTGTGGTTTTTTCATTTTTTTTCTTTTTGGTTATGGAAATGGTCGAATCCTATGTGGATTGCCTACGTATCATGACCCCGCATGAATCAGACCGAGCGTAGTTCTTGCAAATTAATGCAAGAAATAAAGAGATGTTTATTTGATTTTTTGATTTTGATTTTTTTTTCTTTTCTTTGAAAGAAAATTATAGAAGCCGATTCCAACTACAAACTTGTGTAGGAGATTTCTACAAGAAAAAGAATATTTTTTTTTTTTGGTGTCAGGTTATGACTATTTCTACAAAATTGGCCACATAATGGCTTATTGACAAAATGACTATTTTTGCAAAATTTATTTAAGAAAGATAAACTTATTTTTTTTTTCCATTCCGTGGCTCATGGGGCATCGTCCGGCATCACCATAAACCCACACAAGAATATTTTCATAAATTGGCCATATAATGGCTTATTCAGACAAAGTGGCTCTTTTTTGCAAAATTTTATAAAGAAGATATAAATTCAAAATTTAATCCTGGGGCCTATGGGGCATCATTCAGCACCGACACAGGCCAATACAAGACTGAAGAAGTTCAAATGCCAAAAGTGGCTATTTATGCAAGGACCGGCCATGTAATGGCTTATTGGATAAAGTGATTATTTTTGTAAAGTTGAGTGATGACTCAAAACTTGATTTTTTGCGGATACAGCCTTTCGACATTTCCGCGAGGGAATATTTCCAGGCTGTGTCCAAAATTATTTACAAATGACTCAAAGTGGCTATTCTTGCAAAAAGCCTTCCGGTGTCTTTTTGAGGGACATTCGGCTTATTTTAAGCAAGAATAGCATCACCCGACTTATTTATAACAAAATCAAAAATTTGACATTTTTTGGTTATTCTTGCAAAAGGGGTATGAACCCGGACTTGATTTTGCGGCTATGGCCTTGCAACATTTCCACAAGGAATATTTCAAGGCTGTGCCCGCAAATTATTAAAAATGATTCAAAGTGGCTATTTTTGCAAAAAAAATAGCCTTCCGGTGTCCTTTCGGAACATTCGGCTATTTTATAAAACAGCATCACTTCGATTTATTGAAAACTAAAATTCAACATTTTTGATTTTTTTTTTGAAAAAGGGTGGTAACCCAAACTTGATTTTGCGGCTACGACCTTTCAACATTTTCGCGAGGGAATATTTCAAGGTTGTGCCCAAAAATTATTTATAAAGATTCAAAGTGGCTATTTTTGCAAAAACAGCCTTCCGGCGTCCTTTCGGAACATTCGGCTATTTGCGAAAACGGCATCACTTTGATTTTATTGACAAAATTAAACACACATTTTTTTTTTGATTTTTTAAAGGGGTGGTTGGACCCGATGAGGGTTGCCTACGTATCCCACCTAATGGCGAGAATCAAACCTGCGCGTAGTTCGGTCTTAACGAAACAAACGACATTATTTATTTATTCATTTTACTAAAGGAAAACAAGTAAACTATTTTTATCTATCTCAAGAATAAAACACACTTTTTCCTTCTTTTTTTTTTCCTCTTTCTTTTTTTTTTTTTTTTTTTTTATAATCTCTAAAAGCCGGTCAGCATGCAAGTCTATAACGGATAAATGCGCAAGACAAACAGGATGCAGCAGGATAGTCTGTTCATTTCAGGTCACCTGTCCTAGACGGACCCAACCCCTGTGTTGAGTCCCCTAAGCCAAAATGCGACATGATGCAAATAAACGTTTCCTACTAGGGATCCGGCATGAAGCTTTGTTATTCTAGGTTTAAAAACCTGGGTTTATCTGTTCTAGACTTGGCTTACCCGAGCGGACAGCTCGAGCCGAGGAGGAGGCAGCAACCCGGGAATACAGAAGCTTCACCGGTTTTGCAACTTATCCAAACCTCGTTCTAAAATGGGAATTAGACACTATACAGAAAAGAAGTCACACGAAGTGCACCCTTCTTCATGATTTAGAAGACTCAGAGAGGAGGTTGGTTCCGGCACAATTTATATGTACAGTTCACAAAATATCAAAGCAGTAAAAACAATATTTAGCACATTAATACAAACATGCAATAAAATCAGATAATAAATAAGCCAAATACGACAATTATTCCGAGCTCGAATTCTAAAAAAGAAATCCCCAGCAGAGTCGCCAGAGCTGTCACACCTCCTTTTTACCGCACCCGCGAGGATGCAAAGAGTTTTTCCAATTAAAGGACAATCGAGATGGGATTTATTTAGTCATTTCAGAGTCGCCACTTGAGAGATTTATGGTGTCCCAAGTCACCGGTTAAATCCCGAATCGAGGAAAAGAATGACTCTATTTAACAGTCCGCGAACCAGAAATCCGGGTAAGGAATTCTATTAACCCGGGAGAAGGTATTAGGCATTCCCGAATTCCGTGGTTCTAGCACGGTCGCTCAACTGTCGTGTTTGGCTTATCTATCTGCTTTTTACAATTATGTACTTAGTGCAAGGTAATATCCCTTTGCCGCTTTTATTATTGGTTATGATTTACGAAAGAGAAAATTGCCTAGAAATATGCTTTCGAGTCACGTCACATGAAATGCACCCGGATCCTCGACATATTCTTATTCAACGTTTCGGGGTTTGGATTTGGGTCGCATGAAATGCACACCCATATTTAAGAAGGTAGAACTAAAATATGCGCCCGGAGCGATTACTTATTTACACTGTTGTGAAGGACGTGATATTCGCTAAGGAACGACACATCTCGAAATCTAAGTATTTTATATGTACATTTATGAAGGCCTTGCGATTAGTGTAACTATTGGGCGAGGCGCGCCTTTAATTCAAATCTAAAACGAACTACATCCTACTGTATTTTTGCTTAGGAGTTGATTCCAAATTATTTAAAACTTGCTACGAACCACACCACATGAAATGCGCCCGTGGTTCCTGGCACGCTTTATTTGCTCTTGCCCGAAATTGGGGTCGGGTCACATGAAATGCACCCCCGACTCCTTTAATCTGATTACGTCATTCAGTTGAGTAATAACTCCCTATCTAATCTTGCTTTTAAACAGGGTTTAACGTTAACAGATTTGGAGATTACACACATGAGTAGAGAAGATTGAATAGAGATACAACAGACTAATTCAGGTTTACGTGCTTATCTAATGACAGTGTATCTTTGGTCTAGCTACACTTTTCCATGACCAAGACTAGCAATACAAACTCAATTAGAGAATAACAGAACGTAATTAAACATAAGAACTTTAGACGACTACATGATTCAACAGATTTCAAACATAAGCTTCAGGCTTCATTCTTTTCGAACCAAGGAATTACAACAACAGGGATGTGTACCTGGAATGCGGAAGAACGAAGATGAGTGAGTAGTGGCAATGTAGCAATAGTAACAGGATTGGCAGTAACCAAACAGCAACCAAACAATCCCAGCAATCAGATTTCAAGAAGAGAAACCAATGACAAAAGTTTGAATACTCCAAAGATAATCAACAAAGAATTCCCACTCAAACGAACCCCTACGCCTCTGAAACGCCCCAAAACTTGTGCACCCAAACGATTGAATCCCAAGTGACTTCAAACAACAAGCCAAACACCCAAGGTTCTGCCTATTGACTGAACCCGTGTGCATAACAGAAAAAGATACAGAGAAGTGCCAGCTATCCTTCAGTTCTAGAGTTAACTGAAACTTCAACTCCTAGATGGCTAACAGAAAGAACAAGCACCAACACCAACGGAAGCAAACAGCAACAAACCAAACACCCAAGTCTCGACAAACAACAACAACAAACAAGTAATCTCTTTACCAACTGAATAACAGCAAGACAGTAGCCGAGCACCAATGGAACAGTAACAGTGTTGCTATATGTATGTATTGCTGCCTCTAATGTTTCTGTTCAATCTGAATACTCTCCAGTGTTCTCCAGTGTGTATCCGTGTGTTCCAGTGAATTCCAGTGAGTCCCCCCTGGGTCTGTCCTCATCTTTGTCTATATATATCCAAAACTAAAAGCCAGGCCAGCCTGTTTACCCTCCACATGTGCACTGACTGTCCAGCTCTTAAGAGCACTTAACAGTGTAAAATAAACTTCTTGCCCTAATATTCTCTGCCCAGCCCATCACTTAATGTCTAAATCTCATTTTTTAAGCCAAAAGCGTACTAGTAGCCTGTTTTTTTCTATTCAAAACCCCTTACCCTGCCAGATGGCTCCCATGTTACTTATGTTTTCCAATTACGCTGAACACACAGTGATTAACAGTTCCCCAAGCATGCTGGCCGTATTAACTCTGAACCATATAGTCCCAATTCAGCTATATCCAATTCGAATTCCTAATTCGAAACATTACAATTCAACTTCAATTCGACAGTGGTTCAAACATGGAGTTGATGGGTATCAACACTAATGTCCTACTGTTCTAAACAAAACTTTATAACTATTCGACGATGTTCGACTAATCGAATTCAACATGTATGATCAATAACAACTAATCGTCGAATCAGTGATTCGAAATTTTTTGGACAAGATAGGTAAAATGGCCGAGTCAATTCTCGACGACGTTAATCGAAACGAATTTATATCCTAGGACGACACATTTATAGCAGCAAGCAGAAATAATCATCGACCCAAAAAAGGGTCTCGAGGAGAAGAAACAGAGAAGATTTAAACAACAAATGAGAAAGATGAAACATAACAAACAACTAAACAAATAATCATGCCAAAAAAAATAGATAAGGACAATACCTCAAACGATGAGCAAAAATTAGAATCAATCGGACTCGGCTCCAAAGGCTTCGAATTTGCACCCTTTTGAAGTAAACGGACTTTAATTGAAGTGTTTCTCAAACGAAAAACACTCCAATTAGAGTCTATTGCCTTCAAATAATGTTGAATCCATGATTTTTGGGTTCTAGGGTTCTTGAGAGGGATTTTGGGGTTCGAACGTTTCTAGCCGGATTCGAACCAAACCAAGTTTGGTTCGGTTACGAGGAAAGTCCGGAGAGCAATTGGTATGAGTTTGGGATCAATCGGAGTTGGTTCGAGTTTAACTCGAATCTTCAAATGAAGATTCGAGAATTTCCCGATTTATTCGAGATTAGTGATTGCCGGATTCTTGTAGAAGGGGTTAAGGTTGTCGTGTGGTGTTATTTTGGTGGCCGGCGGCGTTGTTGCCGCCGGGTTTCCGTCGATGGGGTAGGGTGGCGGCTAGGGTTTTTTCTAGGGAGTAGAGGAGTGAAGGAGATGAGGGGTTTGTTTGGGAGAGTGACCGGGTAGGCTGGGGTTTGGGGGGCCTTTGGTTGTGTCAAAATGCCCGGATTAATTTAGGCCATTGGATGATTGAAATCCAATGGCCATGATCAATTAATGGATGGGTCGGTGCGGGTCGGACTTGGGTGGTGGGTGGATTGGGATGGATTTCAAGAGTTGGGCTTAGGGATTTAATTAAAATTGGCCCAATCCGAATTTCTCCTTTCTTTATTTATTTCTAATCTATTTATATATTTTTTCTTTAATTTTCTCTAAAAATAAAAATTCAATCCCAAATTAATACTTGACCAAATTATCCTAAAGTACTAATTAACTCTAAATAATTATCACACATAATTAAATAACAATACAATCGCACAATTAGGACATCAAATGCTAAAAATGCAAAAATACATATTTTTGTGATTTTCCATTTTTGTCAAATAAACTGGATTAGTTTTAATTGTAAATTAAATTCTAAGGATGCAAACGCAATATATTTTGTATTTTTCGTAATTTAAACAAACAAACACGCTTAGACATATACAAACAATTATCCAAAATGCCACGAAAAAATCTAAAAATTGCACACAACGAAAAGATTATCTTAAATTGGATTTTTTGGGAGTATTTCTCATGTAGGGCAAAAATCACGTGCTCACAGGCATAACCGGGAATCTCCCTCAAAGCATCCATTAATGGAATATTCAACTGGATTTGGCGAATCGAACCCGTAGTCCCTACCAATATCTCAAGATCTCGGGAATCGAACCCGTAGTCCCTACCAATAACTTAGGATCTCGGGAATCAAACCCGTAGTCCCTACCAATATCTCAGGATCTCGGGAATCGAACCCGTAGTCCCTACCAATAACTCGAGATCTCGGGAATCGAACCCGTAGTCCCTACCAATAACTCAGGATCTCAGGAATCGAACCCGTAGTCCCTACCAATAACTCAGGATCTCGGGAATCGAACCCGTAGTCCCTACTAATAACTTAAGATCTCGGGAATCGAACCCGTAGTCCCTACCAATAACTCAAGATCTCGGAAATCGAACCCGTAGTCCCTACCAATAACTCAGGATCTCGGGAATCGAACCCGTAGTCCATATTTCAATAATCTCAGGATCTCGGGAATCGAACCCGTAGTCCATATTTCAATAATCTCAGGATCTCGGGAATTGAACCCGTAGTTCCTACCAATAACTTAGGATCTCGGGAATCGAACCCGTAGTCCCTACCAATAACTCGGGATCTCGGGAATCGAACCCGTAGTCCCTACCAATAAATCTCAAGATCTCCGGGAATCGAACCCGCAGTCCACACCATTATCACTCCGGGTCTCTGGGAATCGAAAATAAATCTCAGGATCTCTGGGAATCGGACCCGCAGTCCACAAACACAACAAGTAAAGGAATACACAGAGAGAAGTATAATATGCTTAACTATAACTTCGCCGATAAACAGCGCCAGCGATTACCAAGAAAACTCAAGTAAGACAATTAGGCAACTAGACAGTTAAATACTACCTAATCATGCTTTTCTAACTGCTACCGTGTAGGAATATCGAATTTAACAGCTAAAAACAGGAATATCACTCATCGAGCATTTTAAGTAAAGTATGTGTTCAACAACCAGCGCATGTACACGCCCGTCACCTCGCGTACAAGGCATTTAAAGTAACACATAATATCCTAGGGGTGAAAGTCCCCCACACGAGGTTAGACAAGCCACTTACCTCAATTCCGGTACAAAACCGCTAAGAAATAACCCTCTTGCCACGAATGTCGGCCTTCACAAGTGTAGTATCTGATAAAAATCAATAGAATCACATCAAAATAGGCCAATTGGGCATTACCCAATCAAAATAACTCAAAACACACCAAAACCCACAAGTTTCCAAAACCCGACTTTCGGTACACTTATTGAAAAATCACGAAAATTATATATTCGGGTTCCTTATCTCAATACGAGTCCGTGCATATAAAATTTATCGAAATCGGACTCCGTTTGCCCATTCAAATCAAAGATTTTCTTAAATTTTAGGCCTAGGGCTAAATCCTCCATAAATTACCCCAAATTCCTCCATTTTCATGATATAATTGCATAATATTATCAATGCTAATCATAAGATGAGTCCATAGATGATTACCTGATGATTTCCATTGAATCTCCCTCAAAAATTGCCCAAATCGCCTCTTAAGCCGAGACCCCAAATGTGAAATGTTTCTGAAATTTTCTAACATCTGATACAATTCTGCGATTTTCGCTTCTGCGGACCATTTCCGCCTATGCGGAACCACTTCTGCGACCACGTGGTCGCTTCTGCGAACCCCAGGCCTGGCTGGCCCATTCCGCTTCTGCGAGCCTAGGGTCACTTCCGCGAGACCGCTTCTGCGAAATATCTTCCGCTCCTGTGGAACATTCCGCTTCCGCGCCTCAGAGTCCTCATCGCTTAAGCGGTTAATATTCCGCTTCTGCGGAACTCCCCTTCGCGACCCTGGACCGCTTCTGCGATCCTCTTTCCGCATCAGCGATGCCGCCTCTGCGGACCAGCATCCGCTTCAGCGATCACTTCCGCTCCTGCGTTCACTTGTCCGCTCCTGCGGACTCGCTCCTGCGCTCCCATTTCCGTAGTAGCGAAAACAACAGAACTGAACCCAAACCTGCAATTTTTCATGTTTTCTCCCGTTTAACCATCCGGAAACACCCCGAGGCCCCCGGGATACCAACGAAAACCACCAACATATTCCAAAACACGATACGGACTTGTTCCAATCATAAAAACACGTCTAACAACATCAAAACCCATAATTCACATCGAATTCAAGCCTAAATTTCTTAAAACTTTCCGAATTGCACATTCGATCAAAAACCCGACCAAACGACGTCCGAATGACCTGAAAATTTGCGGACATATCCAAAATCACATAACTAAGCTACAGAAATTGTCGGAATTCCATTCCGACCCCCGGATCAAAATCTCACCTATCGTTCGGATTCGCCAAAATTTCAAACTTCGGCATTTCAAGCCTAATTGAGCTAAGGACCTGCAAAATAATTTCCGAACGCGCTCCCAACCCCGAAATCACCCAACGGAGCTAATGGAACCATCGGATTTCCGTTCCGAGATCGTCTTAACACCGTTCCGGTTACGGACCATTTTTTATCTTTAAAGCTCTCATTTAGGGACTAAGTGTCCCAAAATACTCCAAATTTCAGGACCAACTCTCCCGGCAAACCACAATAGCAGAAATGTACTTAGGGAAACAGTTAAATTGGGGATTGGGACGTAATTTTCTAAAACGACCGGCCGGGTCGTTACATCTTCCCACCCTTAAAAGATTCGTTCGTCCTCGAACGAGCATAGAAAACATACCCGGAGTAGTGAAAAGATGAGGGTACTGGCTGCGCATATCCTGCTCGGTCTCCCAAGTCGCCTCCTCGACCGGCTGGCCCCGCCACTGAACCTTTACCGAAGCGATGTTCTTTGACCTTAGCTTTCTGACTTGCCTGTCTAGAATGGCTACTGGCTCCTCAACATAAGACAGATCCTTGTCTAGCTGAACAGAAGTGAAATCCAACGCATGCGACGGGTCACCATGGTACCTCCGGAGCATGGATACATGAAATATGGGGTGAGCTCCAGCTAGACTAGGAGGTAAGGCTAACTCATAGGCAAACTCCCCAATACGCCTCAAAATCTCAAAAGGGCCAATAAATCTGGGACTCAGCTGGGCACATTAGCCTGATATAATCTGAAGATATTCGCTCTTGTTCAAACAATTAAGTCTTATAGCTTAATTCCAACATCCGAAATTCTGTGTCAGGCTTGTTTTCATCAAGAGATTACTCAATATTCCTCAAACGCCATCCTCAAACATGACTGCATAACCTTGCTGGATTCTTACCTTACAACACAAAATCCACAGGACCACGATAATATTTTATGATCAAATTAGCCAAAAATTCAACGAATCGGATGCTCCCATTGCACCTCACGATCTACATAGGTCTCGTTCCAACTTTTACAATACTAACACGACGGAAGAGATGTGCCGATATCCATAACCAACTACTGAATCAACAATTCATTGGGTTTATACTCCTGACAGGATCCATTACCTTGTCCTAAACTAGAGGATGATCCTTTCCTCTATAATATACTTCATATAATCAGTTTGCACCGACCCCAAATCACATAATCTCATCTCACCCAGTACGAACTGCTCAGGCGATAAGCCACATCAGACATAATCAAAAGTCCCACAAGATGATACAATGTGCTCGTAGGCTATTAATTCGTACGTGGTACAAAAGGAAGGCGAACACTAGAGAGAACTATTCAACTCTCACACTATCATGGACCTCCTCGGAAAAATAGGAAACAGAACACATACAAGCAATTATAGATACTGAAATAAACATCACACCGTTGCGGCGTGCAACCCGATCCCAAGAGTATACCCATGGCGGCGTGCCACCCGATCCCAAAAATATAACCATGGCGGCGTGCCACCCGATCCCAACAATATAACCATGGCGGCGTGCCATTCGATCCCAACAATATAGACTCACACAAGGAGTCATATGTCGAGCTGAATAGCCCGTCACATCAAAATACTGAATATCGATCATAAGCACACTAAGGTGCATGATATCGGACTCAATGAAAACATATAGCGCTATAGGCTATGAACTCAAGCACAACTGAGGTGCGATATAAGATATGAGTCTCAAGAGCCATCATGCTCATATAACATCACCGCTGAGCGGAACCTCAACACATAAGGAATTTACCAAGCCGTCGCACACTCATACGGCGCAATATATCTTTACTTGAATTAACTAACCGCGAAAGAAGACCGCGACTATCCCTCCATAAAGGGCGCATTGCTGGAAGAAGCACAAATGGCCTGATGCAAGGCTCACTTTCACATCTAAATCTACCCACCGACCTTAAGTCTATCCTGGTCGTGCCAAGCTAAGTCAATAATATTTCACAGGTCTATAACCCAATAAGCAGAGTGCCCTCCAGACATAAGTTCTCAAATGGATGATATCACCAAAATCCTCATTCTTGGTTTAAATTTCTAACCAATCAAGTGACTACAAGTCACACCTATACAATCTTCTTGTGGGTCAAGCTCCCACCATCTTCCGAATAATTAAACGGGCATGCACATTCAACCCACCGGCTGCACTAACACCGAAAAGCGATCAGGAATCCCTAACCGAGATGCAAAGCCTTTCTCATAGAACACCGACCTCAAATGATACTGATGCTAATACCCATCTTACTCAAACACTGACACTCTTTCCCTGCTCATTCGAGCTCTTTATATCACATTCATTGACCAAACTGTGACCTTGGTCCTTATTTCAAATTTCATACTACTCGCTGCACCCCATGTGCCGATATACGACAGACACAATTTCCATCATAGCTCTAGAACTGACGATAGGCTAATACTTCATCACATAAGACCTTCCATTTAACTCATTTTAGGAGAATTATAGCAACACACAGTGAGTTCTCATAACCGTTGAATATGCCAATCTCTAAGTAGTGGTCCAAGCCACCATAACCCTTTCCGAGATCTGCCTACTCATAACAGGCCCTTAACAGAAGAATACTTCAGAATTACATCAATCACTGCGGTCGACAAGTCTCAAATGCACCGCCACAAATCACATGCATAATTCGATCACGTTGCATGAATCGATCATTGACACCAATACGCCAACTCAACTATGGCTGATCAATCTACTTCCTTCCAGGTTATCCCTGATTGCCTTAGAAATGTTAATATCTTCCTTCAATACCTAACTTATTCCAACCGCACTTACCCCGAGTGACCTAAAATCATGAGGCCATGCTATCTCAAGAACGACGACCATTTCATGTCTCTCAAATACTACACCACAAGTCAAAACATCATAGATCGTTTTGTGCCTTTCTTCATAAGTTGCTTCAAAAGCTTGAGCCTCAACCGTACTTATAGATTCAGAATTATCAGGCACCACACTTTACCTCTTGAATTCACTAGGACCGCTATTGAGAACCATCCGGTTCTAACTTGCCCCGATACGCAACCAACTCTACTGAATTTCTTTATAACATATGAATACCCTCTCGATAAAGCACCCAGCGGAATCACTTCCCGCGAAGTCTGCACCTATACGAGGCATAAATCATAAATTTTTCCCTCAAGTTTGAACATGAGCCAGTAAGGCTAACCATAACATGCATTCAACAATTCATATACTTAAATTACCACTCATGGTCTTTTTCCGTAGCTGTAATACTCCATTAATACGCTAATATCTAGAATTCACATAGATAATTAACCATGCAACCCAATCTTAAGTGGTGGGACTCTCCCACTTAGCCCAAAGCCACTATTACACGACTCTCGAACACATTAGAACCATTCTCTCGAGTCATTTACTATTATTCAGCTGCTACAACTGACTTGATCCAACGAATATAACCACATGTGCTCTATTAGCACCCTAACATCATAGGGTATGACCTCATCCCAATACAACCAAACATCTTCTCGCTCCATGCACCGAGCATTCTCTACCAACAACATCTTAAAACATACTATGATTCTCACACGCCCACGAAGCACCATGTAACCTTTGTCAAATATTTCCCCGCTGATAATAAAATGCAGAGTTTATTAGGGACACAGGAACATATAAAGTCCCAACATTATACCATACGAGCCTCAACTCTTGCCCATCCGCAAGTTTTCAAGAACTTTTGAATAACACCTAAATACATCGTAGGCCAAATCTGATATGACACATGACCTATAATTAGATCGTTGATAGTAAAATCCTTTCACTTGACACGAAGCCTTAAGATACATCTTGCTAATCCATGATACTAGCCTTTAACATTCGTACGTTTTCATCATAAGACAAGCCAAAGACATTCGTTTGGTACATGTCCTTCTTAAGACAGTTAAACTCATTTCCCACCAGTATCTCTGATGTCTAAATCCTTCGCTAAATAGATATCTAATGTGAACCATATAGTTTTTATTACCACCAACTATCTTTAGGTCTACACCCACCTTGTGATTTTTACCATTGTTGTGACGATTTGGTAGTTAAGTAAGTCTTCTCAAGACCGTACTTATCAATCGAATGTCGGAATCTAGTGCTCCCCCATGTGTACAATTGAAGATCTCTCAATTCTCTTGCATTATCGATATGGATGACACGCGGTAACAATGGTTGAGTAAATTCTTGACTCCCTTGAAATCCCTCTGCAGCAATCACGAACCGTCGGCGCATACTTGATACCGAGTGCGCAATTTCAATACACGAATGGATGCAAAAGAACATATGACATAGGCTCTAACTGAATAAATGGCGCACGATAAGGAATTCAAAGAATTGAAGAGTTTCCTAAACAGTTACATAGCCCCTCGTAGATAAATACAGACGTCTCCGTATCAATCAGCAAGAATCTAAGTAACCGGTCCGTGTCCCGTGACTCCTACGAACCTAGAGCTCTGATACCAACTTGTCACGACCCTAGTTCACCAATCGTGAACATGTCGTGATGGCACCCAGTCCCCACGACTAGGTAAGCCTAACACGTTGCGGAATATACAAGTTTATGAACTTTAAACAAGAAATAGCGAAAAAACAATATAAATAGGAATGTAATCCGTGCCGCTTGGCACATACACTCGTCAACACACTGTATAAAACACCACCAAGACCCGGAATCCCACGGCAACACAGACTAAAAGAGAGAATACAACTGTGGCTCTATGTGTGAAGAGTATCTAACAAAGACATGAGAGAAAACGTCTACTAATACTATCAGAATAGAAGGAAGGCCTCCGGATCCGCGGACGTAGCGGATCATACCTCGAGGTCTCCCAAAGCGCTGCTGAATCACCTGATATAAGCCTGTCCTGATGTACCAGGATCTGCACAACAAAAGTGTGCAGAAGAGTAGCATGAGTACACCACGGCGGTACTCAGTAAGTGCCAAGCCTAACCTCGATGGAGTAGAGACGAGGAAGGTCAGGGCCCTACTGAGGAAACAATAATATAATGATGATAACAATAATAAGCGGTTTAAATGATAATAATTCCGAAATAACAACAATAAAATGATTACCGCAACCGTCTACAATTAAGCTAACAACAAGTAACCAACTCAATAAAACACGTCCAGGACCTGTGGGAATCGGACCCACCGTCCCATTGACAGTACCTCTGGGTCTCCGGGAATCGAACCCGCAGCCCATGTCTCAATAAATAATCAATAACTCGGGATCTCCGGGAATCGAACCCGTAGTCCCTACCAATAACTCGGGATCTCGGGAATCGAACCCGTAGTCCCTACCAATAACTCGGGATCTCGGGAATCGAACCCGTAGTCCCTACCAATAACTCGGGATCTCGGGAATCGAACCCGTAGTCCCCGTGAGCACGTGATTTTTGCCCTACATGAGAATTATTCCCAAAAATTCAAA